>CACTHL010000495.1:0-342221 GCA_902712375.1 Dioscorea dumetorum
ACATCATTTCTCGGGGTGAAGTCGAATGGATCGGGCTAAGGTGGCTGCGATTTTGTTGCTTTGCAGAGTCCAAAGGTACCGAGTTACAATCTTTTCTCGGATTAGCCAACTACTATCCCGATTTATCTCGAGGATACTCAAGAAAGGTAAATGCTCCGACACACCTTGATTTGTGGAAGAAGGACCTATTTGTGAGGTTGGACCGAGAAGCTGACAATTTCACTTTGACAAGATTAAAATTTGCAATTACAAATGGTCAAGTCTTAGCATTGCCCTGACTTTGAAGAACCTTTTGAGGTGCACATCGATGAGTCAAACAAGGCCGTTGGCGGTGTCCTTGTTGAACCGGGCATCCGGTGGGGCTCGATAATTGGAAGGTTCGAAAGACGCGGAGCGGCGCTATTCGCGTATGAGCGGGAGATGCTCGCCGTTGTTTATTACTTACGGAGTATGGAGAGTGTCCCCTGGGTACCAAGTTTCTTGTCCAAAAAGATAATATTGCCAATGCATTCTTTGCTACTCCAAAGGAAGGCTGATAAACGTCTAAAGGCACGTTGGTACGCCTCTTGCGTCCAAGCAAGTGCGCGAGTCGCACAAGTAGTAAAGTGTACCCTTTAGGTCGGGTAGTCAAATCCACGAGGAGGCGGTACATGACTTCATTACTAACGTCTGTAATATCTAACTAGGGAAAGGAAGATGATGGAATTGACTTTGGATTAATTTCAAGGAGGTTAAGGGAAAGGGAAGTTCACCAGGGGAAGATTTGAGGTTTGACTCGATGGAGGAGATGGGGCCCGGGGTTGGATTTCAGAGCGTTCGCTAACTCGGTCTTTCTCGGTATTTATCAGAGATGTCTTCAGTTCTAAACCTAGTTATGCTATAAGCATGTGGTTTCTAGCGCCACTTAGGGCCCTAAGTTGAACTCCCCCTTTGCTTGCAACAATCAATAACGATTCACAAGCCTAGATAAGAGAACCTAACTACCAAGCATCAAGCACTAAACAACATACAAGATAGCCAATAACCTTGATTTATTGAAAGGAACAAGACATTCATAAATTTGCAAGTAAAGAAATGAGTTCAAGTGACAAAGTCATACAACCAAACCGGGGCTCCTTAAGAGTTTAGCCCCTCATTACAACAACCAACAAATATAATGCCAAAGAAATTAAAAGACAAGAAGTTGAAAACTCCCTAGTTTCTTGCATCCTTGAGGTTGTCGAAGGATCTCAATGTTGCAAGATCTCCTCTGATCGGCCTACCATAAGCTTTCCATTCCCTTGATGAAGTGCGGGATGAACCCCAAAGCTCTCCCTTTCTTTCTCCCAAAGTTCGCCCACCTTGAAAGTCCCCTTAGAAGCGAGTTTCTAGGGTTTTAATGTCTTCTCGATGTGAGCACGAGCGTGTTGAAGCGGTGCTTCCAAGCCGTGCGGATTACGGCCAAATAAATCTCCGGAAAACTCACATTCCTATAATGCGCACGGGGGAACGGCACGGGCGTGCTTAGCCCGTCTTGAGGTTTTCACGACCATGCTCGGCGAACTCGCTGTGCTGATTTGTGGTGCATTCTCCTACAATTTTCACGGGAAATAGCACGGGCGTGCTTAGACCGTGCTTTGAGGTTTTCACAACCGTGCTCGGCGAATCTTCGGTGTGCTGATTTGTGGGCGAGTTGTCCTGCAATTTGCACGGGGAACAGCACGGGCGTGCTTATGCCGTCTTGAGCTTGATGAGATTTCTTCTAAGTTCTTTAGCTTCTAAAATTGTTCCAAAACACTTCATCTTACTTGAGGACTTTGATATCCGCATGATAAACAACGAATACCTCAAATAGCACCGTACTTGGAGAATTACACCCAAAACATTCGATAATGATGAGGGTAAAGCATGCAATACATATATATAAAATGCGCTCATCACACCTATTTTGCATGTATGTGTTATGCATTATTTCCACATTTTATTGTTAAATCTATGCCCTTTCGGTCTAAATTGCTTTATCTTTTTGTATTTCAGGTCTGTCGAAGCCATGGGAGACTTGACGATGCGATTGGGGACGACTTCGGCATCAAAACAGCGTTTTCAAGTGCGGGATTACTGTAGCACGGTTCCGAGCGGTTCTTGTATCTCATCACGGGCTTCTCGCGGAACGGTTGAAATCCCGAGGGTCCGCATACGACCGGTATGCGACCCGTTTACCCATCGGGATTTGGGTGTTTAAAGCCTATCTAGGGCATCTTTTTAAAGAACTTTTGGGATCACTTTTGGGAGGAGAGTTTTGGGGGGAGGAGAAAGACTACGGTTTAAACATAACTTCCACACGATTTAGGAGGGCAAAAAGGAGAGGAAACCCGTGCATTCTTTGGTGAGGAGAGCAAGATTTAGGAGGATCCATTTCAAGGGCTTCATTGCTTGGAGGTTGAAGACAACGGGAAGCCACCCCTTCGAGTGGCGACTTCGGAAGGTTTTCTCCTGGGATTCAAGCGTCATTCGGCCTTTACCTTTCGAGGGAGTGTTCCTCATATTTATTTTAGTTGTTTGCATGGATTTTTTGATTGATTTGTTAAACATGAACAACTAAACCCCAAGGTCACCGGATGTAGGGGAACCTTGGGGGCCAACTTGTGATGTTTTGGATTATTTGAGTTATCTATTGCACGATTGGCTTGTTGTGATCCTTGTTTGGTGTTCTTGATTGTTTTGGTACATGTGATTGATTAATGTATTAAATTCTTGGTAGCACTTTGTAGCATGACCATTGCCTTAGTGCTAGACTCCACCAAACTTGGAAGGGATTATTGTATAAATACGCCGTGACCATTGGGTATTTGTACCCCTCCATTTCTAGGGTTGAAAAGTAACTAGTGTTTCCACCCTAACTTGAGGAAACCATAATTCTCCTTGCAACCGTGTGAGAGGTTGAGTGGAAGAAATTCCTTATTCAACACTTGTACCGGGTTAGGGGTCAATTGCCGTGACCATCGGGTTGACCTAAGTTTACATTTTCTCGGTCCAACTAGCCACGTCTTTAATTTCTCAAATATCCTACTCACCTAAGTAGCCCTCTTGGGGATCCTCATCCATGGCAGCTTTCCATCCTTGAGCATCTCCCACGTTTTGATTTCGTCGCATTTATTTAAACAATTTTTCTTGTTGTTTATTTCTTTTCTTTCCTGTTTATTCTCTTGAAATCGAATCGGTGAGCTAAACAACAAGTAAGAAGTGAGTAAAGTAGCTCCTCGGGCCCCTTGGGAATACGACCCACTCGTGCGTGCGCGAGTGGTTTATTAATTGATGACCCCGTGCGCTTGCGAGTGTTCACACTTTGTGTCGATCAAGCTGTCGGCTAGATAAGCTCGTTGGCAAGAGTTCTTGCAGGAATATGACTTTGAATGGCAGTACAAACCGGGGAGACACAACCAGATCGCTGATGCGTTGAGTCGCAAGCAAGTTGAAAACTCCCTAATTTCTTGCATCCTTGCGACTATCCGAGGCTCTATGATGGAATGGATTCTCCTACCGATCGGCCTACCATTCGCACAACATTTCCCTTGTGATGGTGAGAACGGCTCCCCAAAGCTCCCTCCTTCTTCTCCCTTTGTTCGCAGCCAAAAAAGTCCCCCAAAAACCTAAGTTTGTGGGGTTTTAAACTTTTCTCGATGTGAGCACGGCCGTGTTGAAGCCGTGCAGATTACGGCGGAATAAAATTCCTGGAACTCAAATTCCTGTAATCTGCACGGGGTCCAACACGCCCGTGTTGCGGCCGTGCTGAGTGTTGCAGGGCCATGCTTAGCGACCATAATGCGTGTTGCTCTCGGCTGAATTCTCCTGTAATTTGCACGGCTTGAAGCACGGGCGTGCTGAGACCGTGTTGAGCTTGATGGGCTTTCTCCTAAGTCCTTCAACTCCTCAAATTACTCAAAATGACTTCTTCTTGCCTTAGGACTTTGATATATGCATGAAAAACTAAGAACACCTCAAATAGCAATGAATTTGGAAAATTAATGCTGATAAATTGAAGAATCATGGGAGTAAGACATAAAATAAATATATATGAAATTCACTCATCAACGAATGAAGACCTTACTCACAAGACATTACTATTGGCTGGATATGGGCGAAGACATTGAAGCATATGTGAAGACGTGTTTCGTGTGCCAACAAGACAAGTCGGAAAAAAGACTGGAGGCCGGTCTTCTCCATACCGTTGAGTATTCCGAAAAGACCATGGGCGTCAATTTCCATGGACTTTATCACCGGATTTCCTAAGGTGGAAGGGATGCCGACAGTGATGATGGTCGTGGATTGACTCACGAAGTATGCGGTATTCATACCCGTACCGGTAGTGTTCGGCAGAGGTGGCTGCTGAGCTGTTCCTGAAGCATGTGGTGAAGCAAGGTTTGGGGTACCGGAAGACATCGTAAGCGATCGAGATGCTCACTTTACCGGGCGGTTCGGGACGGCGTTGTTTGGGTTGTTGGACGGGTTGGTTTTAGGGACAGACGGAGAGAGGAACAATGTTCCGTTGGAAGAGTATCTCCAAGACCGTGTTTCGGCTTTGCGTAAGAATTTGCTAAGTCTCGCTTGACGTGGCGCAATTTAGCTACAATCTTCATCGGCCTTCATCGGCGGAGAAGAGTTCGTTTGAGCTTACATATGGATACCAACCTATTACTTCTTCAGAAGTGGCGAAGTGGAGGACAAGAGGGAAATGTCCTGCTGCGTATCATTTTGCTATTGATCGGCAAGAGATGATGGAGAGTGCTCGGGATAGCCTCGCCAAGGCGGCTTGCCGAATGAAGAAATATCCAGATCAAGGGAGACGTCCTTTGGAGTTCAAAGTAGGGGACAAGGTTTGGTTGAAGCTCACTCCACAGGTGTGGAAGAAGTTACATCGGAAGAATGTACACAAAGGCTTAATCGCGAGGTATGATGGCCCTTTCACTATTGTCCAGTGGATGGGCAACGTGGTATATCGTTTGGATCTTCCCGATCGGCTGAAACTCCATCCAACTTTTCATGTGGATTTCTTGAAGCCATGCCACGAGGACCCCATGGATCCATCGAGGGCGAAGAAGAGTCGGGCTCCGCCGACTATTCACAAGGAGTTCAGCAGGGTGGATGAGCGGATCCTAGATCGAAGAGTAGAAGGCCAAAACAAGAAGAACTGCAGGTGTTCTTTCTTGTCCAAGGGGAAGGACTTGCCTATGTCGGAGGCAAGCTAGGAGCGTCATACTACTCTTTGGCGCTCGAGGAGTTGGTGGAAGACTTCTTGAGTTCGAGACCGACGAGGATGTCGGGTTCAACTAGTGGGGGTGGTTTGTAAGGGTTGATGACCTTACACTTGGTCAGCCGGGTGTACATTATCACATAGGCCAAGCCACGAGGGTGCACAAACTGCATGGATTGGGTAGCGCGCAGCTAACGCAAGGTGTGTGTTGTGTTGTGACCAAGAGTGGGTGAAATATCCCGCACGATCATGTGCTGAGACCTTGGGCGCGCGTTTGACCTATGAGAGCATGGGGCAGGCGCGCCCATACCAAGAGTCAAGTGTTGCAAGACTTCATCATGTAGAGTGTTGGATCTCTAGCAAGTCTAAGCGGGGCGGGACACTTGATCAGGCCGGGAGAGCGAGAGCTGATTCCGGATTTGACAAGGTTTTACGCAGGCGTATGCAAGTGGGCATGTGGTCAGGAGCGTTGCCATGTCAGGGGCGAGGATTCCACGCGGTATTACCGCGCGTGACCGGTACTGCTACACGCTGTGACCAAAGGTGGCTGGTTAAAGCTACGGTTGCGCGATGGACACTTCAAGCTAAGTGAAGTCTCTAAATTCACACCAGACCTGTATTGGGCATGGGGCTTAATTAACCTTGGATTTTGGGTAGCTCTTGTAATAAGGTCTAATGTGTCTTTGGGAGGAGATAAGGCCACTTGGTGTTGGTTGGCCATGGTTATGAACATTTCTCAATCTAAGAGAGTTTATGTTTTTCTCTCTCAAAATGGGTTTCATGTGTCGTGTTTATCTTACCATGGATGTTTTCCGGTTTTGCTCGATTTATTTTATTTCGTTGTGCTTGTACCGCAAACAGAATTCATTAACTGTTCTTGCAAAGAAGGTTGACCTCGTCGCTATGATGATGTCCAGTGCCGCACGGCCGAAGGTGATCGGTTGAGGCCGTGACACCTACCACAGCCGCCGGACGAGAAGAGGAAGAAGGCCGGTTCGCCGAGGGCGTCTTTCCCATCCTACCCCTCGCGGCACTCGTTGGGAACGACCTTGAGTACCGTCTCGACGCGACCCATCAAATGACCCGGGCCGCTCAACTATATCACCCCGAGTCCGTGGTGTACTCGTGGGACAATGGGCCGCGAAATGCTCTCGACTACCACATCGGTAAGACGCGCGCCGGCGCTTTTGCACTCGCCCGAGAATGGCGCCCCCTACAAGTAGGACACCGAACCTCCCGAGCTACACTACTAGAAGATCCCCCGCCTCTGAGAGCCGATGATGAACCCGGGGATCTACTATACGACCATGATTGGCGCTCTCCTCTAGAATGCCCCGAACTACTCCCGGAGGACTCGACTTTTCCGATGGTTATGGCCCCAAAGTGTCGCCGTTGCTCGCGCCCGCCCGGGTCCCGTGTCTCCCGCCAAGTGATCTCTAAGTCCTTGGCGATGTCGACTAGCTCCGCATAAGTCCGCCTCATGAATAACACAATAGCTCGCCGAATATGTGTCTTCGCACCTTCTACAAAATGACGGGACCTGCTACTTTCATCCGGCACCAAGGACGAAGCAAACCGCTACAACAATCAAACTCGCCTCGTACTTTTCTACAATCATCGACCCTTGCTTCAGCCCTAAGGAACCGCCTCTCCATCCGAGCTCGATGACTCGGAGGAAAGTACTTGGCGTAGAAAGCTTCCTTGAATTGATTCCAAGTCTTGAAAGAATTCTCCCCTTTAAGGCGCAGCTTGTTCTCAAACCACCGAGCCGCATTGTCTTGCAAAGCATGAACGTGGCTAACCTAACCTTGTCTTCTTTAGGGCTCGCATGGCTCGAAAAGTCCTCCCCATCTAACCGATCCAAAGATCTCGGCCACCGATGTGTCGGTGGTTTATGAGAACGGTGGTGGTGTGTGACGCCCGAACTTAGTCAACAAATCTCGACCACCTACGTAAGTGTCCCGCCGACGCCGAGCATGCATCATCAACATCATTTCCCTCATGATGTCGGTCAAGGAAATGGGTTATAGTTGCTCTTCATGTTGTACTTTCTCATCGACTCGATCGAGAGCCTCCCGCTCCCGTTGCATGGGCTCGGGGATGGGCTTGCAGGCCTCCCCGCGAAGTCACCCTCTACCACTTGGCATGTTTGTCGAAACACAAATAACAAGTCGAACTTGAGGACAAATTACACTACCCAATCCCACTCTCGAAAGACTTTCAAAGATTGACAGAGTTTTAAATAAAAAGGGTGACATCTTGTTGTAGATCTCGATACCACTTTAATCCGTCACGCCCCGCCTCGAGCCGGGCCCGCTAACAGATTGGTTGTATCCAATGGAGCCGGGCCCCATCGAGTGCAAGGCCTCGCGACCTCAACCTAGTCGAGTCAACCCAACAGACAACACAAGCAAAGCAATAATACGTAAGTACAAATAGAACAACAAGAATCGAACTAATTCGGTATGGACTTTTGCAGCCCTACGAATACAATGCCACATACAGCTTCGAACCCAAAAATACGGACAAAATACAAGTCTCACTCACACAGAAAGTTCTTGACAACGAAAGACAAGAATCCGACTCCAAGATCAACCCCGATCCTAGGCTTAATCTTCTTCTCGCGAAAGGAAAATCGCAGAGTGTATGAGCCACAAGGGCCCAAAGTAGGATTACAGACTCAATGTGCAATATAGATATTGCAAAAAAAATTATAATCCGTACATAAATACGTAAAATGCTCGGAATACGTAAATAATCGAAATACCGAAAATACGTGCAAAACAGACGTGTACGGCTCCCCGACTAATAAGTAATCAACAACTTGAGGCCGGATCTTCGACCGTGAAGTTGAAACAGAACGTACAGAATATCAACAACCGAAACCGGATCTTTGACCCCATTCGGATGATAGCGCTATTATAGAAAACATATGCATATGACTAGGACTTACTCCTCCTAGCCGGGTAATTTGCCGCAATTGGAGATGTACTAAAACCGCATAAATACAAAGTATAGATAGAAGAAATACCAATAAATCACTGCGCAACATAATTAACTTAATTAATTAAATAAGTAACAGATGTTGTATAAGAAATATAATACCAACATAAATGATGTAAGAACATCCTAAATAAATAAAATAAAATAAAAATAATTAATTTCATACATAAGCATCCACCAAAAATATACAGAGTTATATTATACCGGTGTGAGAGCCTACCTGGTTCCGAGCTATGAAGGTGTAATTACAAAAATCCTGCGAATTAAGGGTTCGCTAAAACAACCACAAGCTCTAATTCGGATGTTTAGACTGTAAACCTATTCACAAGACGAAAAATATAACTGAGCTACAAACTAGGACCATCAACTCGCAACCATTCACTTAATAAATGCTACCAACATAATTCAATTCAGCCAAATGCATACTAGATCACTTCAATGTAAACACATAAACCGGCAAGACTGAGAACATCAAATATTGGAGGATTAGAAAATACTAGAACATGGGAGGATCATCACATCTCTTTTTTTAAAAAAAAAATCATCAAAATATAATTGAGAGAGCAAAAGTCAAGAAAAACATGATAAACCAAGCCCCAAGCTTTCCTATAAAATAGAGGAAAACTAGTAAGGAATGCTATTGTCTTCTCAAAGAAGAGCATACAAAGAGACATAAAATTTCATATATAAAAGAGAAGATCATCTTGAAAAGAAGAAACAATTAGAACAATATTGCTCATGAGCCTTAAGATGACATCTACACCAAATTGGAGATGAATTAAATTGGCTGTAACCAATTCCCATTCTTACATCAAATTAGAGAGGCTTAAACTAGGATAAAAGTGTAAACAAGTACATAAAAAAAACATGGTGAAACATATCATATTAGAAAGCAAGCCATGCATAAAAACATCAACAAAAAGGAAAATTCTTCGGTGAAAGAAAAAGGAAATTTTACACAGATAGAATATAAAACAAAATTTAAATATGTAAAAATTCCCTTTATCTTATTTTCAATTTGTTCATGATACCAAAAATTTTCATTGAGTTAGAACATAACGTAATCATGGTGTTACTTCCATAGGATTTAAATTTAATATACTCTCTACCTATGCAATTTTTTGAATTTTTAGATAGCTTTTAAATACTAAAAATCAAAATGACAACCAAAAATTAGATATCTACTTCAATAATTGATAAACGTGCAAAACTAATATCAAACAATAAAGTGATATTAAACAAAAAGCAAAGAGACATTACAACGAATAATTTGATTACAGTAAAAGTATTATAAAAATTGAAATTAACTAGGCTTCAGGGTTTCATCCACAAACTTAACCAATAAAACTTGATGTACCTGCAACATGTTAGGACTTTTAACTTTAATGCCATCATTAATGATTTGATCATAGAAAAGAAGAAAAGCACTAGGCTTTCTTTATGTTCTTTAACTATTTGTTTTCTTAAAAACTTTACGGAATAAAGCAAAAAAGTATGACCCTGTTGATTTAATAAAAAAGTCATTATTAAAAGTGTGACACAAAGTTCACATGGAAAGCAATCAACAAGGTAGTATGGCCCTAATAAAGCTCATTACCACTTTTCCTTAATCTTTATAACTCTTTATATATATATATAAAGAATTCATCTTTTGGAAAGCAAAAGAAACATAAGACGACATGTGTATTAGTTAATGCATGAATTATTGGTGAAGGTTGAGTGTTTGGGAGCATTTGCTTTATTTATTTAATTATTAAAGATTCCCTTGCCGTCCCTTCTCAAAACTCAATTCAAACTCCATCCAACATTTAACCAAATAAAGAATCTAATCAAGGTTAAAAATCAATAGGACAAGTAAATAGAACCAAATACAAGCCTTTAGTATCATATATTTGGCTGGAAATATTTGCCTTTTTTTTACTATGATGCTTTTGCTTGGAAATATTTGGCTGGAGTTTTATTTTGATTACTTTTAAAAAGTTCTAAGTTTAGTTAAAATAAAGTTTCTAAGTATTACTTCTTAGCTAGCTGGTTTCATTAACTAAAGCAGAATGACAAGACAAATCATGCATTTAGCTGAAGTTCACAAGAATGTAAATTAAAATTTCATACATACATTACAAGAAAAAGTTCACGACATTGATATTGTTGCATTATAGTAATTACTGATTTTTGGTTGATTAGTATAGTTAATTTTGATTTTCATTGCTAGTGCGCTTTCGTGGTTTAAAATGGAAGTGCAACAAAGCAATCAAGTCTAGTTTTTAAGTCTTAATACCAAATTGGTACAATAAAATCAAAATAATTTGGCATATGTTTCAATTTTCTTTAATACAAACCACTATTTAATTTAGAATATGATGTCAATCTTTATATAACTAAATCTGTTATATATTTATCAATTTCAAAAATTATTTTGCACTGAAAATTTATTACAAATGCCCAACATCACACAAGGCAAAAAAGAGTGTCTCCATGAGAGCGTGCGTGTTTTGTTTTTTTATAATTTTAATTAATTATTATTCTGTCATAAAAAGATTAATATTAACCATGCATGAACACAATTATTATCCTCATGCATGAAGATATTGAATGATTTTTTTGTTAACTTTTTTAAAAATTAAAGGAACAAAACAGACTATAATTTAAAATAGACTCTCAAAAAGTTTAAAAGTTTGCATCAAATAAAAACATATAAAAATTTCCTAAACAAGCCACTACATATAATTTATTAAATATCATGCATCAAGGAAGAAAAACAGGGAATCTTTTACAGCCGACAATAATTAATTTGATTAATTATCCAAATTTTGTCACTCATTGTTGAAACACTCTCCAGACAGAAATTTTCTATCTTATATTATTCTTGGGTAATTTTTTTTGGGTGGTAACCAAACTTTGGGCGAGCTTTTTTTTTGGTGTCCAAACTTTGATTTGAATCAAAATGGTTACCCAACTTTAATTCCTTTTCACCGGCGAGTCACCGGATGGATTCCGATTATGTGATGCCGACGTGGATGGCGGAGCTTATTACTCACCCAATTCGCCGGATGGTGTTTGCTAGGGTGGCGTGTCCACGTCACCAAGGTAAGACAAGTTTGCTTTCCTTGCCACATCACCCTCCACGTCACCAGAAAAACTCTCTTTTCCCCACGGGGTTCTTCCCCCTTCGCACCCCCACCGGTGAATGAACCTTCTCCACCACGTTTCACCGAAGCCCTTTTCATCCTCCATCGTTGCAGCCGAGAAGGAAGACAAGTTGATCCATTCCATTGCGACCAAGAGTGTTGCCGTTTTTTTTTTGAAGAAAAAAGGGCAAGGCTGCAATCAGAACCAACAAAAGGAATAAACTCCGGCCAAAATGGCCGTCAACTGGGAGATCCGACGCGAAGGGGAAGAATCACCAGCTTACTGTAAGTGCACATCCCCATAACCCTAATTCTGTAATCCTTTTCAGATTTTGGAATAGTGATTGAAGTAGAGTTAGTATTTGTTCAAATTAATTGTTAGATGTTTGTTAGTGCGTGTAATGTTTGAGAGTGAGTCTCATGTTTGGTGTTGCTCACAGTGTGGAGCCATTACAAAAATTATGTTTTCATTTGAACTTGTGTTGGCATTCCGACACAAACATATCTTTCGGTTTAGAATGGAGATCACTATTTCACTAACTATTCTATGGAACTTAACGTGAATATTACTGATGTTATTTTTCAACTAATTTCTTTGCAAAGTTCTACTACAAATTCTGTTTTCTGTGAAGTTGACACACCCTTGCGTGTGTACTCCGCAAGTGCACGGGTGTCGAAGTAATAAAGTACCCAGACGGGTGGGTAGTCGAATCCACAGGGAGTAGACGTGAGAACAATCACTCTTTGTTAAGTAATCAAAGATAAACCAATTGTTGTTGTGAAAGAAAATAAAATAGGAAAGAAGTAAAAATAGGGTAATGAAAATAAAGATTAGGATGTAGAAATAGATCAATAAGAAGATGGGGTACTCGGACAATGCTCCCCCTAGAATCCTTGTTTCAAGTGCAAGACTTCAAACACTCTTACTAAATGAAGATTTCAAGAGTCGTGGAATCCAAAGATACAAGGTCCCAAATCTAAGGTCAACCTTGACTAGTCCCCTACGAGGTCCCGGCGGAGAGAAGACTCTCGACGCCTCACACCACGTATGACTGCGCTATGCTCTAGGGATTCCAAGTGGTAAACCCTATTCCCAACTATAGATCAATCCCTTTGGTCCAGGCGAAAGATCCCTAATCACAAATAAGTCCCGGCGGAAAGGCCTCTCTCAACGCCTAACTCTCTTTGAGATCGAAGGTAATACTTGGAATAAGAAGGTAGGGAAAACCACACCGGAGGGGAAAGGGGACGTGTCACTACCTCTCAACTCACCCTCTCAACCCCCTCTAATCTTGATTAATCTAATCCTAATGGTGATGGTCACTCGTCAAAATGATGATTGGATTAGCCCTCAACCCTAGTGTCACTCTAAGGGAGAAACCATTAAGCATACAAGATTGAAACTCAAATTCAACTCAAATTGAATAAAAGCATTAAAGTCAATGAAACATAGGAAATCTAGGGTTTACAAGTCCAAGTGCCCACTAGGGGTTTAGCTCTCCATGGAGCAATACAAGTTCATCAAAATAAATGAAGACAAGTGCAAGAAATCCATAAAGAAAACCACCTTAAGCTTCGTGTTAATAGACTATGGGAACTTCTTCTTCTTCTTCAAAGAATCTCTTCCTCCAAGCCTAAGGCACACCTCGTCGAATCGAGTCGTCGAAGGCTCCCCCAATAGCTCTCCTTGGAAGGGAATGATGATGAAATCGGTGAAGAAGCGCCCCCAAAGTGTAGCAAGAACCTCCCCGAACCCTAGCCGTCACCTCCTCTCAAAGTTGGAAGAAGATCCCCTCAATAACGCTTCGTAACGGCTTTATAATTGGCCATCTCGAGGATCCACACGGGCGTGTGGATAAGCCACACGGCCGTGTGGAAATTCCACACGGACGTGTGGAAATTCCACACGCCCCTGTGGATTTTCTGCCTTGTGGAATCTTCATACTAATCCCCGATTTCGCCCGTTTCTTCTCCTGAGGTCACATGGACGGACACACGCCCATGTGAAACGTCAAGTGGCATTTCTTGATGATGGGGAAACCTTGGAGAGCTTTTGAAATCTTTGAACCAATCGGAACGAGCGAGCATGACTGCCTTCGTGTCCTTCTACAAGAGTTGTCTTGAAGTCTTTAGAAGTTGGCACATACCCCCTCGTTGGAACCCGATTTGTGTCTTGAACTTCGTAATTGCACAAAAGATCTCCACTTGGCACCATTCTCGACCTAATCTTGCCTTTATTCACGTACCATGTCTCCACAACCCTAATTGCGTGAAAGGACACCAAAACACACGAAATTAGCAATAAAGCCTGAAAAATGTGATGCTCATGCGTGGAAAACATTTCCGTAATTATATACATGCAAGCACTTATCGAAGTTCATGTCCCCACAATGCATAAGAAAATCTAGCATGAGTGTAGAAAGAACTTAACAATTAACAATGACAGCCAATTTTCCGATGCCAAACTTATTCCATATTTCAAGTCATTAAGGCCAACATTAGGTCCTAATTTCTTTTGAGAATAGATAAACCTTAATTCATGGGTCAATAGTGCATACTTATGAGATAATAAGTTTGTTATCGCTAAGGAGGAGAAAATATTTGTAGCAATGACTTAGAGGAGACTATTCTCCACCTTATTTGTCAACACAATCAAGTCTAATAGCCCGAGGTCTTTCTGTTAAATATTGACTTATGGCAAGACCTTGTGCATTTTTCTCGCAGACAAAGGCAAATTAAAGATGGAACTTTGGTTCCGTCTTTCACTAGCCCATTTGACTTATGATAATATTTGGCTTGTTTAATATTGAACATGCTATGAAACATGTGTGCTTGTTTTCAAGTCTCGATGCTCACACAAGGGACCACACTAGGACCACATTAGAAGAATGATAAGAAAAAAAAAATTGACCACACTAGGACCTTTTTGATATTTTTTAATGGAGATTGAAGTACAGCTTAGCATTTGTTCAAATAAATTTCTGCTTTGCTTCATTGGCATGAGACTCAAGAGCATTGTTGTAGTTTGAATTATTTTACCGCAAAGTGTACTTCAAATAGTTGTCATTGATGTTTTACATTTTCTAATTAGCAATTATGCCTTACAAGTGCACTCGTCTAACTATAACACTTAGGTTATTAGAGCAATTATGCTAGTTAGGTGGACATATTACTCACAATCAGCTAGGGTTCCCGTCACTTATTGTGACACATTTATTTGCAGCACCCAATTCAGAGTTATTCACAATACGGCCGCATTACATGGTGGGTGAGGTTGAAGGAATGGCAAAGTTACATAGACTACCACAGTGCGACCAAATGTCAATGTTAGAGATTATGTCTATGGCCAAAGAGTTTGGACTAGATGTGGACAGAGGTACCGTCTCGGTGGTTAGATGTAGCTAGTGAAGTAAGAGGCCTCCAAGAAATTAAAAATGACCTAGATGCCCCGCATATGGCGCCTCTCGTTGGAGCTACCAAGGAGGTTTATGTTTATGTAAAACTTGCAAGTGATGCCAATGCTCGTGGAGCCGGATATGGTGGTCCCATTAATGAGGGTGCGAGAGATAGATGATGAAGAAAATGTAGAAGATGCTGATTTAGAAAATATTCTCCTTGGAAAGAAGGGTGAGGAGACAACAGATAAACATGATGAAGAGTTACATGACTCTGACTATAGATTCAATGAAGAGTCTGATGAGGATAATGTGGAAAAAAATGAAAATGCTATAGTTTCCATACAAGTAGGAAAAGTACCAAGAAGGGAAAGGGATGATGATGATGTGCAGTCAGACTATGGCAGGTTTGAAGAGTTGGAATCTTGTTCATCTACAGATGAGGAGGAAATAAAAACTAATAACCCTAAATATTCTGAATTTAACAATGAAACTGATATGGAAAACCCCCATTTTAAGATTGGCATGAAATTTAGGAGTTTCCAACAATTTAAAGAGGTTGTGAGGAACTATGGCATAAAGAATAGGTATGTTATGAATTTCAAGCCAAACAACCAAAAGAAGTGCAAAGCTTACTGTAAGAAAGGTTGTCCTTTCTACCTATGGGCTTCACCTATGGTCAAGGATAGGAGCACAGTTCAGATCAAGGCTGGGGTTTTAAAGCATGAGTGTGCACGTGACCATGTGAATAGACATCTCAATGCAAACTGGATTGCAAGGGCTTATTTGGAGCAATTCAGAGCAGACCCTACCTGGAAAATTGCTGGCATTGTACAGGCAGTCAAGAGCAACCAAGAAATTGAGATTAGTAGACTCAAAGCTTACAGGGCCAAGTGTATTGCACAAAGGTAACTTAGTTTGATTTATTTATTTACTTGTTTTTGGTTTTTATCCTTCATCCTCTAATGTGATTTCATTGCATTATACTTGCCAGCTAACCAATTTTGTTATGTTTTGCCTTTGCATAACAAGGCTCATAGGTGGTGATGAAGAGTCCCAGATGGCAAGGTTGTTTGATTATAGGATGGAGTTGATGAAGACCCACCCTGGCTCAACAGTAATTGTGGGATGTGATGATGAGGGAAAATTTGATTGGTTGTATGTGTGCTTTTCTGCACTAAGATCAGGTTTCCTATTAGGTTGCAGAAAGTTAATTTCACTGGATGGTCAAGCTTCTTGAAAGGGCTATATGGGGGTCAATTACTATAGTGCTGTTGGGATAGATGCAAATGACTGCATCTACCCCATTTCTTGGGCTGTGGTGAACAAGGAGAACAAGGCTAATTGGAAGAGGTTTCTACAGGTTCTGATTTAGGAAACATCTACTTTAAAATGCAATATCAGTGGTTTGTGTACTGAAAAATAATACATGTGTGTACAACTTTGCAGGTTCTGGCACAAGATCTGAACATCTCTGATGATAGACAATGGGCTTTCATGACAAACAGGCAGAAGGTGAGTCAATTCCTATGGCATTTGATGCTTTACTTGTTTATGACATATTCATCTAAATTGTGTTATGCTTAAACATTTCCCCCTTCTTCCTTACATGGTCCCGTGTGATGTTATCTACATACTATATATAATTTTCCTTGTCATAGGGTTTAATGCCAAGCAATTGCAGAATTGTTCCCCCCATAGTGAGCATAGGTATTGTGTTGGACATATTTACACAAACTTTAGGAAGAGTTTTAGGGACAAAGCACTTAAGGACCAATTGTGGGCATGTGCTAGGGCCACCAACATACCTGCATTTGAGAAAGAAATACAAATTCTGAACGAAATGTCTATTGGAGCATATGAGTATATGGAAAAAATTGAACCCAAACACTGGAGTAGGTCACACTTTCAAACCAAGTTCAAATGTGACATGCTACTAAACAATCTTTGTGAATGTTTTAATAGTCACATCTTAGAAGCCAGAATTAAGGGGATCATCACAATAAATGAGATGATTAGAACACAATTGATGAAAAGAATTCAAAAAAGAAGAGATGCCATGAAGAAAGTTACTTCAGTGCACTACCCTAGAATAATCAACAAACGTGAAAAATGTAAACAAATGAGCTGGTTCTATACCACCACATGGTCAGGTGGAGACAAATATCAAGTTGTTGGACCTGATGGTCAATTTGTGGTTGACAAAAGGGATTCTAGTTGCAGTTGTAGGAAATGGCAGTTGAGTGGGGTGCCATGTGCCCATGCAATCTCCGTTCTCTATTATAACAAAGAAAAACCTGAGAATTATTTAGATGCATGTTACAAAGTCAGCACCTTCATGGAAATATATAGGCACATACTAAACCCAACCCATGACAAAGATCCATGGTAGGAAAACTTTTCTTAGGAGAAAGGAAGAGGGGGAAAATGTTGGCTTCACAGGTGGCAAGGTTAGCAAGAAAGGTGTTGGCATGACATGCAGCTTGTGTGGTGCAACAGACACAATAAAAGATACCATGGAGTTCAGTGTTAGTGCAAATGTAAACTTATTAGTTGTGAAATTAATTTGCTTGACTCACCACCATATCTTCCTTGTATGACAGAGAAACAAAGCTAATGCTAGTGGTGCAACACATGAAGAAGCTAATGCAAGTGGTGCAAAGCACATGAAGAACCAACAAACACTCGCTCATACTACCGCATTTGAGCAACCCGCAATGGTAAGTTCATTTCCTTTTTCCAAGGAATTGTATTTATTTTAAGTTGGTGACATAGCACTTGACTCGTAAATTGAAATTGGAAAGGATGACACTTTGGGAACAAGCTCTTCAAATAGGAAGGACTCAATAAGGCAACATGGGATGACAGATGTGAGTATTGCAGCAATTAGTTTTTACTACAATGATTTTTCTTTCCTTTTTTGCATGCTAACAAATGTGCCTCGTGTTGAAGTTCACATTGTCATTGTTTTAAATATTCAATGGTGTTGTTTGTTTGCAGAGTGTTATGGTACCTCGTCCAAATCACTTATGCAAAGAACATGCCCATCCCAAGTTTTAGATGACCCCTCAAAGACAAAAGTTAATGATGCCGCAAACCGCTTAGACTCTCTAGAAACCCTTGTTTGTATGTAACTTATTCATATATTGTGTTACCATTTTGGCCGAGTTCCTATACTTCCTTCCTTTTTTTTTTGTGTAGGGTTCTCATGTACAAACAATGCACACAGTAAACAAATCCAAGTTATTTGGTGATGCAAGAATCAAAAAGTGGACAAAGGAAACAAACAAGATCAAATACAAGACAAAGACAAGGGTCCAATGGCTCAACATGGAGGAAATTCAACCATCGGATCAAATAGGGGAGAAGGGAGACAAACAGGGTCAAAGACAAAGGAAGGCAAGGAATGCAACAAGAAGGGGAGATGCCGAGAAAAAGAGAAGAGTATGGGTGCCCCCGAGAGTTTGAGCCCCAACCAAGTGCATTTGACCCAAACAAAAGAGCAATTTGAGTGGGAGTTTGTTTACTGTTTCTGAATTTTATTATTTTTGAGACACTTCCTTAGATGGTTGGAGTGAAACCGCATCTATACAAAATATGCAAGCATTGACCAATTTTGTACATTTATGTAGTGTCAATGCTTGTGTTAATTTTTTTGTCTAACCCGAATATTATACTCCTCCGAAAGTATTGGATTAATGTAAATCGACTCTAGAGCTGTAGTTGCAGCTTTGGTTTATGTTACTATCATGTTGAAGTTAGAGAATTTACGGATCTTGTGTTGCCTTTGTTGCTTTGAAGCTCGTATGTATATTCACTTATATCATTTCTCACCATTGCCACTCACACTTAACTTACAAGCATTAGATAAAATATATGCCCAATCTGCAACAATGGAAAAGAATATAATTGAGGAGGAAAAAAACTTTTACACTAATAACTAAAATAGAAGAATCGCAATTAATTAATAACCACATAATACAAACACAACAAAGCAAGTAATTATTGGTAATTACCACATAATACAAACACAATAGAGCAAGTAATTACCGGTAATTGTCACTAATTGCTAAAAAATCATACAGATCACAAAAAAAATACAAGCAATCCAAACACTTTTCCCGGTAATTGGCAAATAATACAAACACATCGACGACTAAGGATTATAATACTAATTGTCTTTATACAACAAGTTCTATTTGATGGTGAGAACTCTCTCGGTGACACCAAACCCTATGCTTTCCTTCCGCCACTCGTTCTTCAGCGTTCGAATGGGTAAGAGCAAGCCCAACCTCCCCGCAATGGCACAGATCAACCAGTCTTCCTTGGTGGCTGCAGCGATGGTCTTTGGAGGATGAAAGGAGCTTCGGTGACATGTGGAGGAGAAGAATCGCTCATCGGTGGAGGTGGGAAGGAGGGAAGAAAGAACTGGGGTTTTTCTGGTGACGTGGAGGGTGATGTGGCAAGGAAAGCAAACTTGTCTTACCTTGGTGACGTGGACACGCCACCCTAGCAAACACCATCCAACGAATTGGCCGAGTAATAAGCTCCGCCATCCACGCGCATCACATAATCGGAATCCATCCGGTGACCCGCCGGTGAAAAGGAATTAAAGTTGGGTAACCATTTTGATTCAAATCAAAGTTTGGACACCAAAAAGAAACTCGCCCAAAGTTTGGTTACCACCCAAAAAATTTACCCTATTATTCTTCTTCTTAATTATCTGCCTAATCCCATATTAATGATAGATCACACAATAAAACTGTCAACAGCCCTCCATTTGAACTTACTTGCATTGCATCCTTTCTATATATACACATATATGTAACTCTAATTCAAACATTTGTGACATAATTAAGCTCAACTCACACACACTCTATTATTCTCTCTCTTTATTTTTTTCTCAGAAGGGTGGCAATGGCAGATTTAGATGTAAGCCGCAATGAACCTCCGCAAGCAGGTTTCAAATTATTTGGAAAGATTATAAGAGTAGAAGAGAAGACAACGAAAGAGAGTGACCGAAAAGATGGGATGAAGGTAGAAGGCGCTAGTGTGCTAGGGTTGCAAAGTGCCCACGTTGCGAGAGCATGGAGACGAAGTTTTGCTATTTCAACAACTACAATGTGAATCAGTCCCCGCATTTTTGTCGATCTTGTCATCAATATTGGACTGCCGGTGGGGACTCTTCATAATGTCCCAAAAGGGGGCGGGACGAAGGAGGACGAGGAGGCCGTCATTGATATTCAACTCCTTTTCTTAAGGAAGTGGTGGCGCGACAGTGGCTTCTCCGGTGAGCTTCAAAGATCATGGAATAGATGTAGCATTTGATTTATCTATGAAGCTAGGTTGTGACTAATTAATATATATTTATATGTCTCCTATTATGTGTCCTAATAAAATTAAGTATATCTCTCTTCAAACTTTACATGGTCAAAGCAAAGAAATTCAAAGTTTTGTACCATTGATGGTACGCCCGATGAATAAAATTCAACACACGAAATTTCTCGATTTCCATTGTTTGAAAATCCATAGCAATCAATAAACCAATAATATATTGTTTGTGTCACGCCGCAGCCCCAAAGCCAGGACCGCTGACAAACCGGCCACATTCGACAGGGATGGGCCCCACTGAGTGCAAGGCCTCAGATTCCAAATTTAGTCAGAGTCAATCCCCAAAAGACAACATAGGAAACAATAGTACGGAAATACAAACCAAATAACAAGTAAATAAAAATAAGGGCAAATTTCAAAAATAAACCCCGTGGTTGTCGGGTTTTGCAAAAGAGGGACAAAAAAAAAAAAAAATTTGATTTTCTAACTTGTGGTTTTTCTCGCGTGGCAAAAAAAGGGAAAAACCGTGACGACCGTTAGTTCTTGCTTACGTGGCAAGGGAAAAGTCGACATTTCACATAAAAAAACATATCTTCGTATGAGTTGGCACCTCACCTGGGAACTAAGATGTAAAGTTATTTGATTTCCTCAGATGGGTACCATTGTGTTGTTATTAATCAGAGCATGTAAGTGGAAGAAGGTGGTAGGTGATTACAACAAATTTTGAAGATTATTATGCAAAGCATGAAATGGCGTAAGTTGAAATGGTGTAGGTGATAAGACATGGGGTGTTTTATATATTATGACAATCAAGCAGGGATGGCAATGAATCATATAAAGAACAGCAAATCAAATGAAATATAACATCCTAGGCCTCTGCACATATATATTTACAAAAGTATGGACAAGTATCACACCAAAATGATTCTTTTTTACAGAAGATGATCACACAACGCCAACAGATCCACACCCGAAACACTCCATCGCCATATCCTTTGAAAGTAATGGTCATGCTCCTACACTTCTATGGTTATAGAGAAGCCTCAATAGCAGCAAGAAGAAGGATTGGTTCTAGGGTTTTCGAGAGAGGAGGCTTGTCGAAGAAACGAGCAAAGGAGTGTTGTCCCCACGAAGAGAGAGAGAGAGATCAACAAAGCTCATCGGTGGGGCTTCCGGTGGTGCCGATGAAGCTTATCAGTGGAGCTTCGGTGGTTCAAGTAGAGCTCATCGGTAGGATTTGATGAGTGGTGCCTCCAGCCCTCAAAAGGGTTTCAATTACCAGATTACTAGATTAATTAGCATAAAAAGCATTAAAACCAAGGTGGGATGCCAACTCATATGAAGATATGTTTTTTTATATGAAATGTCAATTTTGCCCTTGCCACGTAAGCAAGAACTAACAGCCGTCACGGTTTTTCCCTTTTTTGCCACGCAGAAAAACCACGAGGTAGAAAATCAAAATTGTTTTTCTTTTGTCCCTTTTTTGCAAAACCACACAACAACAGGGTTTATTTTTGAAATTTTCCCTAAAACTAATTCAAGTATGAGCTTTAGCCGCCCTACAGCCATACGAAATGCGACACTTAACAGTTTGAAGTAAGAATACAATCTGACTCACACATTATAGAACTATTAAAGACAGAACTGACAGCTACAGGAACTAGACCCCAGAAAAACCCATGTTCCTAGGCTTATTTTCACGTGTAAGAAAGAGAAATTATAGAGTACATAAGTCACAATGACTTAGCAGGATCGCATCATAACAGAAAAATTACGAAATAACATCAAACTAAAAATATAACAAACAGAAATACAGAAACTAATCAAAATATAGAAATAACCAAAATACAGAAATAATCATAATAGAGAAAATAATCAGAATACAGACATAATCGGAATATAAAGAATAATCAAACTATGGATATAATCATAATACGTAATAATCAAAATACGTATATAATCGAATACAAAATAATCGTAATGCGTATATAATCGTAATACGAGATAATCGTAATAAAGATATAATCGTAATACGGATATAATCGGAATACAAAATAATCCGAATACGTAATAATCAAAATATAGATATAATCGAATATAAAATAATCGTAATGCGTATATAATCGAATACGTAATAATCAAAATACGTATATAATCGTAATACTTGATAATCGTAATACGTATATAATCGAATACAAAATAATCAAAATATAGATATAATCGAATACAAAATAATCAAAATACGGATATAATTAGAATACGAGATAATCGTAATACGTATATAATCGTAGTACAAAATAATCGAATACGTAATAATCAAAATACGGATATAATCGAATAGAAAATAATCAAAATACAAAATAATCAAAATACGGATATAATCGTAATACGAGATAATCGAATATATATATAATCGAATACGTAATAATCAAAATACGGATATAATCGGAATGCAAAATAATTAGAATACGGATATAATCGTAATACAAAATAATCAAAATACGTATATAATCGTAATACATGATAATCGGAATACGAGATATAATCGGAATACAAAATAATCGAATATAGATATAATCGTAATACAAAATAATCAAAATACGGATATAATCGGAATACGAGATAATCGGAATACGTATATAATCGATTACCAAATAATCAAAATACGTAATAATCAAAATACATATATAATCGAATACAAAATAATCGAATACGTAATACTTGAAAACCGTAAATGTACATCTCCCCGACTAATAAACAGAATCAACGACTCAAGGTTGGATCTTCGATGGTGAAGTCGGAACGCATGTAATATCAACGACCGTAGCCGGATCTTCGATTGCAGCTGGATGGTAGCGCTATTACGTAAAAAACATGTGCACATGGCTAGGACTTGCTCCTCCTAGCCGGGTAATTTGCCGAAATGGCGGCGACAGTAATATCAATAGCCGAAGCGGGATCTTCGACCGGAGCTCGGATGGTAGTGCTACTACGTAAAAACATGTGCACATGGCTAGGGCTTGCTCCTCCTAGCTGGGTAATTTGCCAGTAATTGGAGATGTACTAAAAACCGTAGAAATACAGAGTATAGACAGAGAAAATACCAAATAAATCATTTCGCAAAATAATCAACTTAATTCGTTAAATAACTAACAAATATAGAATAATAAACAAAATATCAACATAGATAATGTAAGAACATCGTGAATAAAATTAATTAATTAGTTATATGACCATTCACCAAAAATACAGAAGTTATATTATACGCGTGAGAGATTACCCGGTTCCTAATTATGAAGGTGTAAAAGTAACTCTCACGAATTAAAGGCTCGCTAACCACAAGGTGTTCTAATTACGGTGTTCAAACTATATACATACTTACAAGACGAAAGCAATTGAGCTTCAAGCAATGTCCACCAACACATAAGCATTCAACCATGATTTACCCAAATTCATATAAACAATCAACTAAAGGATAACAAAGATACCCTCAAATAGCATAATCAAAATTCAAAGAATTGGCAGTGTTTTAGAAAGAATTATCAGAAAATTATTGCTAATGTAAATTGGGTGAGGATCATAAAATAACACCCTTTAGCAGCCATTTCTTCTTCCATTCTTGTTTCCACAATCCAAAACACAACCTAAATTTTGGCTTCTAAGGTGCATAGGAAGGCTAAACAAACAAAATCCAGCTTCATCCATATGTATAATGGACCCAACTCAATACAAGATCATAAGCCGGCAAGACCGAAAGACCTAGAGTTATAAAACCCCATTAACTAAGAGGAACTATTAAATACCAAACACGGCCGAGTCATCGTTGTCAACTTAACCCCATGCTCTCAAATGAAATTAAGCAATATTAGAGGTTAACTAATAATTTCCTTTAAATAAAGGAATATTGATCTCCGACATGTTTATCGAGAAGATGCAGAATCAAACAATGGTTGCAAAGCAATAACTACCAAATTCACCTCGGCATTTGATCCCAAGACTCTTCAAGCACAATATTCACCACCTCTCAAAACAAGAGCAATTAGGAAAATACACAAGAAGTTATCTCCAAATCATGGTACAAACACATCACAAAGCCACATACACAACATTGCTTTCAACCCTTTTCCATCATTGTTTTCATAGGAATTAAGAGAGAAGAGGCTCGGATCTCGACCTTTTTCCACCCGAGATGAACACTACATCAAGGGTTGCCGCAAAGTAGTTACCGCACCACTCGATCTTTAGAATCTTATAGAACGACACAAGAGTCTTGGATTCGCCATTAATCTATGATACCACCAAGACCCCTAATCTTCTCCCCGCACCACCGCTTCCTTCTTCAAGAACGGGAGTAGCGGTTGCCTCGCTAAGAAGCAGGCCATCCAAGCCGCCACACCATCGCTACAAAGAGAGAACGAAGGAGTAGCAAAGAAGAGAAATCAATCAACGATTAGCGATGAAGACATCACATACATTCACACGCTGCTATCGCGTTCGAAGGTGATTAGAACATCGTCATTGCCTCCAAATCGAGTGAAGAGAAAGAGAAGCAGAAGCAGCACCAGCAGTAGCCATAAGAATGGGAACGAGAAGAGAAAGGGAAGGTCGCGGGCGCCATGAGATGAGGTGGAATCACAGAGAGCTTCAAGAGAATAGCCAAGAGAGAGTAGCAGCGGAGGCAGGAGAAAAGGGCCAAAACTTTGGAACCCCCAGCTCCCTTTTTTCTTTTCCCTAAAATCAGCAAAAGTTTCCCTCCCTAACACCTGATTAAGCCTTTCATCAAGTCTAATAATTCAGCAAAAAGACAAATGAGTGGGGCATGGCTGTTGGGAATCCTATGTTTAAATAATGCAAATGTTACAGATTGTATGAAATCCCAATTGGAGGCAACAAAGTGCCAAAGGATAGTAACATAAAACAAAAATTATCAGAATATGTCAGGGTAAACAATGTAAAGTTAAAAGGTGGAAGTCAAAACACTTGGATTAGCAGGAGGGTGTTGCTATTAAGAATAAAAGGAAAATACAGTTTTGCTCAAGTTTAAAAGATAATGTGCTTAACATGTTGATGCTGAACAATACAAAGGTAATTAGACTCACAAATAGTAGTCAAAGCTAAAAGAGTGATAGCTGAAAACCTCTTATCCTCTGGTACTAAAGCATGTGTACACTTGGATTAGTAGGAGGATGTTGCTTGTTTTCCTAAATTTTCAATTAATGCATAATCTAAATGTGAAATTTATGTTAAATGAAAACAACCCACAAATTCTTTCAAATCTATTCTTTTTAGTAAGGTATAATTACTACAACTAATGTTGATTCCAAGTGAAGGCTTTACATGCAAAGGGAAGCCATTATTTTGTTACTCTCATAAATGATCCTTCTAGATATTGTTATACTTATCTTTTGAAGTTGCCAAACATAAAGTATTTTAAAAATCATAAATTAAATAAGAATGAAGTGAAAAATGACTTGAATTAAGGATTGAAATCTTGAGATATAATAGATGAAAGAATATACTTAAAATATGTTAAATTAATCAAATTTATATTGATTAGTTATGAAGATTAACTTTTTCATAAATGTATGGATTTTAGTAGTGGCAGAACCACATGGTGGAGAAAGGGGTCAATTGCCCCCCTTAAAATTTGAGATTAAATCTTTGTAATGATAATGTATGTCTTAATTCAGGCCAACAAAAGGTTATCTCTTTAGTACCAGAAGAGAATAAATTAATGACTGGTTGTATACATGCTAACAAATTTTATTACTGGCAACGCAGAGTTATGGGATCCTTAACCTAAACTAGTAAAGCTTATGTTCCCCATCTAAATGGCATTTATCCAGACAAGCAAAGCCTTAGATTGGTTAAGGCAAAGAGAGGTGTTTTTAGAGATGTGTATGAATTTTTTACTTCACTTTGTTACAGTGAACCAATCCTAAACTCCATCCTCCAAAACACCAAAACTATTACTATAGTTGGAAAAACAAGGAGTTTACATTCTCATAACAAGCTTAAAGAGCATTGGGCATTGATCCGAGCTCAATGAAAACAAGAACCGTATACAATGCCACAAATTCAACAAAATAAAAAAAGCAAACAAATGAAACAAAAACCCAAATTGAATCAATCAAAGAAGAGCTACCGGATACCTCGATTGAGAAGGGGAGGACCCACATTAATGATGAGGATCGACTCTCGGGGGTTTTTGGAAGGCTTGAAGTGGAGGAGATGAAGTGTGTGATAGTTTCTGGGAGGCTTGAAGGTAAAGTGCAAGTGAAGGAAAGGACCCTTCGTTTCTATAAATAGATGGCCGTGTAAAACACTCCTTGCCCGTGTAAAATGCTTCGCGCCCGTGTATCTATCTGGTATATTCAAACAAAGAGTTACACAGCCATGTAACAATTACCACGACCGTGTATCTCTCGGGTTTACTCAATATACAACTGCTGTATTTAAACTGAGAGTTACACGGCTGTGTAAAAATTACCACGCCCGTGTATCTCTTGGGTTTACAGTATATGCAACTGTTGTATTCAAATAAACATAATGCATTTGTTAATATAGGACAAAGCTATAATCTAAATTCAAATTACATTAGATCTAAAATGGTAATTCATCTTCATCTTCATTTACTTCATCCTCCAAATCCTTTTCTTTGTCTTCCTTTTCATCTGTTGCATCTTTTTCTTCTTCCATCACAGTTGTAAGAACTGGTTGATTACCTTGAGTTGTAAGGTCCACAATATCGGATATGTCAACAAAAAGAGCAATACCATTCAAATTATAATGTACTGAGGGAGAAAATCAAATGCCGTAACATTATGTCTAACTTCAACTTCATTCATTTGGTAGGGTGGGATGCTCTTTCTTTCCATTGCACTTTAATTGTTTTTCTTGCTTTTGTTTTCATATAGCCATCCAATCAACTTTATCTCTCTTCAAACTCAGATATTCCAAATAATACACCTGAATCGCCTGTTGTGCTAAGATAAAAGGGTCATACTTTGTGTAAAACCTTTTTCTATTGATGTCAACTATACCTTACTTGTGGTGAACCTTCTTTCCATTTATCGGATCAAACCATCGACACTTGAGGAGGGCAACAAATTTTGATGTGTTGCTTGGAAACTCTAATTGAATTATTTCTTCCAATAAACCATAAAAATCACCACTACAGCTTTGCACACATACACCACTATTCATATTTGACTTATTTTCCCCATGTCCAAGAGTGTGGAAGTTATAGCCATTTATAAAGTAACCTGACCGAGTTTTCACTTGACCAGCTAGACCCCAAACAAGATTCAGCAACAATTGATTGATAACTTGATTTTCTGGGTTTTGAACCTAAAGTGATAATACCAAAATTAGTTACGTAATTGAATAAGAAACTAAGAAATAGGAAGAGATATAAGAAAACTCACAAAGCCAATAAACCATTCGACAAAATGCTGATCGACCATTTCTTCAATGAGTGTGGCATCTAAGTGTTGAAGATGCTTGATAGACATCCTACAGATAAAAAAGGTTCTTAATTAAGCACATGTACAAAAATGATTTGGATTCTCAAATCACATATGACATAAAACATACTGGTAAATTGGCTGAGCTTCTTCACAATTTCGCAATATGTATGTATATGCTGCCTGCAACTCTTATTGTGATAACCATCTTTCTAATATCCGTCCTTGACCCCTTCCTGGATAGTTAAAGATAGAGCAATGTGGAATGTTCTTATCGACGCCCTCCTCATTCCTTCCAGCTCTTATTTTTTATGTAAGGTGGAACATCTTTTTCAAAGAAGTGGTTTGCAAAAAATGACTTTTCTTCAACAATGTAAGCTTCACATATTAAACCTTCCACATGAGCTTTATTTTTTACTTTCTTCTTTAGGTTACGAAGGAACCTAATATATATCAAATTAATAAATTAGCTTCAATAATTAAATTGATCACACACACATATAAAGCCTAAAAGATATAAAAAATGTTACTTTTCAAAAGGATACATCCATCTATATTGAACAAGACCTCCAATTATAGCCTCATATGGCAAGTGAATAAGTAGATGCTCCATGGAATAGAAGAAAGCTGGAGGAAACATCTTTTCCAAGTTGTACAACAATATGACCACATTTTTCTCTAATTCCTGAAGCTTTTTCAAATCAAGCAAGTGTAGAGCATATGATTTGAAAGAGTAAACTCACTTCAATTAATGTAGACCATATGAAATCCGGTAATATTTCTCCGAATGCAAATGGAATAAGCCTCTCGCATGAACACGTGATAGTTATGACTCTTCATGTTTTTCAATCGACATTCGTTGATGTCAACACATCTCGCTAAGATTCGAGGTATAGCCATCGAAACCTTAAAGACTTCACCCAATTGCAAATGTTATTTTTTCTATTTTTTTTTTCAATGTGTATTTTGCTTTTGGCTTACAAGGCACTATATTTAATAGGAACTTCAATTCCCTGACAATCACAAAGAATATTGATCGACGGAAAGTGTCAACACCCGCAAGCGCACGGGGTCGTCAAGTAATAAACCACTCGTGCACGCACGAGTGGGTAGTATTCCCAAGGGGCCAGAGGAGCTACCTTACTCACTTCTCACTTGTTGTTTAGCTCACCGATTCCATTTTCAAGAGAATAGAAAGGAAATGAAAGAAACAAACTACAAGAGAAATTATCTAAATAAATGCGACTGAATTAAAACACGGGAGAAGCTCAGGGATGGAAAACGGTCATGGATGAGGATCCCCAAGGGGGCTACTCAAGTGAGTAGGATAATTGAGAAATTAAGTATGTGGCTAGTTGGACCGAGAAAACCTAAACTTAGGTCAACCCGATGGTCACGGCAATTGACCCCTAACCCGGTACAAGTGTTGAATAAGGAATTTCTTCCACTCAACCTCTCACACGGTTGCAAGGAGAATGATGGTTTCCTCAAGTTAGGGTGGAAACACTAGTTAGTTTTCAACCCTAGAAATGGAGGGGTACAAATACCCGATGGTCACGGCGTATTTATACAATAATCCCTTCCAAGTTTGGTAGAGTCTAGCACTAAGGCAATGGTCATGCTACAAAGTGCTACCCAGAATTTGATACAACAATTAAGCACATGTACAAAAATGATTAAGAATACCAAACAAGGATCACAACAAGCCAATCATACAATAGATAACTCAAATAATCCAAAACATCATAAGTTTTGCCCCCAAGGTTCACCTACATCCGGTGACCTTGGGGTTTAGTTGTTCATTTTCAACAAATCCACCACATAAACCATGCAAATAACTAAAATAAACATAAGGAACACTCCCTCAAATGATGAAGGTCGAATGCCGCTTGAATCCCCGGAGAAAACCTTCCGAAGACGCCACTCGAAGGGTTGGCTTCCCGTTGTCTTCAACCTCCAAACAATGAAGCTTTTGAAGTAGATCCTCCTAGATCTTGCTCTCCTCACCTAAGAAAACCCGGATTTCCTCTCCTTTTGCCCTCCAAAATGGTGTGGAAGTGATGTCCAAACCCTAGCCTTCTTTCTCCCCAAAAGCTCTCAAAGAAGATAAAAAAAGTCCCCTCTAAAATGCCCTAGATCGCCCTTAAAACCCCAAATCCCGATGGGTAAACGGGTCAGCTTACAGCCGGTACGCCGACCCCTCGGGATTTCTACTTTTCTCGCCGAGAAGTCCGTGATGAGCTACAAGAATCGCCGCAAGTGAATGCTACATTACCGTGCTACGCATCGCGTCTCGAAAACGCTGTTTTGGTGTCGAACTCGCTCCCCATCTCGTCGTCGAGTCCCCAAGGCTTCGGCTCGCCCGAAATACAAAGATAAAGCAATTTAGACCTAAAAGGGCATAGATTCAACAATAAAATATAAAAATAATACACAACACATACATGTAAAATACGTACTTTTAGACGTTTATCAAACATCCCCACACCTAAGCGTTTGCTTGTCCCCAAGCAAACAAACATGAAGAACAAGGGAAAGAAGATAAACGGCTAAAAATACGACCTCAAGCACAAATGGACAGGAATCAAGAAGTGAGCTGTTCAATGAATAATCAGGTGATAATAGATCTGCTTCATCCACAGTGCCTTATGTGTGTGTGTGCTGACTCTCACCTTGACCTCCACACCCCGGCCTTTGGTTCCTAAATACAACGTCAACTCTCAAGTGACCATAAAACAGGTTCTAGGGATCACAAGGGAAACTTTATTTCTTTCACACACAAATATACACAAATTCTTTCTTTTCTGGGTCCGCCTAACATAGACTGCACAAAAAGCTTTCAGATGGATGCACATGCTGGCCAGGCACAAGAGTCAGCCTCTTAATCGATTACAATCTACATATACGCATTCATGCTTATAAGGCAGAGGAATACTGATATAAACCCCCTTTTTCTCTTTTTTTTTTTTCGATCCCTGATAAACTACCTGCTAAAAACTTCACTGAAGGTTGGAGAAAACAACAAAGGAACTTAAAAGCTTTTAAAAGTGCATTGAAGAAAGAATTTAACAAATTAATGCCAAAGCCATTAAGATGGGTTGGTTAGAGTGTACAAGGTGAAAGAGATCGTGAGCATGTATACAGGTGCACTAAAGATGAAACAGAACTACATTCAAGCATATGTACTGTACAGCTCACAACTATCATTCTATCAAGCTAGGAAATCCTTTAACAAAATAATCATAGCCATCATAGGTAACAAGCATGCACAAATATAAAACATTCCAAAGAAATAACAAACCATCCCCACACCTAAAGTGGTACATTGTCCTCAATGTACCTAAGTCACAGAATAATGTGGGGGATGAAAATGATAAGCAAAGAATGGGGGTGAAGAAACTTCCCCGATTCCTTGGTGTGATTCTCGGTTGTTCCACTTGGATCAGAGTATATCACCTAAGGAGGGCGGCACAAGTAAAGCTCCCAAAATTAATAATCCTGAAAAGAACAAGGAGCTTATCATCATTCAATATTTTTCAAGAGGAAAAAGAAAGAAAGTATGGAAAATAGAGCTCCAAAGATAAATAACAAAAGAGTTTAGTAGGGACGAACCCTAGCTAACTCAAGAGTACAAGTCTCGAACAACAAACAACTAAGAACAAAAGAAAGAACATAAACAAGGTCGTGTCATGGGTCTAAAGTGATGATGCGGCGCAAGTAGTGGCAAGCAGAGGTCGATGAGGATGAGCCGCGAACAATGGTTAGGAGCTCGGATAGGTCGCCCTCAATCCGCGCCGTGCCGTGATGATCTCCCTCTCGTCCTCGCTCAAGGCTCAATCCGCCGCTGGACCTCTCGTGCGAAATGACTCAAACCCGGGCCGTCAATGATGGCGAACTTTCCCCAAAGATCCCGGTGGCGCTCGACTCGCCCGGTGTCATGTGAGGTGCCTAGGTCCTATGAGTGTGATCCTTGCCGCTGGGCAAGGCGATAAGTGCTTCCCCTAAGGGAGCAATAGATCCTACCACTGTCGTGCCTCTAGTGTGCTCAATAAGTCCCATGCCCCGGATAAGTCGAGTGATGTACGGTCTAGCGGAGATAGCGCCCAAACGAACAAACTTACCCTGATGGGAAAGGGTCTCTGCTATTAAGTGTCCCATATGGATAGGCTGACGCTCAATGATGCTGTAAAGCATAGTCAGATCGTAGCACGTCACTACCCCAGTAGAGTCAACTCTGCCTCAAATACTCTTAGTTAAAAGAACGTGGATAATTCGATGAGCTGGGTTTGTGAGTTGGGATGCCTTCCGTGTTCTAGAGCTAGCAGAGATGGAATGCCAATATGCTGTGTTCGCTTTCAACTGTGGGACTTCATCAATGGATTGCTTGAACGCGGATGATCGTAGTTGATCCTCTGTATATAGTCCCAAATACATACCAATATTGTCCTCCGAAATGAGGTGTTTCTTTCCAAAAGCCCGAAAAGTGACATGGTTTGATTGGTGGGTGAACGGATATGCTTTGACCATCTCTATGGAGCTAAGGACTTCCAAGGTAAGTTCCTTGAATGTGGCTTCTTCAATCGAAAACAATCTATCCCAACTACCATGGGAAATAAGCTCCAACACCGTGCCATCTACTCCCAAAGTGCTCAAAGCTTCCCAATCAATCTTCCTCACCGTGCCGAACCCTTTTCGTGATAAGAGTGCGTAGCACGTCTTGTGTTCTTCCTTGGAAAATTGGGGTTCATGGACGGGAGGGGAAGGTTCCCTCCTAGGCCTCTTGGAAGCTAGTTTCTTGATTGGCATCCTATAGAAACAAAATAGAGATTAACCAACTAACTTACAAGCAAAATAAGCACCCAAAAAATGAAGAAATCCAAGAAAATATGCATTGCTACAGTAATTTCGGAAAACTTTTTCAAGAACTTTGCTTGTAGAAGTAGCCAAAAAATTTTACAAACTAGGAAAAATACTTTGATAAACCTTAAACATTCACCCATCAACAAAATTCCAACAAATGCAAGCCATAAAAACAAGAAAAAATCAAAGTTTTGAATGAGGTGCCATACTCTTGCCCTAGGGTAAGATGAGTGGATCCAAATAGTAAATCCGGCCAAAAGCTTGCTCAAACTCCAAATTTTTGTCACCAAGATGGAAAAGAGGAGGAGAAGAGCAAACTAGAGCAAAAAAAATGAGTAAAAATGATGGAGAAATGAGGGAGAAACGGTTGGAAGAATGGGGAAGAAGAATGAATAGTATAAAGCCCCAAAATAGCCCTTTAAAGCCTTCACTCGGGTGGTCTTGCCGACCATCCTTACGGCCGCAAGGATGGTCGGCAAGAAGCTCGGGATAATTCTTGCCGGCCATCCTTACGGCCGCAAGGATGGTCGGCAAGACTCTCTGGTTGCACCAATTCATTCTCCACACTTTGTACACATTAACCATCGATGAAACCTTGAAAAATATGGCCGGAAACATCATTTAAACACTCAAAACATCAACATGCATGCATCTAGAACAAGAATTATTCAAAAACCACATGACAAAGAAGTTAACAAAAAGGTGAAAGAATCAAGAAAAACAACGAAAAGCACAACTACACACGAACCACTACTAAAAACATAAGTAAGAAAAGATAACACAAATAAGAAAATGAATACGGGAAATGAAAGGAACTTGGGTTGCCTCCCAAGGAGCGCTTCTTTAACGTCATTAGCTTGACGTGCATTACCTAAAAATTCTCATGGTGGGACAAATGGAGGGAAGTTACCTCCAACCTTTGGGACCGGGTTGCCGCTCGGAAAATTCAATGAAAGACATGAGAAGATTTTGAATTTACCAGCATTTCCAAAGTATATACGATCCACCTCATCCGGAGGCAATGTGGATACCTCTCTACTCTCTCTTTGTTTCTTCGTTGATTTTCTCCACATCTTCTCAACACCCCTAATTTTCTTACCATTATTGGATGAATTATTCTCCACTTGATTGATTTGTTGTGTTGGTGGAGGAAAGAGTTCTTCCTTGACATCTTGGCACGTTAACTCATCCAAATACTCATCCAAAGGGTTTAAGGTAAGCACCTCCTGCACACAGTCAGAAACAATTATATCAGTACTATCAGTGAAATAGAGTTTATCATCATGATCAAGTGTGTGCTTCATTGCTTCAGGGAGAGTAAAGACCACTTACTCATCTCCAACTCTCAAGGTCATCTTGCCTTCTTTGACATCAATTAGGGCACCCGAAGTGTTCAGGAATAGCCGCCCTAGAATTAAGGGAACCTCAACATCATCGTCCACATCTAGAATCACGAAGTCTACAGGAATGATGAGTTTGTCAACTCTAACAAGGACATCTTCAACTACTCCCCGAGGTCTTCGCACCGACCTATCTACAAGCTGTAGTGTCATTCGTGTAGGTCGTAGGTCTTCCAATCCCAGCTTCAAGAATAAGTTGTATGGCATTACATTTATGCTAGCCCCAGAATCGGCTAGAGCATGCTCCGTCACTCCTTCACCAATTACACAAGGAATCACAAAACTACCTGGGTCCTTTAATTTTTGTGGAAGTTTCTTCTCTAGAATGGCTGAGCAATTCCCAGTAAGTACGACTGTGCCTTGTTCTTCTAACTTCCTCTTATTGGTGAGAAGCTTTTTTAAAAATTTGGCATATTTTGGCATTTGAGCTAGTGCCTCAATGATTGGAATATTTATGTGGAGTTGCTTGAATATATTGAGAAACTTCTTGAATTGGGCTTCATCTTTATCTGGCTTGAGTCTTGAGGGGTAAGGTACCACTGGCTTGTATTTGTGCTCCTTTGAAATGACAGAATTGGGAGAGTCTTCACCAGATTTCCTCCCATTCTTCTTGCTTGCATCTTCACTCAGATTAGAGTCTTCCCGGATGGTTACCCCATCATTTGAAGCACTTGGGATACCTTTTTCCCTTGCTTCCAACTGTTTACCACTTCTCAAAGTAACAGCTTTTAATTGCTCCCTCGGGTTACTTTCGGTGTTGCTTGGCAAACTCCCAGAGGGTCGTTCAGATTGTCCACGAGCAAGCTGTCCCACTTGGTTCTCCAGGGATTGGATGGATGCTTGAACATTTCTCAATATGGTACCAAATTCATTTATTTTCTTTTCATTATTCACAAAGCATGCCTCCGTGCTAATCATGAATCTGGCTAAAACATCCTCTGTAGAGTATTTCTTCTCTTGTGAGGGAGGAGCTTGGTATTGGCTTCCCTGAGATTGTGGAGGTCTATATTGAGATTGACCTTGAGTCCAAGAAGAATTTGAAGGGTCCCTCCATCCATAATTGTAATTGCTGCCAAACTGATTCCCCTGGTCCTCTTGGTCCACCCCCAACATAATCAACTATTTCCATTAGCGGTGATGGGGCAACAATAATAGGGCATTGTGATGCTGCATGCCTTGCCCCACAAGTATCACATGACATAACAGCCTTGGACCCCGAACTGGATCCTATCATAAGTTGATCAACTTTTTGTGCTAGGGCGTCGTACTTCGAACTATTCTCTATGACATGTTTCGTCGGGGCATCAATCTTCGCAGCCAAAGCCGTGGATTCGGCCACCTCGTACAGCCCCGCAGCCCTTGGAAGCTTCCGTCGAGTGCTCCAATGGCACTCATTGCTGGCCATATTCTCAATTAATTCCTCGGCCTCTTCGGGAAGCTTGTTGCTCAAAGAACCGCCCGCCGCCGCATCGATGAGTTGCCTAGTAGCATAATTTAACCCGTTACACAACATCTCGCACTCTCATCCATGAAGGGAAGCAATGATGAGGACACTTGCGAAGAAGGTCCTTGAATCGCTCATGGGCTTGAAAGTGTGCCTCGAGTATCACCCCCGCCCGAAGGACGATATCTCATGTCTTAGTCTTGCGGCTTTGCTTGGGGGAAAATATCGGGCGAGGAACTTCTCAACCAATTCTTTCCAAGTGGTGATGGACCCGAGAGCTAAGGATGTGAGCCATCCGTATGCCGTTCCTCTCAAGCTAAACGGGAGTAATCTCGCCTCCGATGGCATCGTCTCGAGACTAAGTTGATCTTAAAAGTGGAGCATATCTCGAAGGAACCGGGCAAGATGGGCATGGGGGTCTTCATCCGCTAGACCATCAAACCGGACTGAATTCTGAATCATCACTATGGTGTTGGCCTTGATTTCAAAGTTATTAGCCGGAACAGCTTGGTGCTTGGACACTAAATTCTTCTCCGGTGAATTGTGGCCTTTCATATTCAGATAGGGTCTTCCTAGGCTCCGCCATAACCGATGGTTCACTCGACTCAACCCGAATCTCTTGTTGTCTCGAGCTTTCGCCACTTCTTTCAATCGCCGATGCAAAGTTTTCTCTATCCGTTATCGGGTTCGGCCAAGTTTGCTTGACTCGCTCGTGTCATAAGATGGGTACCTACACGGATTGAGGAGTCACGACGTTAGCTAACAACAAGAAATACAAAAGAGCAACAATAAAATACAAAGCTGGAATAATTACAAAAGGTCAACAACCAAAAACAAGAAAACACAAAAAACAAAAACAAACCAAACAACAAAAAGAAAAACAAAAGAAAAAGAAATAAGGCTAAATCAACAAGCTTAAAGCTTTCCAAATATCCCTCGGTGAAATCCCCGGCAACGGCGCCAAAAACTTGATCGACGGAAAGTGTCAACACCCGCAAGCGCACGGGGTCGTCAAGTAATAAAACCACTCGTGCACGCACGAGTGGGTCGTATTCCCAAGGGGCCCGAGGAGCTACCTTACTCACTTCTCACTTGTTGTTTAGCTCACCGATTCCATTTTCAAGAGAATAGAAAGGAAATGAAAGAAACAAACTACAAGAGAAATTATCTAAATAAATGCGACTGAATTAAAACACGGGAGAAGCTCAGGGATGGAAAACGGTCATGGATGAGGATCCCCAAGGGGCTACTCAAGTGAGTAGGATAATTGAGAAATTAAGTATGTGGCTAGTTGGACCGAGAAAACCTAAACTTAGGTCAACCCGATGGTCACGGCAATTGACCCCTAACTCGTACAAGTGTTGAATAAGGAATTTCTTCCACTCAACCTCTCACACGGTTGCAAGGAGAATGATGGTTTCCTCAAGTTAGGGTGGAAACACTAGTTAGTTTTCAACCCTAGAAATGGAGGGGTACAAATACCCGATGGTCACGGCGTATTTATACAATAATCCCTTCCAAGTTTGGTAGAGTCTAGCACTAAGGCAATGGTCATGCTACAAAGTGCTACCCAGAATTTGATACAACAATTAAGCACATGTACCAAAACGATTAAGAATACCAAACAAGGATCACAACAAGCCAATCATACAATAGATAACTCAAATAATCCAAAACATCACAAGTTTTGCCCCCAAGGTTCACCTACATCCGGTGACCTTGGGGTTTAGTTGTTCATTTTCAACAAATCCACCACATAAACCATGCAAATAACTAAAATAAACATGAGGAACACTCCCTCAAATGATGAAGGTCGAATGCCGCTTAAATCCCCGGAGAAAACCTCCCGAAGACACCACTCGAAGGGGTGGCTTCCCGTTGTCTTCAACCTCCAAACAATGAAGCTTTTGAAGTAGATCCTCCTAGATCTTGATCTCCTCACCTAAGAAAACCCGGATTTCCTCTCCTTTTGCCCTTCAAAATGGTGTGGAAGTGATGTCCAAACCCTAGCCTTCTTTCTCCCCCAAAAGCTCTCAAAGAAGATGAAAAAAGTCCCCTCTAAAATGCCCTAGATCGTTCTTAAAACCCCAATTCCCGATGGGGAAACGGGTCAGCATACAGCCGGTATCCTGACCCCTCGGGATTTCTACTTTTCTGCCGAGAAGTCCGCGATAAGCTACAGTAACTGCTACAGTGAATGATACATTATTGTGCTACAGTATCCCGTCTCGAGAACGCTGTTTTGGTGTCGACCTCGCCCCACATCTCGTCGTCGAGTCACGAGGGCTTCGGCTGGCCCGAAATACAAGGATAAAGCAATTTAGACCTAAAAGGGCATAGATTCAACAATAAAATATGAAAATAATACACAACACATACATGTAAAATACGTACTTTTAGACGTTTATCAAATATGAAGATCTTTTCGTGCATTCAGATTATCCTTAGTTTTTCTAGGTACATCGAATATTGTGTCCATGATATTATCAAACACATTTTTTTCTATATGCATAACATCAAGTTTATGTCGAATCATATTAGTCCTCCAATATGGTAATTCCTAAAAAAATACTTTTTTTGGTCCATTTGTGACTGTTTCCATACCGAGGGGTTTTGCCTCGAGGATCTTCGATGACAGCTCTATATTGTAACACGGTTGGAAATCTCATCTCCTCGTCAATCCTGGAGATGGACAACTCATCTCTCGCTCTACCTCGAATGAAAGATGAAACGCCTTAGAGTTTTCCATACATATTGGACACCCAAGCAAGCCGGAGGTACTCTATCCGAGAAAGCATTCCATAAGCGGGAAATCATTAATTGTCCACATAAGTGTAGCTCTCATACTATACTTTTCAGATGCATTAACATCATAAGTTTCAACACCATCCTCCAATAACTCGCTTTAACTCATCAATCAAAAGTTGTAAAAAGACATCTATATTGTTCGTGGATTTTTAGGCCCCGGACAAATTAAAGATAAAAATATATTAGGGCTCTTCATGCACAACCTTGGAGGAAGATTGTAAGGCGTAATAATAATCGGCCAACATGAATAAGCTTGCTTGTATTGACCATGAGGAGAAAACCCATATGCACAACGACCTAACCGAATATTGCGAGGTTCTCAAGCAAAACTTGGATGAGTTCTATTAAATTGTTTCCATGCCTCTCCATCGAAGGATGACACATGATCCCATCATTTGTTTCATGAGTAGCATGCCATGTCATGTGCGACACAAGTAATCTTTGCAACCTTGGAGTCAAGTGGTAGATACCTCAATATAGCATGTGCTACCCTTTTACGCATAGGGTTATCAATCTGTTTCATTGTTTTGTTTATACCTTGGTAACTTACAAAACTTACATAATTCTTCATACTCATCATCTTTCCGTAACAACATACATCCATCTCTCGCAAGCATCAATTTTCACCACAAGTAGACCGAAATCACGTATCAACTTTTTATATCCATAAAAATCATTAGACAATGTGTTATCTCGAAACAATGAGTTCTTGAACACTCTAGCATTCTCATTAAAGTGATTCACGGATTGATTGTATTCAAACTTTATACTCAGCATTTTAGCAACCAAAGATAATTGCGTGTAAGTTTCGCATCCAACGAATAAGGGTTTATTAACATCTTTAAGCAAATTAATAAAACTATCACACAAATCTACCGCATCGTCACATTGAGGACTGTCAATTCCCTCATCAACAAATGGTTGTGCCTCTTCATGTGGTGGCCGAACACTTGGGCCTCGCTTCATCATGCATGACAGATGGATTTTCACAACTATAATTGTAACTATTATCAAAACCCCAATGTGGATTAAAGCTAGGGCCTCGTGTCTTCAAAACTTCTAAGTCCTTGATCCCACCAATTACTTTGTTATGGTAATTGATTAATGACGAATTGCTGTTCTTCATGCCATATTGCCTCACCATGACAAGTCCAATTGAAGTAATTAGATGTGAATCCTTTGTGACAAAAGTGCAGAGTCACTTCATCTCGGGCTAAAAACTTTCAAATTGTTACACTTCTTGCATGGACACCTTATTAATGATCCGTCCATTTTCTCAAAGTTATGAACTTGCATATTTAATGAATTCAGCTACACCCGCAATAAACCCATCTCGTTATTGTACTATGTGATCGACACGGAAAGTGTGAACACCCTCAAGCGCACGGGGTCGTCAGGTAATAAACCACTCGTGCACGCACGAGTGGGTCGTATTCCCAAGGGGCCCGAGGAGCTACCTTACTCACTTCTCACTTGTTGTTTAGCTCACCGATTCCATTTTTAAGAGAAAAGATAAGAAAGAAAACAAATAACAACAAGAGAAATTTTCTAAATAAATGCAACCGAATCAAAACACAGGAGATGCTCAGGGATGAAAATGGTCATGGATGAGGATCCCCAAGGGGGCTACTCAAGTGAGTAGGATATTTGAGAAATTAAGTATGTGGCTAGTTGGACCGAGAAAACCTAAACTTAGGTCAACCCGATGGTCACGGCAATTGACCTTTAACCCGGTACAAGAGTTGAATAAAGAATTTCTTCCACTCAACCTCTCACACGGTTGCAAGGCGAATGATGGTTTCCTCAAGTTAGGGTGGAAACACTAGTTAGTTTTCAACCCTAGAAATGGAGGGGTACAAATACCCGATTGTTACGGCGTATTTATACAATAATCCCTTCCAAGTTTGGTAGAGTCTAGCACTAAGGCAATGGTCATGCTACAAAGTGCTACCAAGAATTTGATACAACAATTAAGCACATGTACCAAAACAATTAAGAATACCAAACAAGGATCACAACAAGCCAATCATACAATAGATAACTCAAATAATCCAAAACATCACAAGTTTTGCCCCCAAGGTTCACCTACATCCGGTGACCTTGGGGTTTAGTTGTTCATGTTCAACAAATCCACCACATAAACCATGCAAATAACTAAAATAAACATGAGGAACACTCCCTCAAATGGTGAAGGTCGAATGCCGCTTGAATCCCCGGAGAAAACCTTCCGAAGACGCCACTCGAAGGGGTGGCTTCCCGTTGTCGTCAACCTCCAAACAATGAAGCTTTTGAAGTAGATCCTCCTAGATCTTGCTCTCCTCACCTAAGAAAACCCTAATTTCCTCTCCTTTTACCCTCCAAAATGGTGTGGAAATGATGTCCAAACCCTAGCCTTCTTTCTCCCCCAAAAGCTCTCAAAGAAGATGAAAAAGTCTTTTTTCAAAATGCCCTAGATCGCCCTTAAAACCCCAAATCCCGATGGGTATACGGATCAGCATACAGCCGGTATGCTGACCCCTCGGGATTTCTACTTTTCTGCCGAGAAGTCCGCGATGAGCTACAGTGAATGCTACAGTACCGTGCTACAGTGTCCTGTCTCGAGAATGGTGTTTTGGTGTCGAATTCGCTCCCCATATCGTCGTCGAGTCCCCAGGGCTTCTGGCTGGCCTGAAATACAAAGATAAAGCAATTTAGACCGAAAAGGGCGTAGATTCAATAATAAAATATGAAAATAAAACACAACACATACAGTTATCACTATGCCTAGTGTTAATACGGTTATATATCCATTTTCTTGATTCTCGCAATGACATTCTTCCCCGAAACGAAAAATATTTTCTTAAATGAATGGAACTTTTGCGGCACATTTTGTTGCATTTTGCGACACAAATAGATTGTGTGTCGCAAAATATCCCAAAAACGTCGCAAACAACAGACTAACCATTTCATATAGAATCAGTAATTGATGTAAACCAACACAATAATACAATAATCATAACTAATTTGAAGCAATAATAAACAATATAAGTTGACTAATGTAATACTCATTACTCAAATCACCACAAAATAACAAAAAATTCCAAATGTAACCCTAAAACCAAACTTTAGAGAATGAGAAGAAGAGAGAGACACACCAACTTAAATCAAAACAATCATAACTAATTTCAAAATTTCAAAACACTCATAAATCCAAATGCGACACTCATAACTCAACTTATCTCAAAATTACTAAATACACTAAAGCAAACTCTAAAGCCAAATTTTGGAGTGTGAGAAGGAGGAAGAGAGAGGCATACCAACTTAAGTCACCACCAATAAAGTTTTGAAATCACTATTATGAAGTTATGAAAAAACTGAAGAAGGTTGAGGTAGAGGGATGAAACTAGGGTAAACAAGAAGAAGGTGTACTATGTTTACCAATAAATTAAAACACACGTTTTTGGTTAGAAGAAATATAATTTTTTATTGTTTAATTTTTGCGACACATTTTGCTCGTGAGTCTAGGTTGTTGCAAATAATGTGTCATGGAATGCGTCGCAAATTAAATTACATGCTTTATTATGATAATTACTTTTGGCCGCGAAATTCTGCGACACGGCTTGTGACGTTCACAAATAGTCTTTCGTTTGCAACACATTTTAATATGTAATGTGCCCTTTGGTGAAGGCATCAAGTAACTAATCATGAATAACATGCTTAGACACATGAAATGATGGCAAAAGTCCTTTAAAAACATGGTCACATTCAAAGTGCTATTTAATGACAGAACTATGTCCTATCACAAGATAATGCACATGATTACACAAACATATATATATATATATCGTTGCTGATATTGTCACCGTGCATACTAGTGTTGAGAATGCTCAGCCATTCGATGAATGTGAAAGAGGTTGCTTGCCGAGTCGAAGGTTGAAGTTTGAGTTGGAAAAGTGGAAATGGTGTGACTCGTTGAGATTGGTCGGTGTTGCCTTGGAATTCAATGAGCCATTGCCTTTTTACTTTAGCCGTTGCTTTTGTGTCCCATTTTTCAGCTCCCGATTGGCATGTTAGATTTGGTTTAGTTATTTGTCGTTGTGTTGTAGTAACCGAAAGCTTATAAGGGTTTCGAATACTTTAATTGTAAGCGAGCTTCATTGTTATCAAGTTATCAAGACAGAGTCTTTCTCTCGTGTCTTTACCCCGATCCTCATCTTTTCTTTATATCTATTACTCATCGGTGGTTTTTGAGCCAACAAAGGCATGGATCTCCACTTGTTCTCATGGTTGGAAGTTGTTGCGCCGCGGAAACATCATCTACCAACATTTCGCTCTTCAAGGGTAAAAAATTATAACCTTTGGAGCTTGAAAATTAAAACTTTTTTCCGATCTAAAGGTCTCTGTGGGAGCTTGTGGAAGAAGGCATGGGCAAGGAGGAAGACGAGAGGAAGATGAATGAGAGGAAGAAATAAAACAATTTAGACCGAAAAAGGGCATCGATTCATCGATAAAATGTAATGATCATGTACACTCATACATATAAAATACGTACATTTAGATGTTTATCAATTGCCACTAAACAAATGCTCGACGCCGCTGGGGGTTCATTATTTAGCAAAAGACCCGAAGAGGCATAAAATTTAATTGAGGACATGGCCTCTAATGGGTACCAATGGAGCTCGGTGTGGAACAAGCCGGTAAAGGTTGCAGTGTATTTATGAGGTGAATGCACTTACTACTCGGCGGCTCGGTGGAAGCTCTGTCTAAACGGTTGGATACTATGCAAGTACAATCATCCTGCTCCTATTTTGAGTAGTAACAGCTTGGGGGAGGCCAAGCCAAGCCTAGTTGTTCTTTTGAAAGGGGTCGAATATTGAGCAGGTGGATTTTATTAGATGAAATCAAAGGTACCAGAACAAGCACTACAGTAGCACTTACAACCCTGGGTGAAGGAATCACCCTAATTTTTCATGGAGCCAACAGACTCAAGGACTGCCGCGGCCTCCACTACTGTAGTCACAGCAGCAGTCACAGTCTGAATTTTCTAGATGCCCGCCTCAAGAACAAAACGGCCCAACTTTAGAAGCCCTCGTTGTGAAATACATTCAGTCCAATGACGCCCGACTCTCAGGGCATGAGGAAGTTATGAGAAATCAGCAGACATCATTTCAAAATCTCGAGCATCAGGTAGCACAGATCGCCAAGTCTCTTGCCAAACGGCCCCCGGGTTCATTACCAAGCAACACTAAAGTCAATTCCCGGGAATCACTTAAGGCCGTGACTTTGAGAATTGGAAAAGAGCTAGAGCCTCTACCTACTCGAGTACAAGAAGTTATACATGATGAGCCTGAGGTAGAACTTTTGCAGAAGGATAGTGATTCTAACTCAGTGTTGAAGGAGAGAATGAAGGGCAAGGAAAAAGAGCGATTAGCCGAGTACCGGCCCACCTTACCCTATCCTGCCAAGTTGAAGAAAGACCAACAGGATGCACAATTTAAAAACTTTTTGGTGATGTTCAAGATATTGCATATTAATGTCCCGTTTGTAGAGGCCCTTTCCCAGATGCCCAAGTATGCTAAGTTCCTCAAGGATTTATTGACAAATAAGAGGAAGTTGGAAGCAGTCTCGATGGTCACTTTGAGCAAGGAGTGTTCCAGTATCATCACCAATAGGATTCCCAAGAAGGAGAAGGATCCAGGAGGTTTTATTATTCCTTGCACTATTGGGGGAATGATGGATGAGAAGGCATTGGCTGATTTGGGGGCAAGCATAAATTTAATGCCCTACAAAAGTTTTCTGAAACAATGCCCCGGGGAGCTCAAACCCACTCAATTGATGCTTCGGATTGCCGATCATTCCATTCGTCACCATTTTGGATTATCGAAGACGTGTTAGTGAAAGTTGACAAATTTATCTTCCCGGTAGACTTCATGATTTTAGACTCGGACGATCGAGCAGAGGTACCGCTGATTCTGGCAGACCATTCCTAGCCACTTCACAAGCACTTATTGATGTTAAGGATGGTCGAATGGTATTAAGAGTGGGGATGAAGAGGTGATGTTTCAGTTGAAAGACGCCATGAGACACCGAATGAGCTTCGATGACACATGCTATGCCTTGGATGCTATTGATGATGTTGTTGATGATTAAAGGCAGGAAACTTTGTTGAAGGATGAACTTGTTGAGTTATTGGGGGAGGAACTGATATGCCCCTTGTGTAACCGCAAGTGCACCGGTCGTACAAGTAGTATAATGTACCCGAGGGTCGGGTAGTTGATTCCACGTGGGGACCGGTATATCTCCTAATACTATCTTCCTACTTAGTATCTAATAAACCAGAATTAAAGTTAATTATCTCTGACTTGAGAAAATGAGAGTGAAAGGAAAGAGGGAATGCATGATAAGTGCTTGCATGTATATATTTTTGGAAATGTTTTCCACGCATGAGCATCACATTTATCAGGCTTTATCGCTAATTTCGTGTGTTTTGGTGTTCTTTCATGCAATTAGGGTTGTGAAGACATGGTACGTGAATAAAGGCAAGATTAGGTCATAATGGTGCCAAGTGGAGCTCTTTTGTGCAAATACGAAGTTCAAGACACAAATCAGGTTCCAACGAGGGGGTATGTGCCAACTTCTAAAGACTTCAAGACATTTCTTGTAGAAGGACACGAAGGCAGTCATGCTCGCTTGTTCCGATTTGTTCGAAGATTTCAAAAGCTCTCCAAGGTTTTCTCATCATCAAGAAATGCCACATGACCTTTCACATGGGCGTGTGTCCGTCCGTGTGACCTCAAGAGAAGAAACGGGCGAAATCGGGGACGAATACGAAATTTTCCACAGGGCCGAGACTCCACATGGGCGCGTGGAATTTCCACACAGCCGTGTGGCTCGTCCACACGCCCGTGTGGATCCTCGAGATGGCCAATTATAAAGCCGTTCTGAAGCGTTATTTAGAGGATCTTCTTCCAACTTTGAGGGGGAGTGACGGCTAGGGTTCAGGAGGTTCTTGCTACACTTTGAGGGCACTTCTCCACGGATTTCATCATCTATCCCTTCCAAGGAGAGCTATTGGGGGAGCATTCGACGACTCGATTCGACGAGGTGTGCCTTAGGCTTGGAGGAAGGAGTTCTTTGGAGAAGAAGGAGAAGTTCCCATAGTCTGTCAACACAAAGCTTAAGGGGGTTTTCTTTATGGATTTCTTGCACTTGTCTTCATTTATTTTGATGAACTTGTATTGCTCCATGGAGGGGTAAACCCCTAGTGGGTACTTGGACTTGTAAACCCTAGATTTCCTATGTTTCATTGACTTTAATGCTTTTATTCAATTTGAGTTTGAATTTGAGTTTCAATCTTGTATGCTTAATTGTTTCTCCCTTAGAGTGACACTAGGGTTGAGGGCTAATCCAATCATCCTTTTGACGAGTGACCATCACCATTAGGATTAGATTAACCAAGATTGAAGAGGGTTGAGAGGGTGAGTTGAGAGGTAGTGACACGTCCCATTTCCCCTCCGGTGTGGTTTTCCCTACCTTCTTATTCCAAGTATTACCTTCGATCTCAAAGAGAGTTATGCGTTGAGAGAGGCCTTTCCGCCGGGACTTATTTGTGATTAGGGATCTTTCGCCTAGACCAAAGGGATCGATCTATAGTTGGGAATAGGGTTTACCACTTGGAATCCCTAGAGCATAGCGCGCAGTCATACGTGGTGTGAGGTGTCGAGAGTCTTCTCTCCGCCGGGACCTCGTAGGGGACTAGTCAAGGTTGACCATAGATTTGGGACCTTGTATCTTTGGATTTCACGACTCTTGAAATCTCTTTTGAATAAGAGTATTTGAAGTCTTGCACTTGAAACAAGGATTCTATGGGGAGCATTGTCCGAGTACCCCATCTTCTTATTGATCTATTTCCATACCCTAGCTTTTCTTTTCATCACTTTATTTCCATTTCTTACTTATTTTATTTTCTTTCGCAAACAGCAATTGGTTTATTTTTTATTACTTGACAAAGTGTGATTGTTCTTACGTCTACTCCCCGTGGATTCGACTACCCACCCGTTTGGGTACTTTAGTACTTCGCCACTCGTGCACTTGCGGAGTACACACACAAGGGTGTGTCAATGCACTAGAGGAAGAGAGTTAGGATTGCTCAATGAAGGAGATGGGGCTACCTAACTTAGATTCTCACAAAGCATTTATCTGAAGTATCTCTCATAAACCCTAATTCTAGAATCTTGTTGTGCTACTTGGAAAATACTTGTAGTGTAATTGAAACCTTAGACTGAATTCTAACTACTTGCATCAGTCGAGAAAACATGCAAGCCTAACTAAAATCAATTTCTCAAGGTAATCAATGCACTCAACAGCCATCAATAAAGCCAACAACCAAAGATTTAAAAAGGGAAACAAAGACATTCATAAATGTTGAATAGAAGAATCTAAGTTCAAAGCGTACACACAAATTTTCAACTAGGGGCTCCCAAGAAAGGTTTAGTCCCTCATAACTTCAAACAACAAAGAAGCAACTGAAGAAACAAATATAACAGAAATCAAGGTCTCCCTATTTGCTTCCATCCTTGTTGCCTTCTAAGGTTCTGATGTCGATAGATGCTGAATAGAAATCAAGGTCTCCAATTGGCCTACAATTCGCGCTTGGTTTCCTCTCCAAAGGGTTCCGGAAGCTATCCTCCTTTCTCCCTTTCTTTCTCTCTTTTTCTCTGGCCAAAAAGTCCCCTTAACCCTAAGTTTCGGGGTGTTTTAACGCACTCCCGATGTTAACACGGCCATGCTTAGGCCGTGTTCTAAGCCGTGCAGATTACTGCCAAATGAAAACTCTGAAACTCTAGTTGCCTGTAATCCGCACGGGGTTCAACACGGGCGTGTTGCGGCCGTGTTGCTAGTTACACGACCGTGCTTAGGAACCCAAAGCCGTGCTGACTTTGGCCGAATTCTCCTATGACTTGCACGCCTTGGAACACGAGTGTGTTGAGGCCGTGATTAGCTTGGTGAGGTTTCTTCTAAGTCCCTTAGCGACCAAAATCTCTCAAAATTGTTTCTTCTTGCTTCGCGGTTCGATATCTCGTATAGAAAACTAGAAATACCTCACATAGCACCGAAATAGGAGAATTACTACTAAAAATACTTATGAAACACAGGTATACCATGGAAAATATATCTATATAAAATGCACTCGTCAGAAACTCCCGATGAATCTCGACACAAGGAGTAGGCAAGCTATCGTTGCAAGTGCCTAAGGCCAAGGATTTAATACAACCACCCAAGGGGGGAAAACTGTCTCAAGCACGGAGCCGAAAGAAAGAAAAAACAATCCACCACTAGTACTCATGTTCCTCATGAATTTGTTGAGGCATATTTAATAAATTCATTAACCGCATACACTCGCGTTTTTCTGTTAGTGCTATCAAGAGAGGAGGTATGTTTTTAAATCATCTTGAGGTGAGTACAGGGCGTGTTCAGCGCGACTTTTGGTATTTCGAACGAATTTTTCTATTTAATCGGTTCTTCGCGTGTTCCTCAAAACGTTCCTTTGCGCTCCTCTCTCTCTCTCTCTCTCTCCCGTTTCTTCGTATTTTCTTTGCCATTTGTTGTATTGTTTGCGTGCTCTCGGAGTTTCTCCTTGTTTTCATCTCTTCCCTGATGACACGCCTCTCACGTCACTATAAATGTACGAATCATCAAGTAATAAAGTGGATCCCCGAAAGGGATTGGGTTGTCGAACCACAGGGAGCAAACGTACTAGTACTGCCTTAAGCTAATGAAATCTAGCCTAAGGCAATAAAGAAGTAAAACGGGAGGAAAGAAGATGGTCACGGATGAGGATCCCCTCGGGGTTACTAAAGTGTGAAGGATGCTGGATTAATATGCAAGTGGCTTGTTGGACTGAGAAAACCCTAGATTATGTCAACTCGATGATCACGGTAATTGACCCCTAATCCGGTACGAGTATTGAATACGGGCTCGTCCGTTCAAATCCTCATACGATTGCGAAGGGCAAATTGGCTTTCTCAAACTAAGGTTGAATTACAAGTGAGTAATTAACCTTAGAATTGGAGGGGTAAAAATACCCGATGATCACGGTGTATTTATACGTATTTCCCTTCCAAGCTTGGTGAGTCTAACACTAGGGCAATGGTCATGCAATCTAGTATTTGCTAAGTATGGATACACCGAGTTCTCATGCATACCCAAGCATTCAAAAACACCAAACAAGGATCACAAGCAAACAAACAAGCATTAATTAAACCAAGTCATCCAACATCACGAAGTTCACCCCAAGGTTCACCTACATCCGGTGACCATGGGGTTTTACTTGCTCATAATCTCAAAATACATAAATAAAAGCATGAAATCAACTAAACCAAACATAAGAGCACTCCCTCCAAAGATGAAAGTCGAAGAAGCTTCCAAAGACGACACTCGAAGGGGTGCCTTCCCTGTCGTCTTCAACCTCCTAATTGTAAACCCTCGGAGTAGATCTCGCTCAAGATCGCGCTCCGCTCAACATTTCCTCGTCGAAATGCCCTCCAAGCTCTCCTCCTTGGTCAGATCTGAAGATGGGTGTGTGGAGCTCCAAGAGAAGGCCAAAAGTCCCCAAAAGAATACCCTAGAAGTCCTTAAAAAGTTAAAGTTCGGGATAGCTCACGAGTTACCTCACGGTCCATATAGTTGCCCGTAAAACGAGCAAATTTTGAGTACCGCTACAAGAACAATTATACAAGAACGTTGCTACATTAGATTTGTTGTAGTACCGATACTCTCTAGATCGCTTGTAATCGACCCTCACGGCCGTGAGGTTACCCATGAGAACTTCCAAACTTAGCTATTTCTTCAAAATCTTAGCGTTTCACGATGCTACAAGGCCGCCGCTACGGTGCCCGGTGCTCTAAAACCTCGATTTCCTTGTCAATTTCTCGCCATTCGCGACGTTGAGCTCGCTAAAGCCTCATTTGTACCTGAAGCATGAAATAAAACAATTTAGACCGAAAAAGGCATCGATTCATCGAAAAGATAACAAAATAATACATATGAGTACGTATGAAATACATATGTTAAGGCGTTTATCAAAACCCCAAATGACCTAAACACGGGCTTGCCGAACCAAGCACGCTAATGCTTCGCTTGTTTCTTTGAGCTTCCTCTAGTTTTTCTTGCGGATAATGCCGAGGAAGGCTACAACCGCTAGCCCTTCATCGAAGAGGGCTCGAGGGGAGTTATCCGCTTGACCCGCCCCCCACACGGTGCCAATGTTTGGCATTCCCGTCCACCAGAGAGATATACACACTTGAGTGCCAAGAGATTCGGGGAGTCGAGAGCCATCGATTGCGAGGTCCCGAGAGTGGTGGGGCCGGAGGCCGACGTCCGCCAATACCTCGGCATTGGCACTTGGACACAGCGTTTTTCCATCACGAATGCATCCTACCGGGAGCTAGCATTGGAGATGTTGGCCACCTTTGAGATGCCGTAGGGATCGGGAGTTTCATTGCGCCGGAACCATATAGTTTCAGGCCTAGGACGAGGAGTTCTCTGTCGTCAGCCGGGCCTCTATGACGAGGAGTTCACCGTAACTCCCGCTACGACGCACTTCTTGTCACCCGACCACCCAGGTGAGTCTCACGAGGCTTGCCGGGCAACTCTTGAGCATGGACCGGGTATACGATCTCCGCCGGTCCAAGGCTTCCTCCTTGCACATTCCCGCCCTCAGGTATATACACTTTCTCTTGAGCCACTTCATCATAGGCTGGGGTGATAGCACCGGAGTCGTCGGCCGCCACGACTTCGACGTCTTGTTGAGCATGCTTTACGAATTCCACCCGCACCTCGCCTACGAGGTTACCTTTAGCATCCAAAGATCGGGGCTCGGACTCTAACTTCGGCACCATCTTCGTCGAACCGTACATCACCCGCCTCATTCATGGGATGGGTCTCCTGTTCGGGGTCCGGGGATGAAGATGGTGGGTGGTGTGATCCCCATTTCATTAAACACATTACCAAGCAATAAGGATGCCGCGGGCCACACAAACAGCTCACGGAATGGATTTCCTTGTCCGGGAAGCAGCCCCTACTCCAGCCATTGCCCCAAACTCGCCACCCGTCGTTGCCCGGTCCTTCCCGCCCTCGGACCCCGCGCACCAATCGTCATGCACCACCGGCCGCCTCCCTCCTTCAACCGTTGGTCGACGAGGAGCATGCGGCGCCTAGCCGAGCACATCGGAGTCTCTCTCTCTCCACCTCCCGCCCTCGTCGCCGCCACCACTTCACGCAAGGTGTCGGTGTTGATACCACGCATCTCGCCTCCGACTCGATTTTAGCACCGAGAGCAGCCGTTTTTGACCCTATCTTTTGTTTTGTTATTTCATTTCCCAAGCACTTGTTTTGTGTTTTTCAATTCAAGTGTTTATTGTTTTGTACTTGAGTTCGGTTAGCAAGGGGAGTCCCCTGCTAAACTGATATGTTTTTGTTGAGATTTCCGTCTGTTTGTTTGTCTTATTATATTCTCTAATGCTTGCATGTTTTAATTAAGGATTTATGGATGCACCTCTGTTGGTTGTATCAAATGGCTTCACCTGATGATGAATAATGAGAGCACCCTTTTTTGTTATAGAAATCAATTGTGTCAAAGCCGCTTTTCAATGGGGGTCTCGCCTTTCTTTTTGGTGAAGTTCCCCAACTCTTCCTCACTTTTACTTGAACCCTTTTCAAATTCTTGCATACCTTATTCTTTTATCATTGAGGACAATGCTTTATTGAAGTGTGGAGGAGGGTTCTTTATTTATGTATGCTTTATGATGATAGTGCATAACTTTGGACGATCTATGAAGTTTTTGGTTAAGAATTTTTAAGCTAAGGAGACTTTGTGCATGCTAGTGTACTTTTGTTGAACTTAAAGGATAATTTTGCTCTTACTTTGGAAACCATAAGTTCAATCACCTCGCCTAATTTTGTGCATCCACCTTGTTTAGAAGAGGGTCTTGTTTTAACGCTAGTAAAAAAAAAATGATTGACTCCAAACTCAGAAATAAAAGCAATAAAGTAAAAAGAATTCAAAAAGTAAAAAAGAAAAGAATTTTGAAAAGTCAGATCCCTTGTGGGATGCCCTATTAAAATCTTTGGAAATTAATGAGTAAGATTGTAGAAAGAGCTATCATTCTAGAAAAAACAAAAGCAGCACTTGAGTAATCGGATTTTAGGCATCACAAATGTCATTTATGATGACCTACCGGGTGAAATGGCTGCCTCTAGGGTGTATGAAGCTACTACCCAGTTTAGGAGTCATCTGGAAAGAAAAATGTGCCCTTAGCTAGGCCCCTTCAAAAACATTCGTGGCGCGCCTTTTTAGGCCGCACACACATACAAGGTAGTCTAGAGTAAGAGTAAAATGTTTCATAAGCTTTTAATTGACTTATGCACTTGCTGAGATCAGAGGTTATGCACTCATCTCTTTGTCAAGAGGTTAGGTTTGCTTGAGGATAAGCAACGATTCAAGTGTAGTGGTATTTGATGAGTGCATTGTGTATATATATATTTTCCATATTATACCCACTGTTTCTTTGTTCTCTTGACATTAATTTCCCAATTCAATGGTATTTGAGGTATTTTCAGTTGATTATGCAGTTATCTAGGTCTTTGAGCAATAACAAGCATTTCTGAGTGATTTTTTTAGGAAAAAGACCTAGAAGAAAGTTCGTCAAGTCAAGTGCGGCCTAAGCACGACCGTGTTCCCAAGCCGTGCACTTTACAGAAGAATTTAGAAAGCATCCGCACGCTCTCGGGCCTCCGAGCATGGTCGTACAGCTTGGCAACACGGGTACAACACGGTTGTGTTCCACCCCGTACAGATTACGGTTTGGCGAGAATCAAGAATTTCCAATCGCCCGCAAACCGCACTGCTTGAAGCATGGCCGTGCTCACATCAAGAGATGGTTAAAAAGTACTAAAAGTTAGGGTTCAAGAATTTTGGCTTGGGGGAATATGGCGAGAGACCAAGGGGAAGAAGTTTGTACAGCCTTCTTCATCATCAGGAGAGGATAGAGCACGAACTGTATTTTGTTATCTTTGTTATCTTTCTGTTGATTGTATTAATGAGAGGCTAAACCTCTTAGGGTGCCCAGGGTTGTGAATTGGTTGTGTTAAACTTGGACTCATTTAATGCAGCATTTATGTATGTTTTTTTTTTATCCCCTTGTTAGATCTTTGGTTATTTACTTGAATGTTGGTTGTTGAATGGTTTGATTGCTTGAGTTACTTGATTTTCACTTAGCTTGTATATCTTAATGATTGATACGAGAAGTCGGAAATAGGCTCATACTTTCAATCCCACTACTTGCACATTCCAGATTAGGGCAACAAGATTCTAGAACATAGGTTGATTGAGACACCCCGGGTAAATTCTCGCAGAATCCGAGTTTTGAATTTCACCAAGGTACTAACCCGGGGCCCCATCCCTTCCTTTGAGCAAAACCTAATCATCTTCTCCTATGATTCTTCTTCCCCAAATTTTTCTCTCTCCCGAGTTTTAGAGTCTTCAATCTCAATTTCAATTGATTAGATATTAAGTAGTGAGAGAGTATTAGGAGATACACCAGTCCCTCGTGGATTCGACTACCCGACCTTCGGGTACATTATAGTACTTATACGACCCGTACACTTACGGTAACGCAAGGGGCTTATCAAGGCTCCTCCCCCAAGTAACTCCACGAATTCATCCTTCAAAGCAAGGTTACCCGCATAAAGTCATCGACAACATTGTCAATAGCATCTAAAACATAGCATGTGTCATCGAAGCTCATTGGGTGCCTCATAGCGTCCTTCAATCAAAACACCACCTCTTTATCTTCGACTCTCAATACCATTCAGCCATCCTTAACATCAATAAGCACTTGCAAAGTTGCGAGGAATGGTCTGCCCAAGATTAGAGGTACCTCTACTCGATCATCCAAGTCTAAAATCACGAAGTCCACTGGGAAGATAAACTTGTCACCTTTCACCAGCACATCTTCAATAATACCCATAGGCTGGTGATAAACGTCTAAATATACGTATTTTATACGTATTCTATTGTATTATTTTATTATCTTTTTGATAAGTCGATGCCCTTTTTATAGTCTAAATCTCTTTATTTTGTGTTGTAGACCCTAATTGAGCTCAAGAACGTATTTAGGAAGAATTCGACACCAAATACGACGTTTTTGGGTTTTCACTGTAGCAGTACTGTAGCAGGGGGTACTGTAGCAGGGTACTGTAGCACCCGAGGTGAAATTTCCTGCAAAACTTTCTGGATGCCTCACGGGCAACCTCACGGCCGTGAGGCAGCCCGTGAGGAGTCGCGATTTCACCTTTTTAAAGGCTCCTAGGGCATCATGTTTGGGGACTCTTGGCCACCATTCTCTACTATCTTCACCTAGGGCTTCAAGGCAAGTGGAGAAGGCAAATCTGAGGAGGAAATCAAGGGGAGAAGAGGTTGTGCTATCAAGGAGAGGATCTAGGAGCTTGCCGGCGCGGATCCGACAAGTTCTCATCACCACCTTCTAGTCTTCATCTTAAGGGAGTTTGTTATGAGCTTTGTCTTGTATTTGTTATATTTCTTGCTTTCTCCTTTGTTGATGATGAACTAGACTCCCAAGGTCACCGGGCATCCGGTGAACCTTGGGATGAACTTGCTTTGTATGGATGTTTTATATTTACATTTATGGTATGTGGTTTGGTTTGTGGTTCATGCTTTGTGTTCTTTGATGTGTTGTTTGGCATGAGAACTCTGCGATTCAACTTCTAGATTGTACTTGGTGCGTGACCATCGCCCTTGTGCTAGACTCACATAGCATGGAAGGGATTCATGTATGAATACGCCGTGACCATCGGGTATTTCATGCCCCTCCAACCATTAGGGCTGGACCTAGGTTGAGGATCGACCCTAATTAGAGGTTTTCCTAAGCGTAGTGCAATCGTAGGAGGATTTGGTAGGAAGAAATTCCGAGCCAATACTCGCACCGGATTAGGGGTCATCGCCGTGACCATCGGGGTGATCTACTATTGGATATCTCTTGGCCCATTCACCATTGCCTCGTGTAATTTTAGCATCCATCTAGCTTTAGTAGTCCCGAGGGGATCCTAGCCCAGGACCTCGCGCTTTCATTAGTATTTGCTTCCTTAAATATGCTCATGTGGTGTGCCCGAGTCCATGTGTTTATAGTTATCTTTGTTAGTTTTCTTATCTTGTTTAATTCTCTATCTTTGGTAGACTAGACAAGGTGCCGTCCGTGGGGAAGTAATAGCGGCTCTTGGGACCCCGGGGAATACGACCCTCTCACGCGTGCGTGAGAGGTATTACTTGACGACCCGTGCGCTTGCGGATCTCATCACCGGCGAGTGGAACGATCAACAAGCTTTGGTGTCATTTGAGTGGGCTTGATCTCACCAAGTCCTAGCTTATGAAAAATTTTGTATGGCATAAAATTTGTGCTTGCCCCCAAATCAGCCAATGCCTTCTCATCCATCATTCCCCCAATAGTGCAGGGGAATGATAAAACCCCCCGGATCCTTCTCTTTCTTAGGGATCTTATTTGAGATGATGACGGAGCACTCATCGCTCAAAGTAACAGATCGAGAACGCCTCTAACTTCCTCTTATTTATCAATAATTCCTTGAGGAACTTAGCATACTTGGGCATCCTGGGCAAGAGCCTCTACAAAAGGGACATTAATGTGCAATGTCTTGAACATCTCCAGGAACTTCTTAAATTGTGCATCTTGCCGATCCTTCTTCAACTTGGCAGGGTCGGGTAAGGTGGGTCTATACTTGGGCAATGCTTCTTTTTCCTTGACCTTCACCCTCTCATTCAGCACTAATTCGCAACCACGATCCTTCTCCACAATTTCCACCTCAGACTCATCACGTATAGCTTCTCAAACTCTTTTCCAATTCTCAAAGTCACGGCCTTAAGTAATTCCCGGGGGTTGACTTCATTGCTACTCGGTAGTGACCCCGGGGGCTGTTCTGCAAGAGTCATGGAAATCTACGCCATCTGATGCTCGAGATTTTGTAATAATGTATGTGATTGTCGCTGCGCGCGTCGCTAAAAAGCGGGCACACGGCTCCCCGGCCGCAAGTGCATGGGTCGTCAAGTAATACCTCCTGCGTGAGCACGAGAGAGTCGTATTCCCTAGGGTCCCGAGATCTACTATTACTTCCTCTTAGGTTAGCTGTTTAGTCTGATCAAACAAGGGTTTTGTTATAATAAAACTAAGTAAGAAAACAAATCAATAAAAGTGATCAAGCCACCAACAAACAATAAGCATGTAGAGGGAAAACAAGTATCACAGAGAAGGCCCCAGGCAAGGATTCCCCCGGGAAGAACACAAGTATGGATGATAAAATAAATAAATAACGCATGCATGGTTTGTAACAAGTTGGTCCGTTTAAACTCGGAAGTCAACTACCCCGGAACCTCCGTAGTGTAGCCCTAATCTAGTACAAGTTCCTTTGTCCAAAGGATACTCGCACGATGTCATTGGGATTAAGGAGCCTTGGTTAGAGTTATCTATAAGCAATTTCGCTAAGATAAACTCTACAACCTACGGGAGGCAACCGGCACCCGGAACTCCGGTGTACCGGTATAATGAATCCCTCTTCATACTAAGTGCATCTAATGCAAGAGCGTACCTCGCACAACCAAGCACAATCAATAAGATGAAATGCAGAGTTCTCATGCAAATCACTACAATTAAGTACACAAAGTATGAAACAAAATGACAAACCATGCATTCATTGAATTAAAAGTATAACATCCAACACAAGTATTCCTCCCAAGGTTCACCGGTTGCCCGGGGGCCTTGGGAGGTTTAGTTCGACATGAATAAGATGGAAAGTTCAAACAATAAAGAGTACATCAACAAAAGCACTAAGAACTCCCTCTTGAGCGTGTCGACTAGGTTTAGCATCTCTCTTGTTATCTAGCCTAATGAGTGTAGTATGTGATAATCTAATGGCCAACACTAAGAGTGTCACCACAAGTGCGCAGGAAATAAAAGGAAAAGAGTTCTCAATCAATAAAAGTGAGGTATCCGGACAATGCTCCCCCTAGGATTAGGGTGTTGGATGTAGATTACAAGTGTTTCTAAATGAAGACAATGAGTCGTGGGTATCCAAAGGTATAACGGCCCCTGCCTCCAGGTCACCGATAACTAGTCCCCTACGAGGTCCCGGCGGAGAACTCTCTCGATGCCTCACACCACATATGACTGCTTAAAACTCTAGGGATCCCAAAGATATGACCAATTCCTAAAAGTAGATCTAACCCTGCCTCCAGGTGGAAGATCCCTAACCCCCTACGAGGTCCCGGCGGAGAATTCTCTCGACGCCTCACACCACATATGGTTGCTTGACACTTAGGGAATATGGAGATAGGAAATATCTGTCGGAAGGGAAAGGGGACACTCCGCTATCTCACGGCTCACCCTCTCAACCCTCTTTACTCTTGGTAATTCTAAACCTAGCGGTGATCTCTCTCTTCACTAGATTGAATAAAACATGCAAGGCAATTAATAATGAATTCAAAAGCACAAACAAGCATTAAGAACTCAAGAGTAAAACTCAATCTGATAAATTAGAATAGAAACACAATGTAAATCTAGTGAAAATAAGAATCCTAGGGTTTACATGTCCGAATACCCTCTAGGGGTTTAGCTCTCCATGGAGCGAGTCACAAAACAAATAATAAATTGAGAATAAAGTTCCAAAGACATAAAGAATAACCCCCTTAAATCCGTGATGATAGTCTTGATGGGTAGTTTCTACGTCTGGATTGAATCCACTCCGAAGCTTGGTCGCCGATGGCTTCCTTTATGCTATGACGGAGGAGGAATCGATCCAAGTTGGCGAGGAAAGCTTCCCAAAGCCGCAAAGAACTCCTTCCAAGCCCTAGCCGCCTTGTCTCTCGAAAGTGGCCAAAAAGATCCCTAAAAATTATCAAAAGGCGGCTTTTATAATTTGAATTCAGGGCTTTACGCGGGCATCCACACGGGCATCCACACGCCCGTGTGGAAATTCCACACGGGCGTGTGAAGACCGTCGCTACGGTAAATGCCACAGTGATTTTTCCCCCGAAGTCTTCCTTGGAGTCCACACCGTCGGGCACACGCTCGTGTGGTAGGGTGTGTGGCTTTCCATGCTTTGAAATCCTCAAGAACCTTCTTCTGCTTTGTACGGAAGCTGGGACATGGGCGTACTACTGCCTTTGTGCCCTTTCGGTTGGTGTAATGACTTGTACTCCTCCGAAAGTTGGCAACACCCCCATGCATATGAACACAGCTTCTGATTGTGGCCTTGAAACGTGTCATCACACCCTATCTTTGCTTCTTCCTGTACGTCATGTCTCCAAAACCCTGTTTGCACAAAAGAACACAAAACACACCTTGTTAATGCTAGAACCTGATAAAAGTGATGCTCAATGCATGTAAACTGATATTATAAAATATATATAATCAAGCACTTATCAGATATCTGCATGACAAACAACGAATACCTCAAATAGCACCGTACTTGGAGAATTAAAGCCAAAATATTCAATAATGATGAGGGTAAAGCGTGCAATACATATATATGAAATGCACTCATCAAATACCCCCAAACTTGAATTGTTGCTTGTCCTCAAGCAACCTTATTCCCCTAACAAAGTGATGAGTGCATGACCTCTGATCTCAACAAATTAAAAGAGTTACTGAAGCTTAAGGAGTTTCTGAGAACTAGTGACTTAGTCAATTGAAAGCTTGTGAAAGATTTTACTCTTACTCCGTACTACCATGTGTGTGTGTCGCCTCATGGAGCATGTCAAACTGTTCTTGAGGGGGTCTAGTACAAGTTCTTTCTTCTCACTGTTTTCACTGCTGACTCCTAAACTGGGTAGTAGCTTCATACACCCTAGAGGCAGCCATTTCACTTGGTAGGTTATCAAAAATGACATTTATGATGCCTAAGATCCGACTACTCAAGTGCGGCTTTCGCTTTTCTAAAGTGATAGCTCTTTCTACCATCTTTCTCACAAAATTTGACAGGGCATCCCAAAAGGAATCCGACTTATCACCATTATTTTTTTTCTTGTTTTAAAATTTCTTTTCATGTTTATTTTTATTGCTAGAGTTTGGAGCAAGAAACTAACTTTTCAAGAGCCTTGCAACTAGCCCTTCCTCTAACAAAGTGACAAAACAACAAAGGCTAAGTGTTCAGATTAAGGTTTCCAAAGTAAGAGCAAAATAAAACTTTAAGTTCAACAAAAGTGCACTAATATACTCAAAAACTCCTAGCTTAGCAATTCTCAACCAAAATTTTCATAGATCGTCCTAAGTCATGCACAACATCTAATCATATTAGAACACAAATACACAACCCTCCCCCACACTTGAATGAAACATTGTCCTTAATGTTTAAAGATTTAATCATGCAAAGCAAAGTAAATGATTTCAAGTAAAAGTGAGAGTTGGGAAAGTTTCACCAAGTTAAGGGAGAGGTGCCGAAGAAAAATTCCATGGCACACAAGGGCGTGTGTTGATCGCCAGTTAGGGAGGAGTCATTTGAGACAACCAGCAAAATAGACATTCATAACGCCTGAGATACACATGCAAGCATTAGAGACAGAAAATAAACAAAAAAACAAAACTCACTGAAAAGAGATCAGTTTAGTAGGGGACTTCCCTTGCTAACTGACTCAAGGAGAACAAAAGTAAAAACAAAGTACACAGATACAAAACAAAACAACAAAGCAGAACATCAAAACCCGGCGCTCTCAGAATCGGAATCAGACTCCGATGGAAGGTCGGTGGTGTCGACGCCTACACTCCGGGATGTAGAAGGTCCAGCCGCACGGCGAGGCGGACAATGATCAATGATTTTCTGAAAACTCCGCAACATCCACTAGCAAAATTCACGGTCGGATGAAATATTAGAGGAATCAGAATCTGAATTGGACGGCCGAGATGTTTCTGGAGGTGGTGTCGGTTGAGCTGATGCAGACGCGAATGGAAACAAACCCATACTCCGCAAAGTGCGTGCATTTATAGGATGGACCTGACCGCTAACAGTGAACGAACAGTTAACTCGCAACAAATGCATGCGACGTGCCAAGTGTGTGATGTAAGGTCCGACAAAAATGGTTTCTTGCGGTGATCCTTAGACTGATGCTTAAACGCCTTAGCAAGTACATAACCCATATGAAATGGAATGCCATTCCACATACTAACCAAATATGTGAATTCAGCGTTGGTGATGACACCCGTGCTCTCGCCCCGGCCCGTGATGGTCCCACTCAAGAGAATGTGAATGACTCGCAATGCAGAAGATTTGAGCGCTGAGGCTCTAGATCGAGCCGGTTGAAATAACAGATGGCCAGGGCTCACCCGCCGCCAACATTCCTGTTGAGTTTCACCAGGAGGAAGATAGAACGTCAAAGATTGATATTCCGGAGATAAAGTGAACGGCTCGTCATAAAACCCCATCCGGATAGCAAACTCCGTAAAACTGATTGTAAACAGCCTCCCGAGCAATTGAAATCGCAAGGCAGTTGAACCCTCCCAACTAATGTGCCCCCGTTTCAGCTCAAATGTAGCTAGAAACTCGGCTGTTAATTCACGATATGCAGGTTCTGTGATGGAGAAAACCTTGTACCATGATCCCACGTGGATAGCCGGTCGATCTCGTCGGCCAAATGTGCTTCCCGAAGGGCCTGCCATTCAAGAATGCGAAAATCCCCAAATGGTTGTTGAAGAAGCCTACAGCTGAGGAAAATGGAGGAAAGCTAGGGATGCAGGTGGGGCGAGGATGGCGAGATGGCGGTCTTGATGCTACCCGTTTCGTGGGCATGATGGAAGAGAGTGGAAAAAGGCCGGGGAAATAGCCACCAAGGACAGCGGAGAACAGCTAGCAAAAGTTAGGGTTAACAGGGATTGTGTGGCTTAAAAGGAGAATTGGAAACCTGCAAAAAGAAGGAAGCACGGCCGTGCTTCGTGTGGAGCACGCCCGTGCTGATGTTCTTCAAAAAGAATGAAAAGAAAACCTGTAAAATGCACGGGGAGTAACACGGGCGTGTTCTCCCCGTGCTAGCAAAGTGAAAACATGAAAAGAAAGGAAAAGTATGGGTTGCCTCCCACTAGCGCTTGTTTACATTCCCAAGCTTGACTGGTCTGGAATTCAAGTAGGTGAAATAAGCAGGATGCTCTGCACATCCTCGATATCTGATAAAACAGTGGGACGGATGTAGTGCTTCAACCGGTGCCCATTCACCTTGAAAGTGCCATGGTCAGGATGAGATATTTCGATGGCCCCATACGGGTAGACACTCGTAACCTGATATGGGCCCGACCAACGCGATTTCAATTTTCCAGGGAACAACTTCAGTCGAGAATTGAACAACAAGACTTGATCTCCAACCTCAAACTGTTTATCAATCCGTAACCGCTTGTCATGTAAATTCCGAACCCGTTCTTTGTATTGCACAGAATTTTAATATGCAGCCTGTCTGAATTCGTCTAACTCATTTAATTGGAATTTCCTCTTGTCTCCTACCTTTTTCGGATCGAAATTCAGCTTTTTAATGGCCCAATATGCTCGATGTTCCAGTTCGACAGGCAAATGGCAAGCTTTACCATAGACTAACCGGTATGGTGTGTGCCTCGTAGGGGTTTTATATGCGGTCCTGTATGCCCACAAAGCTTCTTCTAATTTGTCTGCGCACTCCTTCCTACTGAATTGAACTGTTTTTCTAGAATTCGTTTAATTTCCCGATTGGTGACTTCCACTTGTCCACTTGTTTGAGGGTGATATGCTGTAGCGATCCGATGGGTAAAGCCGAGTCACAATAAAATTTTCTCGAACTGAGCATTACAGAAATGAGACCCTCGATCGCTAATAATAGCTATTGGGCAACCAAAACGAGCAAATAGCTTTCTTAAAAATTTCACAACAACCCTAGCATCATTAGTAGGGAGTGCTTGAGCCTCTACCCATTTAGACACGTAGTCAACTGCAACCAGTATATATCGACGCCCATTTGAGGAAGGAAATGGACCCATGAAATCAATGACCCACACATCAAAAACTTCACACTATTGAATTGGAGTCTGTTTCATCTCATTCCGTTTAGATAGATTGCCACTCCGCTGACAAGCATCACAAGATTCGATCATAGCCATGGCGTCTCGGAAAAGTGAAGGCCAAAAGAAACCGGCTGATAGCACCTTCTCCACTGTCCTGTTCTGTCCAAAATGTCCTCCAAGCACCCCCGCATGGCACTGCGATAAAATATGCCATCCCTCTTCTCTTGAAACACATCTTTTACCATTTCATCTGCGCAGAACTTATATAAATACGAATCATCCCAAACATAATGCTTGGCGTCTGACAGGAATTTTTTTCGTTGTTGATAAAAGAAAGTTTCTGGGATCAGTCCCCCTGCCGGATAGTTTGCAATGTCTGCGAACCATGGAACTGAAGCATCCAAAGGGTCTTTCGTTTCTGCGAGATATAGATGCTCTTCTGGGAAGGAATCATTTACGATTTCAGAATTTTCCCAAGTATTATTGGAGTGCTCTAAGCGGGATAAATGATCTGCCACTACATTCTCAATGCCTCTCTTATCCCGTATCTCCACATCAAATTCTTGCAACAGTAGGATCCACCGTATCAACCTTGGTTTAGCATCCGCTTTAGTCATCAAATACCTCAATGCTGCATGATCGGTGAATACTATCACTTTAGAGACAACCAGGTACTGCCGGAACTTATCGAAGGCGTAAACAATAGCTAGCAGCTCCTTCTCCGTTGTCGTATAATTTTCTTGGGCTGAGGTCAACATTTTGCTTGCGTAAGAGATTGGGTGAAATTGTTTATCGTACCGCTGCCCGAGTACCACTCCTACAGCTCGATCACTAGCATCACACATCAATTCAAAGGGGCGATCCCAGAGCGGTGCCTTAAAAATTGGAGCCTCCACCAACTTCTGCCTCAGCAATTCAAAAGCAACTTGGCAGTTTGCGTCAAAATTGACAGGGGCGTCTGATGAGCGCATTTCATATATATATATTGCATGCTTTACCTTCATCATTATTGAATATTTTGGCTTTAATTCTCCAAGTACGGTGCTATTTGAGGTATTCGTTGTTCGTCATGCAGATATCAAAGTCCTAAAGTAAGAAGAAGCGTTTTTGGAACAACTTTTGAAACTAAAGGACTTAGAAGAAACCTCATCAAGCTCAGCACGGCTTGAGCACGCCCATGCTGTTTCCCGTGCAAAATACAGATGGATTCAGCAACGATTCAGCACAGCCTGAGTCCGCTAAGCACGGGTGTGAAAACCTCAGCATGGTCGAAGCACGCCCATGCTGCTTCCCGTGAAAACTACAGGAGAATGCAGCCATAGATCAGCACAGCCAGAGTTCGCTGAGCACGGTCGTGAAAACCTCAGCACGGTCTAAGCACGCTCGTGCTGTTCCCCGTACAGATTACAGGTTTCTGAGTTTTCTGAAGAGTTATTTGGCCGTAATCTGCACGGCTTCAGCACGCCCGTGCTCACATCGGGAAAACATTAAAACCCTAAAAACTTAGGTTTTTGGGGGACTTTTGGTGGGCGATCTTTGGGAGAAAGAAAGGGAGAGCTTTGGGGGTTCATCCTCAGCTTCATCAAGCGAATGCCAAGCGTATGGTAGGCCGATTGGAGGGAGATTACACGACATCGTAGATCCTTCGACAACCTCAAGGATGCAAGAAATTAGGGAGTTTTCAATTCCTTGTCTTGTAATTTCTTTGGCATTGTGTTTGTTGGTTGTTATCATGAGGGGCTAAACTCTTAAGGGCGCCCCGGGGGTGGTTGTATGACGTTGTAGCTCGAACTCATTGTCTTTACTTGCAGTTTTTATGTTTGTCTTGTTCATTTCAATAAATCAAGGTTATTGGCTATCTTGTGTGTTGTTTAGTGCTTGATGCTTGGTAGTTAGGTTCTCCTATCTAGGTTTGTGAATCTTTATTGATTGTTGCAAGCAGAGGGAGTTCAACTTAGGGCTCGGCAGTGCTAGAACCACATGCTTATAGCATAACTAGGTTTAGAACTGAAGACATCCCTGATAATCACTGAGAAAGACTGAGTTAGTGAACGTCAGAAACCCAACCCGAGGCCCCATCTCCTCCATCGAGTCAAACCTAAATCTTCCCTTGGTGAACTTTCCATTCCCTTAACTTCCTCGAAGTTAGTCAAAAGTCAATTCCTTCATCTTCGGTTTGGTTAGATATTAAGTAGGACGTTAGTATTAGAAGCTATACCAGTCCCAGTGGATTCGACTACCCGACCCTTTGGGTACATTATACTACTTGTACAACCCGTGCACTTGCGGATACGCAAGGGGCGTACCAAGTTTTTGGCGCCGTTGCCGGGGACTGGCAACTTCTAAGAATACGGACGGAGTCTTAGTACTCTAACCGTTTATTTTGCTTTTAATTCCTTTTATTTTGTTCTTATTTTATTTTTCTTGTATTCTTTGTTTTTGTTCTTTGGTTTTTCTTTGTTTTTTTTTTTCTTAAGCTGTTTATTTTTCTTTCCTCTTTTCGCTTTGAGCTTGAAAATTCATATCTCATCTGTTTCTTTTGGTGTGTGTGTAGGTGCGAGTGCATGACCCGGGGGAATTCTTCCCATCTTGCTTCTCCGGATCCGGATATTGAGCGGACATTTCATCGGAGACAATGACAGCATTCACTTAAGAGAAACCGGGTCGGTGTAAGTAAGTGTTGAAGTGGATCAAGAGGAAAACATGGCTGGAAATCAGAGGAGCATTTCAGATTATGCCCGGCCTAATTTGGAAGGATCTAGATCAAGTATTGTTCGGCCCCCAGTTGCGGCCAACAATTTCGAGCTAAAGCCCAATTTTATTCAAATGGTGCAACAGATGTGCCAATTTGATGGCTTCCAAGATGAGGACCCATATGCTCATCTTGCAACTTTCCTAGAAATCTGTGATACCTTCAAGGCGAACAATGTATCCGAGGATGCGGTTCCTCTTCGATTGTTCCCATTTTCTGTGCGAGGGAGGGCCAAGCAATGGCTAAGTTCCTTGCCAGCGGATTCGATTACAAGCTGGGAACAGTTGGCCGAAAAGTTTCTGACCAGATATTTTCCACCGGCCAAGATCACCAAACTTAGAAGTCACATATCTTCATTCCGGCAAAGCCGAATCTGAAACACTGTATGCTACCTGGGAGCGGTATAAGGAATTGTTGAGGAAGTGCCCGCAGCATGGAATTGTGGAATGGATGCAAATCCAGATATTCTACAATGGATTGAATGTGGCCACTAAACAAATGTTGGATGCCGCAGCAGGAGGCTCCTTGTGTAGCAAAAGACCTGATGAGGCACAGAATTTGATTGAAAACATGGCCTCCAATGGCTACCAGTGGAGTTCTGAGAGAAATAAGCCGGTGAAGACCGCCGGACTTTATGAGGTTGATGTGCTCACTACTTTGGCAGCACAGGCGGAAGCCATCTCCAAAAGGCTGGACACAATGCAAGTTCAACCTCCAGCAATGAACATGAATACTGATAGTTGGGCGAACCAAGCAGGGCCCAGTTGTTCTTCTGAGGGAGTTAGTGCCACCGAACATGTGGATTTCATTATTCAGAATCAGAGGTATTCGGGCAATCCCTACAGCAGCACCTACAACCCGGGGTGGAGGAATCACCCCAATTTTTCTTGGAAAGACCGAAATCAGGGGCAACAGCGCCCCCAGCAACAACAGCAGCAGCAGCAACAGACACAGCCTCACTTTTCGAGGCCTCCACCACAAGAGCAAAAGGAACCTTCTATTGAGGCCCTCCTTGTCCAGTACATCCAAGCCAATGATACCCGAATTACAGGGCATGAAGAGATGATGAGGAATCAACAAGCCTCTTTACAGAATCTTGAGCGTCAGGTCGCACAGATTGCCAAGACGCTTGCTGAACGACCCCCGGGTGCACTACCTAGCAATACTGAAGTTAACCCCCGGGAGTCCCTTAAGGCAGTCACTTTGAGGAGTGGCAAGGAACTTGAGTCCCCACCTCCACAACCACAAAAAGAATCTCAATGTGAATCAGGGGTGGAAGTGCTAGAGAGAGATCCAGGGTCAAGTTCGAGTTTAAGGGAAAAATCGAAGGGTAAAGAGAAAGACCCAGTGGCAGAATACAAACCCACTTTGCCTTATCCTGCGAAGCTCAAGAAAGACCAACAAGAGGCACAGTTTAAAAAGTTTCTGGAGATGTTCAAGACCTTGCACATAAATGTCCCGTTTGTAGAAGCTCTCTCACAAATGCCCAAATACGCCAAATTTCTTAAAGAGCTTTTGACTAACAAAAGGAAGCTAGAAGCAGTTTCAACGGTTACATTAAGCGAAGAATGCTCAGCGATCATCTCCAATAAAATCCCCAAGAAAGAGAAAGATCCGGGAGGTTTCATCATCCCATGTACAATTGGAGGAATGAATGATGAGAAGGCATTGGCGGACTTAGGGGCGAGCATCAATCTGATGCCGTTGAAGATTTTTCAGAAACTGGGGCTGGGAGAACTCAAGCCAACTCAGATGACGCTCCAACTTGCTGAAATCTCCACCCGCCAACCTTTGGGAATTGTGGAGGACGTCTTGGTGAAGATTGACAAGTTTATATTCCCGGTCGATTTTCTTATCCTAGATTTGGATGAACGGGCTGAGGTACCTCTGATTTTTGGACGACCCTTTCTCGCTACTTCACAAGCCATCATTGATGTGAAGGATGGTCGTCTAACATTAAGAGTGGGGGATGAAGAAGTTGTATTCAAGCTGAAGGAAGGTATGAGACACCCCATGGCATTTGATGATTCTTGCTATTTTGTAGACGCTACTAATGACATGATTTGTGATTGTGTGCAGGAAATTTGGCAAAAGGATCATCTTACTGATTTGCTGGGGGAAGAACCTCCCGATGAAGAGATCATAGTCCAAGAAGAAGCCATCGCTGCTACACCGTCGAGCATTGGTCAATCAGAAATGAAAGTCAAAAGAAGGAAAAGCAAGGTGTCGAAGGCCCAGACATGGTGGAAAAAGGTACTGGAGAGGAAGAAACAACAAGCCTCTACCCCACAGCACCGTCCTGTTAATGACCTCAGTTCTGGTGAAGCATTTTTGATTAATTCTTTTTCTTCTTTCATGGACTGTTGTTCCGCAGGGCTCCAAGAAGAAAGGTATGTTTTTGAGCCATCATGAGGTGAGAATAGACCTGTCAAGCTAGTGACGTTAAAAGAGCGCTTATCGGGAGGCAACCCGATTTATTTCATTTCTTTGTTAGATCCCTGTGTTGGTTGTTGTTTTGTGTTTTTGTGTTGTTGGTTGTGTTTTGTTTTGATTCCGGTGTGTTTTTCTTCATATGGGAAGGTTCCAGGCCCAACACGGGCATAACACCCCGTGCTGATGGGGGTGCAATTCACAGGTTTTCCATGTTTGATCATTTCCAATCAGCACGGGGAGAAGCACGGCCGTTCCTTGGCCGTGCTGAATGCCTGAGCACGCTGTTCGTGCACGCGTCACGGACGTGCCGCGTTCTTCATTTTTCATTGAATTTACTTAAGCACGAGCACAGCACGGCCGGGCTGAGGCCGTGCTCAGCGCGACGGTCCCTTTCCCTGCGATTTTCTCTCTTTTAAAGGCGCCGTTCACCCTTTCTTTCTTCTTACCGGCGACTCTTTTCCTTTGTGCTTTCATTTCCTTTCGGTTCTCGCGAGTTTTCGGGTGGTTGGCGTGGTTTCTCGGAGTTTCATCGCTTCTACCATTTCTTCAACACTTTTGGTAAGTCTACGAGCCCTAGATTTGTGCTTTCTATATAAATCTTTGTTCTTATGCTATTATTCTTATTGAAAACATCTAAATTCACTGTTAGAGACCTCTAGGGTGCTTTTGATTGAGTTTAAATGCATTTGTTCCGTCGGTTTTTGAGTTAGAAGCCGTCGGTGCCGAAGCTGGGTTTTGGCAGCACGGCCGTGTTCACTCAAGCACGACCGTGCTTTGATTCTAGATCTGGAATTGCATGGAAGCACGGGCGTGCCTATTTAGCACGCCCGTGCTCGTGAGAAACCCTATATTTTGAATAACATGGGCGTGCCAATTTGAAGCACGCCCGTGTTTCACTGTTGACCTTAACTGTTTATTATTTTTCTCTCAACAGATCATGCCGAGGAAGGCTACTGCGTCTGGCCCTTCTCCGAAGAGGGCTAGAGGGGAGTCGTCGACCCCAGCCGCTCCCCCTGCGCTGCTCTCGGTACTCCCATCCACCAGGAGCGCCACGACCGTTTGAGCGCGAAGCGGTTTGGCGAGCTGCGAGCCATAGATTGGGAGGTCCTCCGCGAGGTGGGCCTCGAGGCTGACGTGCGCCGCTACCTTGGCGAGGGCGCCTGGACAAGGCTGTTGTCCATCACCGACCCCACCTACCGCTAGCTTTGGGGGTTCATCCTCAGCTTCATCAAGGGAATGCCAAGCGTATGGTAGACCGATTGGAGGGAGATTACACGACATCGTAGATCCTTCGACAACCTCAAGGATGCAAGAAATTAGGGAGTTTTCAATTCCTTGTCTTGTAATTTCTTTGGCATTGTGTTTGTTGGTTGTTATCATGAGGGGCTAAACTCTTAAGGGAGCCCCGGGGGTGGTTGTATGACGTTGTAGCTCGAACTCATTGTCTTTACGTGCAGTTTTTATGTTTGTCTTGTTCATTTCAATAAATCAAGGTTATTGGCTATCTTGTGTGTTGTTTAGTGTTTGATGCTTGGTAGTTAGGTTCTCCTATCTAGGTTTGTGAATCTTTATTGATTGTTGCAAGCAGAGGGAGTTCAACTTAGGGCTCGGCAGTGCTAGAAACCACATGCTTATAGAAAAACTAGGTTTAGAACTGAAAACATCCCTGATAATCACTGAGAAAGACTGAGTTAGTGAACGTCAGAAACCCAACCCCGGGGCCCCATCTCCTCCATCGAGTCAAACCTAAATCTTCCCTTGGTGAACTTTCCATTCCCTTAACTTCCTCGAAGTTAGTCCAAAGTCAATTCCTTCATCTTCGGTTTGGTTAGATATTAAGTAGGACGTTAGTATTAGAAGCTATACCAGTCCCTGTGGATTCGACTACCCGACCCTTTGGGTACATTATACTACTTGTACGACCCGTGCACTTGCGGATACGCAAGGGGCGTACCAGCGTCTTTTTCCAAAAGTTTGGTCATGGGTGCTGAAATTTTTGAAAAATCTCGAATAAAACGCCTGTAGAACCCTACATGTCCCAAAAAACTTCTAATGTCCTTCGCAGTGGTTGGAATCGCTAATCCTTCAATTGTGGAGATCTTCGCCTTGTCCACTTCGATTCCTGATTGTGAAATCTTATGACCCAACACTATTCCTTGCTGGACCATGAAATGACATTTTTCCCAACTAAGAACCAGGTTTGTTTCTTCACATCGAGCTAATACTTTCTTCAAATTGGACAGACAGTTGTCAAATGAGTTACCGAACACCGAAAAATCATCCATGAATACCTCCATAAAATCCTCAATGAACTCGTCGAAAATGGACATCATACAGCGTTGGAATGTGGCAGGAGCGTTCCATAAACCAAAAGGCATGCGACGATATGCGAAAGTGCCATAGTGGCAGGTGAAAGTAGTCTGCTCTTGATCTTCAGGTGCAATTGGGATCTGTAAGTACCCTGACATCTCGTCTAGGAAACAGTAATACATGTGTCCTGCAAGTCTCTCCAGCATTTGATCGATAAATGGGAGAGGGAAGTGGTCTTTTCTAGTAGCATCATTCAACTTTCGATAATCGATGCATACCCGCCATCCAAAGGATCGTGCGTGCGAGATATCACTTCCTTCTTGTCATTCTGGACTACTGTCATACCTCCATTTTTCGGTACTACTTGTACCGGACTCACCCACGGGCTATCCGAAATAGGGTAAATAACCCCAGCATCTAGAAGTTTCTTTACCTCTGTCTTAACCACTTCCTGCATATTAGGATTCAATCGCCGTTGTGGTTGTACCCTCGGCTTAATTTCATCATCCATAAGGATTTTATGTGTGCAGAAAGTTGGACTGATGCCCTTGATGTCTGAAATGGACCAAGCTATAGCCTTCTTGTGTGTGGTAAGTACTTGTAACAGTTCTCCCTTTTGTTCATCATCAAGAGTTGTAGAAATTATCACCGGGTATTGTTCATCTCCTCCTAAGAAAGCATATTCTAAATAATCAGGTAATTTCTTTAGTTCGATCTTTGCATCTTTGATTCCCGCAATTGGGAGGCTTGGTTCATTACTAGATTCTGAACCCATCATGTACAATAATTGATCCTCCTGATTCAGCCGTCTAAACTATCCCGGGTAGACTTTTTCTCTCGTAAATTCTTTTTCCAACAATTGCAGCCCATTATTTCTTTCCATTGTTTCACAGCACCAGTCTACTGACATAACCTCCTCTTTATAGTTCAGCTCAGACCGGTTATTAGGCGATGCTTCCTCATCAACAATTTGACTCTTCGACCATTCCTGAGATTTCTTGCTGAAAGCCCTTACTGCTTCTTCCAGAGAGACACTTTGATAATTTCTGTTCGATGGACGTGAAAGTAGTGTCACTAGCTGTCTGCCAGCATCAAAATCTCTTACTTCTGTTTTGAAATGGAGATTGTCTTGTCCCCTAAATGCATTTAAAAGATCTTCCATCATGATGGATGGTACTTCCTCTCTAGAAAGGACCACGATTGAGCACCCTGTGCCTGCACAAGAACCAAAAGAAGAAGATGAGATAAAAACTTTCAGGCTCAATGCAGAAGAAAAATAAAATAAACAGCTTAAGTAAAACAAAGAAAAACAAAAGAACAATTAAAAGAATACAAGTAAAACAAGAACAAAAGAAATGAAACTAAAAGCAAAAGAAAACGGTTAGAGTACTAAGACTGTCCGAATTCTTAGAAGTTGCCAGTCCCCGGCAACGGCGCCAAAAACTTGGTACGCCCCTTGCGTATCCGCAAGTGCACGGGTCGCACAAGTAGTAAAGTGTACCCTTTAGGTCGGGTAGTCGAATCCACAGGGACTGGTATAGCTTCTAATACTAACGTCCTGCTTAATATCTAACCAGACAGAAGATGATGGAATTGACTTTGGATTAACTTCAAGGAGGTTAAGGGAAGGGAATTTCACCAAGGGAAGATTTGAGGTTTGACTCGATGGAGGAGATGGGGCCCCGGGGTTGGATTTCCGACGTTCACTAACTCGGCTTTCTCGGCACTTATCAGAGGTATCTTCAGTTCTAAGCCTAGCTATGCTATAAGGGTGTTGTTTCTAGTGCTGCCGATGCTCTAAATTGCACTCTCACTGCGTGTAACTATCGATTGTGATTTACAAACCAAGATAAGAGAACCTAACTTCCAAGCAATCAAGCACTAAACAACACACAAAATAACCAATAACTCAGATTTAATGAAGGGAACAAGATACTCATAAATGCCGCAAGTAAAGATTAAGAGTTCAAGCTACAACGTCATACAAACAACCGCGGGGCTCCCTTAAGAGTTTAGCCCCTCATGATGACAAACAACAAGTACAATGCTAAAGAAATTGAAAGACAAGAAGTTGAAAACTCCCTAATTTCTTGCATCCTTGTGGTTGTCAAAGGATCTACAATGTCGTGTAATCTCCTCCCAATCGGCCTACCATAAGCTTGGCATTCCCTTGATGAAGAGGAGGATGAACCCCCAAAGTTCTCCCTTTCCTTCTCCTTTTGTTCGCTGATAAACGTCTAAATATACGTATTTTATACGTATACATTTGTATTATTTTATTATCTTTTTGATGAGTCGATGCCCTTTTTATGGTCTAAATCCCTTTATTTTGTGTTGCAGACCCTAAATACGCCGACATGCGCTCAAGAACGTATTTAGGAAGAATTCGACACCAAATACGACGTTTTTGGTCTTCTTCACTGTAGCAGTAATGCAGCAGAATTAATGTAGCAAGATACTGTAGCAGGGTACTGTAGCACCAATGTGAAAATTTCTGCAAAACTCTCTAGATTCCTCACGGGCAACCTCACGGCCGTGAGACAGCCCGTGAGGAGTCGCGAGTTTCACCCTTTTTAAAGGCTTTTAGGGCATGAAAAAGAAAAACTTTTGCCTCTACTTGGAGCTTGACACCCTCACTTTCAAATCTGACCAAGAAGGAGAGCTTGGAGGGCATTTCCACGGAAGAATCGGCGAGGAGAGCGCGATCTTGTGCGGGATCTACCTCTAGGGCTTCAATTCTTGAGGTTGAAGACGACGGGAAACCACCCCTTTGAGTGGTGTCTTTGGAAGCTTCTTCGACTCTTATATTTGGAGGGAGGTCTTTTATGTTTAGTTTAGTTGTTTTTATGCTTTCATTCATGTATTTTGAGACTATGAGCAACTAAAACCCCAAGGTCACCGGATGTGGGTGAACCTTTGGCGTGAACTTGTGATATTTTGATGTTTTGGTTTAATTCATGCTTGTTAGCTTGTTTGTGATTCATGTTTAGTGTTTTTGAATGCTTGGGTATGCATGAGAACTCTGTGTATCCATACTTAGCCAATACTAGGTTGCATGACCATTGCCCTAGTGTTAGACTCACCAAGCTTGGAAGGGAAATACGTACAAATAAGCCATGACCATCGGGTATTTGTACCCCTCCAATTCTAGGGTTAATTACTCATGTATGATTCAACCTTAGTTTGAGAAAACCATCTTGACCTTTGCAATCGTAGGAGGAATTGTACGGGTAGAGCCCGTATTCAATACTCGTACTGGATTAGGGGTCAATTGCCGTGACCATCGGGTTGTCCTAATCTAGGGTTTTCTCGGTCCATCAAGCTACTTGCATGTTAATCCAACATCTTTCGCACTTTAGTAACCCCGAGGGGATCCTCATCCGTGACCATCTTCTTACCCTGATTTTCCTCGCGCTTAACGCCCTTGGTATTTAGTAGTTTAATTGCTTTTGTTTATTTCTTTACTTTCTCATTCCAAATCTCAAGTCTAACCGGCTAGACAACATTGCAAAAAGGAAGTAAGAATAGATTCTCGGGCCCTTGGGAATACGACCCACTCGTGCTTGCGCGAGTGGTTTATTACTTGACAACCCGTGCACTTGCGGGATCACCACCAAGTTTTTGGAGCCGTTGCCGGGGATTGACACACCCTTGCGTGTGTACTCCGCAAGTGCACGGGTGTCGAAGTAATAAAGTACCCAAACGGGTGGGTAGTCGAATCCACAGGGAGTAGACGTAAGAACAATCACACTTTGTTAAGTAATCAAAGATAAACCAATTGCTGTTGTGAAAGAAAATAAAATAAGAAAGAAATTAAAATAAAGTGATGAAAAGAAGAGCTAGGGTACGGAAATAGATCAATAAGAAGATGGGGTACTCGGACGATGCTCCCCCTAGAATCCTTGTTTCAAGTGCAAGACTTCAAATACTCTTATTCAATAGAGATTTCAAGAGTCGTGGAATCCAAAGATACAAGGTCCCAAATCTAAGGTCAACCTTGACTAGTCCCCTACGAGGTCCCGGCGGAGAGAAGACTCTCGACACCTCACACCACGTATGACTGCGCTACGCTCTAGGGATTCCAAGTGGTAAACCCTATTCCCAACTATAGATCGATCCCTTTGGTCCAGGCGAAAGATCCGTAATCACAAATAAGTCCCGGCGGAAAGACCTCTCTCATCGCCTAACTCTCTTTGAGATCGAAGGTAATACTTGGAATAAGAAGGTAGGGAAAACCACACCGGAGGGGAAAGGGGACGTGTCACTACCTCTCAACTCACCCTCTCAACCCTCTTCAATCTTGGTTAATCTAATCCTAATGGTGATGGTCACTCGTCAAAAGGATGATTGGATTAGCCCTCAACCCTAGTGTCACTCTAAGGGAGAAACAATTAAGCATACAAGATTGAAACCCAAATTCAAACTCAAATTGAATAAAAACATTAAAGTCAATGAAACATAGGAAATCTAGGGTTTACAAATCCAAGTACCCACTAGTGGTTTAGCCCTCCATGGAGCAATACAAGTTCATCAAAATAAATGAAGACAAGTGCAATAAATCCATAAAGAAAACCCCCTTAAGCTTCGTGTTGATAGACTATGGGAACTTCTCCTTCTTCTCCAAAGAACCCCTTCCTCCAAGCCTAAGGCACACCTCGTCGAATCGAGTCGTCGAAGGCTCCTCCAATAGCTCTCCTTGGAAGGGATTGATGATGAAATCGGTGGAGAAGCACCCCCAAAGTGTAGCAAGAACCTCCTGAACCCTAGCTGTCACTCCCTCTCAAAGTTGGAAGAAGATCCCCCAAATAACGCTTCAGAACGGCTTTATAATTGGCCATCTCGAGGATCCACACGGACGTGTGGATGAGCCACACGGCCGTGTGGAAATTCCACACGCCCATGTGGAGTCTCTGCCCTGTGGAAAACTTCGTATTCATCCCCGATTTCGCCCGTTTCTTCTCTTGAGGTCACACGGACGGACACACGCCCATGTGAAAGGTCATGTGGCATTTGATGATGAGAAAACCTTGGAGAGCTTTTGAATTATTCGAACAAATCAGACAAGCGAGCATGACTGCCTTCGTGTCCTTCTACAAGAAATGTCTTGAAGTCTTTAGAAGTTGGCACATGCCCCCTCGTTTAAACCCGATTTGTCTCTTGAACTTCGTACCCGCACAAAAGAGCTCCACTTCGCACCATTATGACCTAATCTTGCCTTTATTCACGTACCATGTCTTCACAACCCTAATTGCATGAAAGAACACCAAAACACACAAAATTAGCAATAAAGCCTGATAAATGTGATGCTCATGCGTGGAAAACATTTCCAAAAAATATATACATGCAAGCACTTATCAAACTCCCCCACACTTAAGCTTTTGCTTGTCCTCAAGCAAAGTTCATACCATGAGAATTAAAGGTTGAGTGATGAAAATGCTTGGCCTTAAGTTCACCAAAGGTGTACAAAGATAGTATTCTCAACAAGGGAAAATTTTAAACGTCGATAGATAAAAACCAAAACTTTGGCAAAAACTTGAATTCCGAAGAAAGTAAAATCTGAAAGCGTGTGTGTGTGTATACGTACTCATGCCAGCCCCAAGTCTACGCTAGAACATTATTAACACAAGGACTTATTTAAGGAAAAAGAAATCGGTGGTAGCTGCACACAACCTCAAAGGTAGCCATTTCCCAAGATGCCTCCTAGGCGGCTTTCACCCTTTCAAGGTGGTAGCTCTTTCCACCTGGGGGTGTTAGCTTTCACACAGCCTATTAGATAGCTCTTTCTCTCATTAGGCATAGCTAATATCCGACTTATGAGAGTAGCTGCATACAGAATAGGTGGTAGCTCTTTCCACCCCAAGAACAAAGGAGCACCTCTTTTTTTTTTTTTTTTTTTTTTTAAAAAAAAAAAACTCAAAGAAAATGAAACTAATGTCCTTTCAAACTGAACTAGCGTTATCAGGGTTAACAGAGCAAGTAAAGAGCAAGAAATGCAATCAGACAAAAAATTTCTAAGTTTTTTCGAGTAAACTAGAGCATGGTAACAACCGAAGTTTAAATTTCACCTAAATTCGAAAATACACTCATGTTCCTTAGGGTGAACTGTCATTGGCTAGATGAGCATGAAAGTGATGATCAAGAATAAAGAACGTGTGCAGTGTGAACTCCCCCCCACACTTGAGCTGTACATTGCCCTCAATGTACTCATATAAACATGCAACATAAGAACGCAAATAAAAACATGAGGGCGTGGGTATTAAAAACAACACTCCCCTGATCTAAGAGTGTGGTATTTGAATGGAGGTGTGGAAACGGGAAGTGAAGTTGCGTAAGGTTGTGAAGCTCACACGGCCGTGTGGAAATTCCACACGGCCGTGCCTATGACCATTTCTCAAAACCAAGTTGACAAGTCTATCTGCACATCACAAAAGGGGTTCAGTGGATCTCAACAAAAGCTAAGATTAAAAGAGTACAAAAATAAACAAACCAAACACAAACTCAACAAAGAACATGAAAAATAAAAACAGTAAGATAACTCTCAGAAGGTGTAACCTTTCTGAGTACACAAGGACACAACAGAAATGAAAGTACAAGGAAATAAAAAGAAGAGTAAAAGACGCATCAAGCGTCGGCGTCTGCTGGCTCTGCTGGGGATACTGGGGATGCGTGGGGTGCTCTGGGTGTGGATGGCGAAGTGGAATCGCTACCTCTCGCCATCAACTGGTGGAGTGAAGTGATGCGCGCCATCATCTCCGAGTGATACTCAGCCATGCGACCGAGAACCTCAGTGTGGTTCGCTGCCTGGGTCACCCGCATGGCGGCGAGATCAGTCTGGAGGGTCCCCACAGCAGCCTCAAGTATGTCGATGCGCTCCTGTGCCGGAGGAGATGCAGGTGCTGAAACTGGTGGCACCTCCTCGTCTGCTCGGGTGTCCTCCGCCTCCATGGGTGCGGGTTGTGATGATGGCCCTGCCCGGGTCTCCTCCGAGTCTTCATCTTCGTCCTCAGACTCCTCGGACTCATCTGGGAAGGGAGCAACAAGCACGTACCTACCGGGGGCGGCCCTCTTCACCATGCCCATCATACGCAAGGTATCATGGCCTAGTGGAGAGGGAATAATAACCTTATCAGCTCCCCGAATAGCATCAATCAGTCCCATTCCTCGGACGAGTCGAGTGATGTAGGGACCAGAGAAAAGAACTCCTATCCGCGCGTACTGTCCCTGGTGCCTCAGAAAATCAGCTACTACGTATCCCAGGTGCAGGGGCAAGCTCTAGACCATAGAGTGTAAGTAGAGGAGGTCCAGCCGCCCCAATACGCCGATGCTGTCTCCTCGCCCAGTAATAGACCTGCTTAGGAAGGCATGAATGTACCTGTGGGCGGGGCGGAGGAGCAGAGAAGCCTTGGTTAACCCGGGCTCGTACTGTATATCTCCACATAGCATCCGGCAGACTCGGCTTGGAGTGACGCGGAGGGGGTAGTCGAATGGTAGCTGCGCGTACTCCTCCGTGTGGATGAAGTCTCGATCGTACAGGCCGAGGGCGACAGCGAAATCAGTCAGGCTCATGCTGTGGTACTGCCCAAAAATGCGGAACCGAACTGTGTCTGGCCGGTGGTAGTCGGTGTGGGAGCGATCAAACTCGAATGTCGCGAGGACTTCGAGAGTGAGATCGCGAGTGCCTGGGTCTTTGATGCACAATAGTCGTTCCCACCCGCCCACAGCAATTAGCTCACGGACTTCATCCGCCAACTCGGTCGCACGCGCGTGTTCTAGCGCCTCCAGAGCTTGCAAGTCAGGAATTCGCGTCTGGCCAAATTTCAACTTTGAAAGTCGATCAAACCGTGCTTGATGTTCGGGCACGGCGAACTCGAATGGTGCGGGCGAAAGATCACGGGCCTCACGGGCCTCACGGGGACGCTTATGAGCGAGTCTCTTCGTTCTTGGGGCCATTCCTGTGCATAAGAGAGGTAAACAAGTTAATTCGGAGCTTAGAATAGGTTCCCAGAATTCCACATGGCCGTGTGGAAATTCCACGTGGCCGTGTGTCGCCTCTGGGTTACCCAAAACAAAGAAACAGTCAATACACACGGCCGTGTGTCTCCTCTGGAATTCAGAGGGGACACCCCGATAATCCACACGGCCGTGTGGATCTTCGACCATGGCCAAAGTGCCATGGTGAATCCACACCATTTCATACAATCATCCACACAATTGAGCACAAGTGTTTTAAGCAATAATCTAAGTATTAATCATGAAAGTAGCATGCAAAAACACAAGATTCAACATCCACAACAAATAATGAAGGTTTCATGGCAAGAAGAGGGGAAGAAGGCTTACCGGAGAAGATGAATCCAATCTCACAATGTAGCAACGAGTAAGGCCTACAAATCCCTTAAATAAGCGAGAGAATGGAAGGGGAAGAGAAACCGTCGCGACCCTTGGAGAGGAGGCGTTTGAAGGTGAAGGGTTGCTTGGTGGGGGAATATGAAGAGAAAGGGGGTTTTTCATGTTTAAGTACCCCACACGGCCATGTGGAAATTCCACACGGCCGTGTGGATTCTCTGTATGACCCTTATCAAACTCCCCATTTACCACACGGCCGTGTGAATTCTCTGTATTGCGAAAGTTTGTACTGAATAAATCCACATGGCCGTGTGGAATTTCCACACGGCCGTGTGGATTCTCTGGATGAGAGAATTCTTTCACAAAGTCATCCACACGGCCATGTGGAAATTCCACATGGCCGTGTGCTTCCATTCTTCAACTCAAATATAGTTTAAACTCTGCAGAAATCATTGGAAACACATGGAACGGCTGCAGAAGTTGAAAACTAACACGTTTACAACTAAAATCTCGCAAAATTCACAGGACTATCACCTAACTTGCCAGAAACGATGAAAACATTGAAATGCACTACCAACAATGAATCCACACAAACTACAAACTAAACAACACAAAAAATGCAGAAATAAAAACTAACTAGAACTCGCAACTTCAGTACTAACCTCAACACCAAAATATGGCTTCAGACGATGCCCATTTACCTTGAAAGTGCCTCTATCTGGATGGGTGATTTCAATTGCCCCCTGCGGTGATACTTGAGTTACGGTGTATGGCCCAAACCACCTAGACTTTAACTTTCCAGGGAACAATTTGAGCCGTGAGTTAAATAACAAAACTTCATCCCCCACCTTGAACTCTTTCGGGGTTTTGATATGCTTATCATGCCACTTGCGTATCCTTTCCTTGTAGATTCGGGAATTTTCATATGCTCTCAGTCTCCATTCATCAAGCTCATTAATCTGGTGTTTCTTTTGTTCCCCAGTTCGAGAAAGGTCAAAATTCATTGTCTTGAGTGCCCAATAAGCTCGGTGTTCTAGTTCCACAGGAAGATGACAAGATTTCCCATAAACCAGATTATAGGGTGTAGTTCCAATAGGAGTTTTATATGCAGTCCGGTAAGCCCACAACGTGTCATCCAACCGTTCCGACCAATCCCTTTTTCCATGTTCTACCGACTTGGTCAAGATCCTCTTCAGCTCCCTGTTAGTAACCTCTACTTGGCCACTTGTCTGCGGATGGTAGGGGGTAGCGAGACGATGGTGTACTCCATATCGCTTTAACACTTTCTCGAACTGACTATTGCAGAAATGTGTTCCTCTATCACTAATAATGATCCTAGGTGTTCCAAATCGGGAGAAAAGCTTCTTGAGAAATTTAACTACAGTCCTCGCATCGTTTGTAGGTAATGCCTGAGCTTCCACCCACTTAGATACATAATCCACTGCTACAAGAATATATTTGTTCCCATTGGAGCTTGGATATGGTCCCATGAAATCAATTCCCCACACATCAAAAACCTCACAGAATTGAATAGGATTTTGTGGCATCTCATCGCGCCGAGAGAGGTTCCCTGTCCGATGGCAATTGTCACAACGAAGAACATACTGATGAGCGTCATGAAATAGTGTTGGCCAATAGAATCCTGCTGCAAGCACCTTTTCGGCTGTTCTACGAGAAGCATAGTGACCCCCGGTTGGGCCTGAATGACAGTGTGTTAAAATACTCCAGCCTTCTTCCCGAGAGACACAGCGTCGGATTACATGATCTGCACAAATCCGGAACAGAAAGGGGTCATCCCAAAAATAGTTCTTTAAGTCACTGAAAAACTTTTTCTTTTGCTGAAACGTAAGACCCTGCTTAAGAACCTTTCCCGACAAATAGTTGGCAAAATCCGCAAACCAAGGTGTTTCCTCTTCTGCCGATCCGCCATGAATTATGTATAAGTGTTCTTATGGAAATGAGTCGTTAATTTCCGGCCTTGATGTCTTGTACCCCTCAAAACCTTCTAACCTAGAGAGATGATCAACAGCTACATTTTCTACGCCCCTTTTGTCCTTGATTTCCATGTCAAATTCTTGTAGAAGCAGAACCCAACGGATCAACCTCAGCTTGGCATCAGTCTTGCTCATGAGATAACGCAAAGTAGAATGATCTGTGAAGACAGTGACTCTGGATAAGATCATATACGGCCTGAATTTTTCAAATGCGTAAACCACTGCTAACAACTCTTTTTCTGTAGTAGTATAATTTTCTTGTGCGCTTGTGAGTGTTTTACTCGAATAATAGATAGGCTGAAAGTGTTTGTTCTTCCTCTGCCCTAGTACTGCCCCAATTGCATAATCACTGGCGTCGCACATGAGCTCAAAAGGAGCGTTCCAATCTGGTGTGATCAAAATTGGTGCTTGAGTCAACTTCTCCTTCAGCAGGTTAAATGCAGCCAAACATTCATTCCCGAACTCAAAAGATGCATCCTTTTCAAGAAGTTTTGTTAATGGTTGAGTGATTTTTGAAAAATCTTTAATGAATCGCCGATAGAAACCTGCATACCCAAGAAAGCTGCGAATCCCCTTCACGTTTGATCGACACAAAGTGTGAACACCCGCAAGCGCACAGGGCCGTCAAGTAATAAACCACTTGTGCACGCACGAGTGGGTCGTATTCCCAAGGGGCCCGAGGAGCTACCTTACTCACTTTTCACTTGTTGTTTAGCTCACCGATTCCATTTTCAAGAGAATAGATAAGAAAGAAAACAACTAGCAACAAGAGAAATTTTCTTAATAAATACGATTGAATCAAAACTCGGGAGATGCTCAGGGATGAAAAATGGTCACGGATGAGGATCCCCAAGGGGGCTACTCAAGTGAGTAGGATATTTGAGAAATTAAGTATGTGGCTAGGTGGACCGAGAACACCTAAGCTTAGGTCACCCCGATGGTCACGGCAATTGACCCCTAACCCGGTGCAAGTGTTGAATAAGGAATTTCTTCCACTCAACCTCTCACACGGTTGCAAGGAGAATAATGGTTTTCTCAAGTTAGGGTGGAAACACTAATCAGTTTTCAACCCTAGAAATGGAGGGGTACAAATACCCGATGATCACGGCGTATTTATACAATAATCCCTTCCAAGTTTCTTAGAGTCTAGCACTAAGGCAATGGTCATGCTACAAAGTGCTACCAAGCATTTGATACAACAATTAAGCACATGTACCAAAATAATTAAGAATACCAAACAAGGATCACAACAAGCCAATCATACAATAGATAACTCAAATAATCCAAAACATCACAAGTTTTGCCCCCAAGGTTCACCTACATCCGGTGACCTTGGGGTTTAGTTGTTCATGTCCAACAAATCCACCACACAAACCATGCAAATAACTAAAATAAACATGAGGAACACTCCCTCAAATGGTGAAGGCCGAATGCTGCTTGAATCCCCGGAGAAAACCTTCCGAAGACGCCACTCGAAGGGGTGGCTTCCCGTTGTCTTCAACCTCCAAAAAATGAAGCTTTGGAAGTAGATCCTCCTAGATTTTGCTCTCCTCTCCTTTGAAAACCTGAATTTCCTCTCCTTTTGCCCTCCAAAATGGTGTAGAAATGATGCCCAAACCCTAGCCTTCTTTTGACCCAAAAGCTCTCTCCAAGAAGATGCAAAAGTTTCCTTTCAAAATGCCCTAAATCGCCCTTAAAACCCCAAATCCCGATGGGTAAACGGGTCAACATACTGTCGGTATGCTGACCCCTCGGGATTTCTACTTTTCTGCCAAGAAGTCCGCGATGAGCTACAGTAACTGCTACAGTGAATGCTACAGTACCGTGCTACATTGTCCCGTCTCGAAGACGCTATTTTGGTGTCGAATTCGCTCCCCATCTCGTCGTCGAGTCCCCAGGGCTTCTGGCTGGCCTGAAATACAAAGATAAAGCAATTTAGACCTAAAAGGGCATAGATTCAATAATAAGATACGGAAATAATACACAATACATACATGTAAAATACGTACTTTTAGACGTTTATCAACGTTAGTTGGCGGGGGAAGTTTCTCGATCACCTGAATTTTTGCCTTGTCCACCTCCATCCCATCTTTGGAAATTTTATGCTCTAAAACTATTCCTTCTTCGACCATGAAGTGGCATTTCTCCCAGTTCAACGCCAAATTTGTTTCTTCACATCTCTTGAGGACCCTTTCCAGATTCTGCAGACAGCTATCAAATGAGTCCCCGAACACCGAGAAATCATCCTGATGCGTCTCCGCAACAACACAACAGGGTGATGTGTGTCAACCCCTTGCGTTACCGCAAGTGCACGGGTCGTCAAGTAATAAAAGTGATCCCAAAGGGTCGGGTTGTCGAACCACAGGGAACAGAAGTACTAGTAATAGCCCCTCTTTTGTTATCTAGCCTAATGAGTGTAGTATGTGATGATCTAATGGCCAACACTAAGAGTGTCACCACAAGTGCGCAGGAAATAAAAGGAAAAGAGTTCTCAATCAATAAAAATGATGTATCCGGACAATGCTCTACCAAGCTAGGAAGTCCTTAACAATAAAATCATAGCTATCATAGGTGAGTCAATCATGCATTAAAATAAAGTACTCCATCCCCACACCTAAAGCTGTACATTGTCCCCAATGTACATAAGTCAGCTGTACAGGGTGGGAAATAAATATGCAACAAGAATTAAGAGATGGAGTGAAGAAAACTTCCCCATTTTCGGTTCAGAGTGGACAATACATGCTCGAATACGGGGTAAGTTCAATCATCGAAGGGTGGTGAGAGTGAAGCTCCTTTTATGATAATCCTACAAAGATCAAGAGGCAAAACTCATCTCACCAATTCAAAAGTAGGGAGAAAAAATAAAAATAAAAATAAAAATAAACTAAACCAAACAAAAACAACAAAGTATGACTCCATGCAAGTTCTCCTCTCAATCTACAAGTGAACAAATAAATTCAAGGGGAATTTCATTCAAAAGTTACTGTAGCACGAGCAGAAATTTTGCAAGAGTTTCCCCTTGTTTTTGAAGCCCAAAAATTTACAAATAATGCCTTAAAATGCAATTAAATTAAAGATTAAACATTCACACAACATCTTCCAAAGTTTGAAGCAATATAAGCATTTAAAACAAGAAGAAACATCAAGTTTGCTTCAACACACAAGTTAGGGCTTCAAAGCTTGAATCCAAAACGATCGGTGAAGAAGATGATGAAACCTTGAATAAACCACTGGATCCTCATTGCAAAAGTTATTAGAGGAGTGTAGAGGACGAAAAATGAAGAAAAACGGTGAAAGAATGAGGGAAAACGGATGAGAAATGAGAGAGTTATGAAATAAATGGTGAAGGGGCGTTTTAAAGAGAAGGGTGCCCGAAGCCCTCACGGGTGAGCTCACGCCCGTGAGCCTACCCGTGAGACCTGCAAATTCAGCCCTTACACACATTTTCCATTGCAACTTAAGCACAAACAATGCACCAATGTTTTCAACAAAAACTCACCTAAGAATTTGCATTTGAATGTCATAAAATCAAAGGACAAAACCAATAAATTCAAGAACAAGCATGGATCATACTGAAACAAACAACCAAACAAACTAACATTCAAACAACAACGAGTAAAGAAAAACACAAACACAACAATCCATCACACAATTAAAATACAAAAATTCAAAGAACATGAATCTAAAACTTGGGTTGCCTCCCAAGAAGCGCTAGTTTAGCGTCATTAGCTCGACGTACCTTGTTCTTACCTTAGGGTGGCTTGAAAATGGTGTGTTCCTCCCGGCTAGAAGTGGCATACGAGCCACCAAGAAAATTAAATCGTACCTTCCGGGATGGTGTCAATGTGGAGGTCAAGTATGAATTACCTTTTGGCCTCCATGGAAAGAGCTTCGGCCGGGCATTGTGCAATTTTAATCTTGGCAAATCTTTAGATGGTCTTAGCATTCTTCCGGCCACTTCATTTGTCCCGGCTAAATTTCCTTGGAGCCTCATCAAAAATCGTTTTGGCCTCCAATGGAATAGGTTAGGATGAAGATTTTTCAAGCTCGGCATAGGTGGGTCCTTGGGTGGTGTAAACCTCCTACCCACTTCTCCTTCTTCAACCATTGTCAATCTTCCTCTAATTACCCACAAAAAACGTTTGGGTCTCCAAGGAAATAATTTTGGGTGGGATGTGTCTAGCAATGACATAGGTGGGTCATTGGATGGCTTCAACCTCCTACCCACTTCTTCAATTGTCCCGGAAAATCCTTTTTTGTGCATGATAAATGGATTGGCTTCCATGCAAAGGGCTCGCTCAATTGGTATCGGCACCACCTTTTCTTCTCCTTCAACCTCCACTATACCAAAGTTCTCCTCTATCTCCCTTTCAATGTGGCTCTCTTCTTTTTCATTATTGCTTGTAGTTGGGAGTTCTATTCTTGGCATGAGGATTAATTGTTCAACCCGGCCCTCTAGCTTGTGAAGGGATGCTTGCACATTCAAAAGTGTGGCATGGAAAGCCTCAAATCCAGAATTATATTTAGCATCAAGTGATTGAAGTTCGGCGGTAATGGCTTCAAATTTAGTGTTGATGGTGCGAAATCTATGTTCAGTATTCACCATGAATTTTGCCAATACATCCTCAGTAGTATATTTCCTTTCTTGCGGTGTTCCATGTTGAGGACTTGGAGGGGGAATGCACCGTTGCTCTTGAAGTGACTTGTGGTTAATAAATTTGTTGAGTTTCTCCTCAAGAGCATCTATTCGAGCGGCCAAAGCAAAGTTTGGATCATTCAAGGTCAAAGCTCCTTGCATTTTGCCAAGATTAGTATACCTCGCAAAAAAAGAAAACACAAAGTCAAACAAAGCACAACAAAAGAACGAAGATAAATAAGAAAATATGTACAACAAGAAGAAGAATGGCTAGAGCAATAGACTATAGGTTTTCCTAGTATCCCTTGTGTCCCCGGCAACGGCGCCAAAAACTTGATGATTATCCCGCAAGCGCACGGGGTCGTCAAGTAATAAACCACTCGCGCAAGCACGAGTGGGTCGTATTCCCAAGGGCCCAAGGAGCTACTATTACTCCCCTTTCGTCTATTTCCTAGCCTAACACTACAAAAGATAAATAGTGATTGCGAAAAGATAAAAAAAAACTACTAATATGAAATCCGGGCTACTACTACACACATTTAGCGAACAAGGGAGAATCAAACACACGAAGAGGTGATTTGGACAATGAATTCCCCTAGAGTTGTCATTAGGTCCTGAATTTAGGATGAAATGTTGAGATGGTAGCTGGGCCAAGAGACTCCTAAAGTAGGTCAACCCCGATGGTCACGGCGATCAACCCCTAATCCGATAGAAGTATTGGATCGGAATCACATCCGCCCAAATCCTCCTATGATTGCATTAAACTTAGGGAAATCTCTAATTAGGGTCAAACACAATATCTATGTTCATCCCTAATGGTTGGAGGGGTACGAAATACCCGATGGTCACGGTGTATTCATACATGAATCCCTTTCAAGCTTGGTGAGTCTAATACTAGGGCAATGGTCATGCAACCTAGCATTTCCTAGAAATGGCACACCGAGTTCTCATGCATACCAAGGCATTAAAATACACCAAACATGAACCACAAACTATAAGATTCCATAAAAGAAATACAACATCCAACAATACATCACAAGGATAATCATCCAAATTACAAACAAACACCCCTAGAGTTCATCATGTCCAAACCACAAATAAGTTAGTTCCCCATGAAAGAGGAACACTTATACAAGTTCAAGGAGCAAATAAACAAGAAAAGAAGGAAGAAACACTCCCTCTAGCTTTGGAAACCCTTGAATGGATGAAGACCTTCAAAATACACCTTGATGTCTTGGATCTTCTCTCCAAACCTTCTCCTTCGATGTGTGCCTCCCTCTTGGTGAAGATTGTGTCGTAGATCGCCGGAAATGGCCGGCAAGGAAGGTGGGGTGCCGGCCCTAGAAGAATAGATCCAAAAGTCCCCTTTTCCATGCCCTAAAAGTCTTTAAAAAGGGTGAAAGTCGCGACTCCTCACGGGCTGCCTCACGGCCGTGAGGTTGCCCGTGAGGCATCCAGAGAATTTTGCGGAAACTTTTCACCTCGGTGCTACAGTACCCCCTGCTACAGTAATTCTGCTACAGTACTGCTACAGTGAAAAACCCAAAAACGTCGTATTTGGTGTCGAATTCTTCCTAAATACGTTCTTGAGCTCATTTAGGGTCTGCAACACAAAATAAAGAGATTTAGACTATAAAAAGGGCATTGACTTATCAAAAAGATAATAAAATAATACAAATGAATACGTATAAAATACGTATATTTAGACGTTTATCAAAGCACAATTGGGATGGTGCAAAACTCAGTACAGTTTGATGGTCTGGCTGATGAAGACCCGCATGCCCACTTGTCCAAGTTCCTTCAGATATGCTCAACCTTCAAGATCAATTCAGTTTCTGATGATGCAATAAGGTTGAGATTATTTCCTTTCAGTTTAAGGGGAGCAGCATATAGATGGCTTACTTCTTTGACTCGGGGATCGATTACTTCATGGATGGAAATGGTGGAGAAGTTTCTTGCCCGATATTTTCCACCAAGTAACGTAGCGAGGCTAAGGCAAGAAATTTCCGCATTCCGACAAGGAGATTCTGAGACCCTATTTGAAGCTCATGAAAGATTTAAGGACCTTCTAAGAAGATGTCCTCATCACGGGTTCCCTGCATGGATGAGGGTGCAGACATTTTGTAATGGGCTGAATTATGCTACAAGACAGCTCATCGACGCAGCAGCGGGTGGCTCCTTAAGTAACAAACTTCCTGAAGAAGCCGAAGCATTAATTGAAAACATGGCAAGTAATGAATGTCACTGGAGCACTAGGCAGAAGCCAGTCAAAGCAGCCGGACTGTATGAGGTGAATGAGACTACTGCCTTGGCGGCAAGAGTTGAAGCCCTGAACAAGAATGTTATTGATAACAATGCTAAGGTTGAAGCTTTGACTCAGAAGCTTGATCAATTCATGTTAGGCTCCAGTTCAAACTCAAAGGCCGTGATGTCATGTGAAACATGTGGTGCTGGGCATGCAACAAACCAATGCCCCATTCTTGTTAATCCCCCTGCACAAATGGAGTCAATAGACTATGTCAGTGGAGGTCAGAGGGGACCGGGTAACCAATATGGTAATACATATAACCCGGGGTGGAAAAACAATGCAAACTTCTCTTGGAACCAAGGCCAATCACAACAAAGGCCACCTCCACCTCAAGGTCCTTCTTATCAACCTCCTTGGTGGTCGTCCCGCAAGCGCACGGGTCGTCAAGTAATACCTCTCACGCACGCGTGAGAGGGTCGTATTCCCTGGGGTCCGAGAATCTATCCTTACTTCCTTCTCGCAATGTTGTCTAGCCGATCAATTTCGAGAGTAAAGGAAGAAAATGCAAAAACAAGAAATAAATGCAATTCAGAAAGCTAATTAAACAGGGCAATAGAAAGTGTGAAATCAGGGTGAGAAAGCGGTCCCGGATAAGGATCCCCTCAGGGGCTACTGAAGTGTACAGGATGCTGGGTTAACATGTAAATGGCTTGTTGGACCGAGAAAACCCTAGATTAGGTCAACCCGATGGTCACGGCAGTTGACCCCTAATCCGGTACGAGTATTGAATACGGGCTCTACCCGTATAAATCCTCATACGATTGCAAAGGGTGAGGTGGTTTTCTCAAACTAAGGTTGAACTACAAATAAGCAATTAACCCTAGAACTGGAGGGGTACAAATACCCGATGGTCACGGCGTATTTATACATATTTCCCTTCCAAGCTTGGTGAGTCTAACACTAGGGCAATGGTCATGCAACCTAGTATTGGCTAAGTAGAGATACACAGAGTTCTCATGCATACCCTAACATTCAAAAGCACCAAACAAGGATCACAAACAAGTCTACAAACATTAATTGAAGCCAAGCATCCAAAATACACAAGTTCACCCCCAAGGTTCACCTACATCCGGTGACCTTGGGGTTTAGTTGTTCATAATATCAAAATACATACTCAAAGGCATGAAAACAACTAAAGAAAGCATAATCACTCCCTCAAATACGAAAATGGAGTTCCGAAGACGCCACTCAAGAGGTGGCTTCTCTTGTCTTCAACCCTCCTTCAATGATGCCCTAGAGTAGGATCTTGCTCCCAAACGCACTCTCCTCCAAGATCTCGCCGTGAAAACGCCCTCAAAGCCCTCCTCCAAGCCGGATTTTTAGATGGTTGTGTGGAGCTCCAAGGAAGAAGACTTCTCTTCTCTTCCAAAATGCCCTAGAAAAGCCCTTTAAATCAAGACATCGCGATGCCTTGCGGGTGGCCTTGCGGGCGCAAGGTTGCCCGCAAGGCATCCAGAGAGTTTCTCAGGGATTTTTCCATTCAGAGCTACAGTACCCTGCTACAGTATCTGCTACAGTAATTGTGCTACAGTAATCCCGCTACAGTACTGCTACAGTGATGAATCCCAAAAACGCCGTATTTGGTGTCGATTTCTTCATGAATACGTTCTTGAGCTTATTTCGGGCCTGTAACACAAGTAAAACCACATTAAACAAGAAAATAGAAAACAACTTAACAAAAAGAGAGAATAAACTATACACAAGTACGTAAAAAATACGTATATTTAGACGTTTATCACTCCTCAACAACAAGAAAGAAAATACACAACTGAAGACGTCCTAGCGAGATTCATGATCAATACTGAAGCCAGATTTGTTGCTCAAGATAAAAGGTTTGATGAAATAGGTACTGTACTAAGAAATGTTCAAGTGTCTATTCAGTCTTTGGAAAATCAAGTTGGGCAACTCACTAGAGCGCAAGCAGAACGTCCCTCGGGTAGTTTACCAAGTAACACCGAAAGCAACCCGAGGGAACACTTAAAAGCTGTGACACTAAGGAGTGGGAAACAGTTGGAAGCAAGGGCCAAGGAGAGCCCAAGTGCTTCCAATGACAGGGTAGCCATTCGGGAAGACCCTAATGTGATTAAAAAAACAAGTGAAGAAAAAGGGAAGAAACTTGATGATGACGCTTCAAAATCCCCCACTCATAAAAGCCCCGAATACGAGCCTGTGGTGCCATATCCCTCAAGGCTCAAGCAAGACAAGGATGAAGCCCAATTTAAAAAGTTCCTCCACATGTTCAAGCAGCTTCATATTAACATTCCCTTGGTCGAAGCTCTAACTCAAATGCCCAAGTATGCGAAATTCATGAAAGACTTTCTTATTAACAAGAGGAAATTAGAAGGATTGGGCACTGTAACTCTATCGGGGAATTGTTCTGCTGTAATCCAAAAGAAGCTACCGAAGAAACTGACTGATCCGGGCAGCTTTATTATCCCTTGTGTACTTGGAGAAGGGATGGAAGAAAATGCTTTAGCTGACTCGGGGGCAAGTATTAACGTGATGCCCTATAAATTATTTCTGAAGCTAGGGCTGGAGGAATTGAGACCTACAAGGATGGCCTTACAGCTCGCAGACCGTTCAGTGAGAAAACCTAGAGGAGTTGTCGAGGATGTTCTTGTGAGAGTTGATAAACTCATCATCCCGGTGGATTTTGTGATACTAGATGTGGATGATGATGTAGAGGTCCCGTTGATCCTTGGCCGCCCTTTCCTCAACACCGCAGGAGCCCTAATTGATGTTAAGGGAGGGAAGATGACATTGCGAGTGGGGGATGAACAAGTTGTTTTCACTCTTCCAGAGGCTATGAAGCACACCCTAGACCATGATGATACTTTATATTTCACGGATATAACTGACGTAATAATTTCTGATTGTGTGCAGGAAGTCCTCGCTGTGAACCCCTTAAATGAGTACCTAGAAGGAATCGAGGATGAAGAACCAGAAGTAAAGGACCCCTCGCCTCCGCCAACACCACAAGTAGCCCAGGCGGAAGTTACATCACCTTCGTATCTTAAGAAAAAGGGAACTTTGAAGAAGGCATGGCGAAAGGTGAATGCAAAAATGAAAAAAAGCATGAGTATCTCCACATTACCACCGAGTGAGGTAGACCGCCTATATTTTGATAATCAAGGTAAATTTTGCATCTTCTCTTGTCTTTCCATGAACATTCCAGGTCACAACATTCCGTCAAGAAATGGAGGTAATTCTCCACCCTTTGTCCCACCCTGATTCGAGGTAAGAAGAGTCGAGCTAACGACTTTAAACAAGCGCTCCTTGGAAGGCAACCCAAGCTCTTAAATTTGTTGCATTTCTTTTTCCTTGTTTGTTTGCTTGGAGTGTTCTTTTTCCGTATTTTTGGTGTGTTAGTTTTCAAGTTGCTTTTCTTGTTGTGGTGGTTTTGTTCAACATTTTTGTTCAAATCCCTTTGCATGATCATGTGTTTCCTTGAGTGATTTTCAAACTAGATGCCATGAAAATCATGTTTTGAGTGTTTCCATGCTTTATTTGTCATTGTTTTAAACGTTTTTGAGGGTTTGGAAGAGGTTAAGTTGAAGAAATTTCAGATTTTGGCCGTTTATGGCCCGTGAACTCGCCCCTGAAGAATTCAGGGAAAGCTCACGGGTGAGCTCACGGGCGTGAGCTCACCCGTGAGCCATCCAGGGATTTCTCACGGGTGGGCTCACGGCCGTGAGCCCACCCGTGAGGCTTCACGGGTTGGGTACTTAAAGCAATCTTTTCAAGCCTCTCTTTGGTCCATTCTTCTTCTCCAACCTTTCTCTCATTTCTGCCTCCATTCTCCACCGATTTTCCCCATTTTTTTTGCTCTAAATTCCTCTCCTCCTCCCCTCATCTCATTTGGTGAAGAAATTTTAAAGAAAAAACACTCATTTGGCTGGATTTTGCAAAGGGATTGCTCCACATATTCTAGGGTTAGGTAAAGGTTCTTTCACTCAAGGGCTTGATTTCTTTTGGGTTTGTGGGGTGTTTATTGCTTGGAACTTGCTCTCTTTTGTTGCAAGAGCATCTTAAGTATGATTTGGTATGATTGTAAAAATTTTTGGCTACCTTTTCAAGCAAAACTCTTGCAAAATTTTTTCGGAATTACTGTAGCAATGAGCATTTTCCTTGAAATTTTCATTATTTTGCTATTGCTTTTCTTGTAATTACTTGAATTGATGATCCTTTGGTTTTGTAGGATGCCGGTAAAGAAAGTAGCACACAAGAGAGCCCGAAATCACCGTTCTTCCACCCCGCGACGAACCAAAGTTTAAAAATGAATAGCACGAATCTCGTTTCGCGCTTCTTTCACAAAAGGGCTTCGGCATCATTTGAAGGATAGTTTGGGATGTGCTCAAGCCCTAGGCCCCAGGACACTACCACCACCTTGTTTTCTTTTGTTCTTTATTTCGAGCTTGCTTGTTTTCATTTTCTTTTGCTGTCTGTTGTACTTTTAAATTAGTCAGGGCTCTTGCTCTGCTAAACTTTATGTTGGTTTGTTGTGAACTATTTTGTGCACGATCTTCTTTATTATTTTTGTCTCTGGAGTTGTGATCAGCTTTTGTTGTGTTTTCAGGATGATGATACAGCTATTCCACACTCCAGGCCCTCACCACTTAGTTTACCCCAAGTCCATACGCACATGTCCTACACTTCATCGACGGATTGGAGAAGTTTCTTACTCCATCTTTAAATTTTTGTTCTATATTTATTTCCCACCCTGTGCAGCTGACTTATGTACATTGGGGACAATGTACAGCTTTAGGTGTGGGGATGGAGTATTTTATTTTAATGCATGCTTGACTCACCTACGATAGCTATGATTTTATTGTTAAGGACTTCCTAGCTTGGTAGAATGATAGTAGTGAGTTGTGCTTTACATGTACTTGAATGTAGTTCTGTTTCATCTTTAGTGTACATTGATACCTGCTTACCCTAACTTCCACTTCTGACACTCTAACCCATCTTATTGATTTTGTGTTAGGATGTCAAATTCTTCTTTCAATAGTCCTTTAAAAACTTTTGAGTCCCCTATTTTTGCTTTAACCCTAAGGTTTTAAAGTGAGGTTTTTAGCAGGTAGTTGATTAGGCGTCCTGAGTATGCTTGTAAAAAAAAAAAAAAAAAAATTGAGTCTATGTCAGTATTTCTCTGCTTGTAAAAGCATGAATGCGTATATTTAGATCTGTAGTCAAGTAAGTTGGGTGGCTCTTGTGCCTGGCCAGCATGTGTATCCAGCTGAAAGATTTTTTGTGCAGTCTACGTTAGGCGGACTCCGTAAAAAAAAAAAAAAAAAAACTTTTGTGATCTTTGGGCGCTTGAAACCTGTCTTGTCTTCACTTGATGTTAAAGTTTATTTTTGGGACCAAAAGACACTCCTAACACAAATTTCAATTTGAGTGAGGTGAACAAACATCCTGGGTAATCCAGGGTGCGGAGGTCAAGGTGGGAGTCAGCACACACACACAGGAACACTTTGGATGAAACAGAGCTAATATTACTTGACTATACATTGAACAACTCACTCCTTGATTTCTGTCCATTTGTGCTGGTGGAGTCCTGTACAGTTGAGCTTGAGGTCGTATATTTAGCCGTTTATCGTCTTGCCCCTGTTCTTCATGTTTGTTTGCTTGGGGACAAGCAAACGCTTAGGTGTGGGGATGTTTGATAAACGTCTAAATATACGTATTTTATACGTATACATTTGTATTATTTTATTATCTTTTTGATGAGTCGATGCCCTTTTTATGGTCTAAATCCCTTTATTTTGTGTTGCAGACCCTAAATAAGCCGACATGCGCTCAGGAACGTATTTAGGAAGAATTCGACACCAAATACGACGTTTTTGGTCTTCTTCACTGTAGCAGTACTGTAGCAGAATTAATGTAGCAAGGTACTGTCGCAGGGTACTGTACCACCAGATGTGAAAATTTCTGCAAAACTCTCTGGATTCCTAACGGGCAACCTCACGGCCGTGAGACAGCCCGTGAGGAGTCGCGACTTTCACCCTTTTTAAAGGCTTTTAGGGCATGAAAAAGAAAAACTTTTGCCCCTTCTTGGAACTTGACACCCTCACTTCCAAATCTGACCACGAAGGAGAGCTTGGAGGGCATTTCTACGGAGGAATCGGCGAGGAGAGCGTGATCTTGTGCGGGATCTACCTCTAGGGCTTCAAATCTTAAGGTTGAAGACGACGAGAAGCCGCCCCTTCGAGTGGCATCTTTGGAAGCTTCTTCGACTCTTATCTTTGGAGGGAGGTCTTTTATGTTTAGTTTAGTTGTTTTTATGCTTTCATTCATGTACTTTGAGACTATGAGCAACTAAAACCCCAAGGTCACCGGATGTGGGTGAACCTTGGGGTGAACTTGTGATGTTTCGATGTTTTGGTTTAATTCATGCTTGTTAGATTGTTTGTGATTCATGTTTGGTGTTTTTGAATGCTTGGGTATGCATGAGAACTCTGTGTATCCATACTTAGCCAACACTAGGTTGCATGACCATTGCCCTAGTGTTAGACTCACCAAGCTTGGAAGGGAAATACTTACAAATACGCCGTGACCATCGGGTATTTGTACCCCTCCAATTCTAGGGTTAATTACTCATGTGTGATTCAACCTTAGTTTGAGAAAACCATCTTGACCTTTGCAATCGTCGGAGGAATTGTACGGGTAGAGCCCGTATTCAATACTCGTACTGGATTATGGGTCAATTGCCGTGACCATCGGGTTGACCTAATCTAGCGTTTTCTCGATCCATCAAGCTACTTGCATGTTAATCCAACATCCTTCGCACTTTAGTAACCCCGAGGGGATCCTCATCCGTGACCATCTTCTTACCCTGATTTTCCTCCCGTTTAACGCCCTTGGTATTTAGTAGTTTAATTGCTTTTGTTTTACTTCTTTACTTTCTCATTACAAATCTCAAGTCTGACCAGCTAGACAACATTGCAAAAAGGAAGTAAGAATAGATTCTCGGGCCCTTGGGAATACGACCCACTCGTGCTTGCGCGAGTGGTTTATTACTTGACGACCCCGTGCGCTTGCGGGATCACCACCATTCGCCCACCAAAAGTCCCCTTAGAAACTGAGTTTCTTGGGTTTTAATATCTTCTCGATGTGAGCACGGGCGTGTTGAAGCCGTGCTTCAAGCCGTGCAGATTACGGCCAAATAAATCTCCAGAAAACTCACATTCCTGTAATCTGCACGGGGAACAGCACGGGCGTGCTTAAGCCGTGCTGAGGTTTTCACGACCGTGCTCAGTGAACTCAGGCTGTGCTGATTTTTGGCTGAATTCTCCTGCAAGTTGCACGGGGTACAGCACGGGCGTGCTCAAGCCGTGCTGAGCTTGATGAGGTTTCTTCTAAGTCCTTTAACTTCTAAAATTATTCCAAAACACTTCTTCTTGCTTCAGGACTTTGATATCTGCATGACAAACAACGAATACCTCAAATAGCACCGTACTTGGAGAATTAAAGCCAAAATATTCAATAATGATGAAGGTAAAGCATGCAATACATATATATGAAATGCACTCATCAATTCCACTCCAAAATAACTTTCTCCGGTGAATATTTGAGCGTGGGGTTACTTGGAGGCGCCGGTGGCAAGATATCTCTCGAAAAAACCCTAGAAACCCTTTTAAACCGGAGCCGTGTGCGGCCTGGTGTGCGGGCCGCACATGAGGCCGCACAGGTGTGCGGGCCGCACACAGGCCCGCACAGGGCCTAAAAACGGGCCTGAATAGGCCCGTTTCATGTAGGAGTGTCCGAATGACGTCCGGAGCTCGTATAACCTTCGTTTCTTCGCTCCTTGGCCTCAATTTTCATGCTACAAATGCTCCTCCTACCGTTGATAGCTCATAGATGCCCTGAAATAGAAAAATATGAAAAACACATTAAAGGGCACTGGTTTCATTCAAATAATGCATGAAAGTACAAGTAATTCACCGTTACAAAACGGTGTATTTAGACACTTATCAGTATGCTGATTTCTCGTAACTTCCTCATGCCCTGAGAGTCGGGCGTCTTTGGATTGGATGTATTTCACAAGAAGGGCTTCTAGAGTTGCGCCCTTTAGTTCTTGGGGCGGGGCTCTAGAGAATTAAGACTGTGACTGCTGCTATGACTGCTGTGGTGGAGGGCGCTGTTGTCTTTTTGACTGTTGGCTCTATGAAGTGTTGATGTGGTTCCTCCACCCAGGGTTGTAAGTTTTGTTGTAAGGGTTGTTCTGGTACCGCTGATTCTGTCCAATAAAATCCACCTGCTCAGTACTTTGACCCCCTTCAGAAGAGCAACTAGGCCCAGCTTGGCCTCCCCAACTGTCACTACTCAAAACAGAAACAGATAACTGTACCTGCATAGTATCTAACTGTTTAGATAGTGCTTCCACTTATGTTGCTAGAGTGGTAAGCGCATCCACCTCATAAATACCTGCAGCCTTTACTGGCTTGTTCCTCTCCGAGCACAATTGGTACCCCTTAGAGGCCATGTCTTCAATCAAATTTTGTGCTTCCTCGGGTCCTTTGCTACATAATGAACCCCCAGCCATGGCGTCGAGCATTTGTTTAGTGGCATTGTTCAAGCCATTGTAGAAAATCTGTATCTGCATCCACTCAACAATCCCGTGCTGCGGCCATTTTCTTAGCTTGTCCTTGTACCTCTCTCGATTGTCGTATAAAGTTTCAGATTCACACTGTCGGAAAGAAGAAATATCACTCCTTCATTTCCTGCACCTGGCGGGAGGGAAATATCTCATGAGAAACGTTTTAGCTAATTGAGCCCAACAAGTGATAGAGCCCGTCTACAAGGAGCTTAGCCACTGCTTGGCCCTTCCTCGCACCGAAAACAGGAACAACCTAAAGTGTACTGCATCCTCAGATACGTTGTTCACCTTTAAGGGATCACAGATCTCCAAGAAACTCGCCAAATGGGCATACAGATCCTCATCTTGAAGCCCGTCAAACTAGCACATTTGCTGCACCATCTGAATAAAATTTGGTTTCAGCTCAAAATTGTTCGCTACGACTGGTGGGCGAACAATGCTAGACCATGACCCCTTTAAATTCGGCCGTACATAATCCGGAATACTACGTTGATTTCTGGCCAAGTCCAGTTCTTGATGTCTCAATGCTAATCTCAACTGCCCCGGATTTCCTTAAACTGACTTGTCTCAACCTTCGATGAAATATACGATTGATATCGTGATTGAGGCTGCCCAGTGGTGACGAACTGCTACGGGTCATACACTACACCTTCCAAGACAAAGAAAGATTTTAGTTGATGACAAAAGAAAAGAGTTAGCCTGCGAGCAAGTAAATACTTGAATGTAATAAAAGCAAGAGTGACGAAAACTGAACTAACAATAATTAAGCGAAGAAAAATCAAACAAGATAACAAAAGCCTAGATTACTAAGACTAATCGATTTCTCAAAAGTTCCCAGTCCCCGGCAACGGTGCCAAAAACTTGATTGAGATCCGCAAGCACACGGGTTGTCAAGTAATACCTCTTACGCACGAGTGAGAGGGTCGTATTTCCTGGGGTCCCAAGAGCTGCTATTACTTCCTCCTAAACGGTACTATCTAGTCTACCAAAGATAGGAATTAAGCTTTAAAACTATAAAAGAGATAACTATGTACACATGGACTTGGGCACACCACATGAGCACATTTAAGGAAGCAAATAATAATGAAAGCACGAGGTCGAGGGCTAGGATCCCCTCAGGACTACTAAAGCTAGATGGATGCTAAAATTACACAGGCAATGGTGGATGGGCCATGAGATGTCCAAGAGTTGATCACCCCGATGGTCACGGCGATGACCCCTAACCCGGTATGAGTATTGGATCGGAATCTCTTCTGATCAAATCCTCCTACAATTGCACTATGCCTAGGGAAATCTCTAATTTGGGCCAATACACAACCTAGGTCCAGCCCTAATGGTTGGAGGGGCATGAAATACCTGATGGCCACGCGTATTCATACATGAATCCCTTCCATGCTATGTGAGTCTAGCACAAGGGCAATGGTCACGCACCAAGCACAACCTAGAAGTTGAATCGCAGAGTTCTCATGCCAAACAACACATCAAAGAATACAAAGTATGAACCACAAACCAAACCAAATAACAAGCTCCTAGATCTTCTCCTTGATTGCAGGACCTCTTCTCCCCTTTATTTTCTCCTCAGATCTGCCCTCTCCACTTGCCTGAAACCCTAGAAGATGATGGTGGAGAATAGTGGCCAAAAGTCCCCCTCAAGAAAGCCCTAAATACCCTTTTTAAAGCTTCTTTTTGGGTGTCCATGCGGGCTGCCTTGCGGGCGCAAGGTTGCCCGTAAGGCTCATAGCCTTTTCCATAAAAATCTGATAAGTTGCCACATTAAATGTTGCAGTAATCTGCTAGAGTGAAACCGCTACAGTGACACTGCTACAGTGCTGTCGCTCTATGAATTGCTTGCGGCCAACCTCACGGCCAGGAGGTTACCCGTGAGGACTCCCAGACTTAGAGATTTCTTCCAAATCTTCGTGTTTTAGGCTGCTACTGTACCGCTACAGTGCCGGTGCCCTAAAACATTGATTTTTTTTATCGAATTCTCCACAATTCCCGACATTAAGCTCAAGAAGGCTTCATTTGTAGCTGAAACACAAAATAAAATAATTTAGACTGAAAAGGGGCGTTGGCTCATCAAAACGATAACAAAATAGTGCACACCAATACGTACAAAATACGTATATTTAGACGTCTATCACCAGCCTTAGACTATTAAGTTCTATTTTCAATGGACATTCAAGGACTTGTGATTCTTATGTGAGCTATAATTACAGTAATGTATCAAGTTGTGGACCAATCTAGGGGACACGAAAAAGAGAAAAAAAGGACAGTATTCAGTTGCTTATTTAGACATGAATGCGGTCATATATGATAAGTGCTTGTTTATATATATTTTATAACATCATTTTATATACATCGAGTATTACTTTTATCAAGTTTTATCGGTGATAAGGTGTACGTTGTGTTCTTTTTGTGCAAACAGGGGCTTGGATGCGGTGTTTCGAATTTTTCGTGTATGAGTTGTGGGTGTGTTTTAAGTCATTTTGTGTTCATGTGTTTTGGATGGAATGAGGTATGTTTCCGTATCCCGGTGTTACATTTTAAATGCATATGGACTGGTAATTATCTGTTAGATTTTCCTTGTATGCTGGATTTATTGAAGGTTAAAGAATGTGAACGTTTATGTTTATGGTTTTGATTTTTTATGGTGACAACGGGCCATGGCCCGACCCCGGACTTTGGTCTGAGACTGCAGTGTGGGGTACCATGATCCGACCTGATGGGAGGCGGCGTGGTCAACCCTGATACGTGTATTCCTGTATTTGGCTTTGACAGTGACTGCAGACTTTAGTCCGACACTGTAGTGTGGGGCCTCCACGGGCCGACCTGCTGAGAGGTAGCATGGTTGACCCTATGTTCGCCCTGGTCGAGAGGTGCGTGGGTCAATTGACAGGGTTGAGGGGAGATGATCCCTATTTTCATATTGAGAGACTCGGGGTCACCACACGGGAATCTCGGTGCCCAAACACCAAGGAAATTTTGTGTTTTCATTCGATTTTTGGGTTTTGAATACTACTTGGTAATTCTGTATCTAGTCACGGCCACGACTAGATCTGGAGTGATTTAAGGCCTATATATGTGGATTTTTGTTTCTTTTATGAAAGCGTATTTAAATTCCTATATAAAACTCATTGATTTACAATACTGCATTTGATTCGTTAGTATATTCTTAACGGTAAATCCGGTTAGCTAAAGTATTTTTCCCTCAGGTTCTATGCTCATGCATGTATTTGTTACACTACTCAGTTTGAGGTTGTGTTGCTAACCCTCACTGAGTAACATATATGTATGTTACTCACCACTCTCTTTTTTCCTTCTCAGTGTGCAACGTTGGTGCGAATTGTGCTGGGTAGTCTCCAGTCTAGGCCTTCCACTTGTTTCAGATGTTGGTGTTTCACTGTTCTGGTTCATTTGGCATATGTAGGACCAGTGGATCCACTAGGCTACTCTTTTGTGTTTGTGGTTATATTTTGAATTATTTGTATTCCTATGTCTAGGTAGTTGGAATCACGGATATTTGTATATGCTAGAGTTCATTTTCTTACCTTGAGTTGTTATAAATATATATATATTTGTTATTTCATTGGTAGTATGTTTATTAGATTTTCTACCTTGCGGCAAGTGAGGTGTGGAGTGGTATGCAACCCTCCCCTAGTTGTCGCGGCGATTGTCACGTGCTCGAGTAGGGTCGGGGCGTGACATTGGAGGTGTGAAGTACAAGAAAGAAGCAAAGATATGGTGTGATGGTACATTTTAAAACTAAAATAGAAGCTTTGCTCATATACATGGAGGTGTTGCCAACTTTCGCAGGATGGTAAAGCAGTACATGAACCGGAAGGGCACAAAGGCAGTAGTACGTCTATGTCCCAGCTTCCGTGTGTAAATGGGAGGTCTTTGATGAGTGGAATATATATATATAGTGCTTGCATGTATATATTATCTAAGATGTTTTCCATGCATGTGCATCACATTTTTCAGGTTATATCTCTCATTTTGTGTGTTTTTGTGTTCTTTCATGCAATTAGGGCTGTGAAGAAGGTTTATGCGAAGAAAAGCAAAAATAGGTCATGATGGTGCCGAGTGGAGTCCTTTTGTGCAAATACAAAGTTCAAGATACAAATCGGGTCAAACAAAAGAGCATGTGCCAACTTCTAAAGGTTTCAAGACAATTTTTGTAGAAGGACACGAAGGCAGTCTTGCTCGCTCGTTCTGATTTGTTCGAAGATTTCAAAAGCTCTCAAGGGTTTTTCGACATCAAGAAATGCTTCATGACCTACCACACGATCGTGTGTCCGTACGTGCGGCCACAGAAGAAAAACGGGTGAAATCGGGGACCTATAGATGCAGTTTTGTAGAGGCAGAAAATCCACATGGGCATGTGGAATTTCCACACGGCAGTGTGGAGTTTCCACATGGCCGTGTGGATCCTCGACTTTTACCATTTAAAAGGCCGTTATGAAGCGTTTTCATGGGATCTTTTTCCTATCTTTTGGAGGGAGTTCGGCTAGGGTTTGGAGAGGCTGTTGCTACGTTTTGGGGGTGTTTCTTCACCGATTTCAACACCGATTCCTTCCAAGGAGAGCTATTGGGCGAGCCTTCGACGACTTCGATTCGGCGAGGTGTGCCCTAGGCTTGAAGGAGGGATTTGTTGAGAAAAAGGAGCAGCCCTCATAGAACATCAGCACGGAGCTTAAGGAGGTTTTCTTTATGGATTACTTGCATTTATTTTCATTTGTATTGATGATTTTGTATTGCTCCATGGAGAGCTAAACCCCTAGTGGGTACTTGGACTTGTAAACCCTAGGATTTCTATGTTTCATTGACTTTAATGCTTTTATTTAATTTGAAATTAAATTTGAGTTTCAAACTTGTGTACTTCATTGATTTTCCACTAGAGTGACACTAGGGTTGAGAATCCAACCCAATTATCCTTTTGACGAGTGACCATCACCATTAGGATTAGATTAACCAAGTTTGAAGAGGGTTGAGAGGGTGAGTCGAGAGGTAGCGGCGCGTCCCCTTTCCCTTCCGGTATGATACACCTTACCTCCATATTCCAAGAGTTAGTATCGATCTCAAAAAGAGTTAGGCGTTGAGAGAGGCCTTTCCGCTGGGACTTATTTGTGATTAGGGATCTTTCACCTGGACCAAAGGGTTTGATCTATAGTTGGGAATAGGGTTTATCACTTGGAATCCCAAGAGCTTAGTGCAGTCATACGTGGTGTGATGCGTCGAGAGTTTTCTCTGCAACAAGACCTCGTAGGGGAGTAGTCAAGGTTGACCCTAGGTTTGGGACAGTGTAGCTTTGGATTTCCACGACTCATTAAATCTTGATTGAGTAAGAGTAATTGAAGTCTTGCACTTGAAACTAGGATCCTAGGGGGAGCATTGTCCGAGTACTCCATCTTCGCATCGATCTTTTCCTACGCTTTAGCTTTTACTTTCAGTCTTTAATTCTGTCATTACTTACTTGTTAATTGCAACAACAATTTGTTTTTTTGGCTACTTAGCAACATGTTTTTGTTTCTATCGTCTACTCCCTGTGGATTCGACTACCCACCCGTTGGGTACTTTATTACTTCGACACCCGTGCACTTGCGGAACACACACGCAAGTGTGTGTCAATATATATATATTATCATTTTATACCTATTATTCTCTTGTTCTCTAGCCACTATCTTCCTAGTTCAGTGATGTTTGAGGTATTTTTAGTGCATTGTGTAGTTATTTAGGTATTGGATCTATTACAAGTGTTTTCGAAGAAACTTTATAGCAAAATGACATAAAGGGGAGTTTGTTATGGCAAGCACGGCCCAACCACGGCCGTGCTCCCTAGTCGTGCACTTCACAGGAGATTCAAGAAATCATAAGGATGGTCACGGCTCTCGGAGCACGGTCGCACAAATCGAGCACGGCTCAAGCACGACGGTGTTCTAGCCAGTGCACTTCATAGCCCGGCGAAAATTCAAGGACTTCAACCGCCCGTAAACCGCACGCCCGAAGCACGACGGTGCTCAAATCGAAAGTTAGGTTAAAAGCACTGAAAGTTATGTTTATGGGAACTTTCTAGTCAGGGGCGATGGCTGGAGGCTAAGGGAGGAAGCATTGCATATTTTTCCATCACCTTCAGGAGAGGAGTTGCTCACCAAGTTCAGGCCGATATCAGATGAGGACTCTTATGAAGATTTGATCCCCGGAGCTCACGAAGATGCAAGCAATTATGGAGTTTTTGCACTCTTATGTATTTGCTCATGTCTTTAATTCTTTGTTGAGTGAAGTCATGAGGGGCTAATTTTCTTGGGTGCCCGGGATTAAGAACTTGGTAGATTTTGTACATGAATGCATTTAATGCAAGGTTTATGGAGTCTTTATTTCTCATGTTGAATCTTGTGTTGCATGCTTGATTAGTGGATTGATTGTATGGCTTGTTTGTATCTCGTCGCGTGTCTTTATCTTAGCGTAATCATCATTATTAATTTCTCCCTTGTAGAGTAAAGGCTGCGTAGTGTATCCCTTACCTTGATGCTTATCTTCACCGTAGTTGTAATAGAGCTTATAGAGCACACATAGAAATCATTGGATGTACCTGATAAACCATGCGAGAATTTGAGTATAAGTGACACAGAGGGACTAATCTGGGGCCCTACCGCCGATAAAGCAAACCTTTAAGGATTCTCCTTTGTCCCTTTTTTCTCCTTCTTGCCCTCGTTCCTAGGTGCTTAGTCTCAATTCAACCTCAATTATTGACCGATTAGATATTAAGCAGCGAGAGAGTACTGAGAGATATACCAATCCTTGTGGATTCGACATCCCGACCCGTTGTCGTAGCACGTTTTTTGCGTTGTTGCCAATGATTGGCAACTTTCAAGAAATCTTCAAGTCTTAGTAATCTAGTTTTTATTTTCTGTTTTAGTTTTATTTGTTTGTTTGTTTTAGTTTACTCTTCTTTATTCTTGATCTTACTCCTTTCTAGTATTTACTTGCTCTTGTGCATAGCTCATGTTTGTTAATTTCTTCTAATCTCTTTAATCGCTGCGAAGAGTTAGTGTATGACCCGGTTGAGTTCGTCCCAATTGAGGCAAGTCAATTAAGGCAAGTCAGTCTGAGAGACTCTGGGTCAATTGAGGTCAGCATAGAAGTGGATCAGGAAGAAGTTATGGCCGGAAATGAAAGAAGTATTTCTGCCTATGCATGACCAAACCTGGAGGAATCGGGATCAAGTACTACTTGCTCTCCTTTCGCAGAGAAAAATTTCGAGTTGAAGCCTAACTTTGTTCAAATGGTTCAACAAATAGGTCAGTTTGATGGTTTTCCAGATGAAGACCCTTATGCTCATCTGGTGACTTTCTTGGAAATATGTGATACGTTTAAGGCGAATAATGTGTCCGAGGATGCGGTACGCCATAGGCTATTCTCATTTAAGGTGCGAGGAAGAGCCAAGCATTGGCTAAGTTCCTTGCCAACGGGTTTTATCACTTGTTGGGTATAGTTAGCAGAGAAATTCCACACCAGTTACTTCCCTCCAACCAAGATCACTGATGGTAGCCGCGCGCGTCACTAGAAAGCGGGCACGTGGCTCCCCGGCCGCAAGTGCACGGGTCGTCAAGTAATACCTCATGTGCGAGCACAAGAGGGTCGTATTCCCTAGGGTCCCGAGATCTACTATTACTTCTTCTTAGATTAGCTGTTTAGTCAAGTCAAAACATGGGTTTTGTTATAATAAAACGAAGTATGAAAATAAAGCAATAAAAGTGATCAAGCCACCAACAAACAATAAGCATGTAGAGAGAAAACAAGTATCACAGATAAGGCCCCAGGCAAGGATTCCCCAGGGAAGAACACCAGTATGGATGATAAAATAAATAAATAATGCATGCATGGTTTGTAACAAGTTGGCCCGTTTAGACTCGGAAGTCGACTACCCCGGAACCTCCGCAGTGTAGCCCTAATCCAGTACAAGTTCCTTTGTCCAAAAGATACTCACACGATGTCATTGGGATTAAGGAGCCTTGGTTAGAGTTATCTCTGAGCAATTTCGCTAAGATAAACTCTACAACCTACGGGAGGCTACCGGCACCCGGAACCTCCGGTGTACCGGTACAATGAATCCCTCTTCATACTAAGTGGATCTAATGCAAGAGAGCACATCGCACAACCAAGCACAATCAATAAGATGAAATGCAGAGTTCTCATGCAAATCACTACAATTAAGTACACAAAGTATGAAACCAAATGACAAACCATGCATTCATTGAACTAAAAGTATAACATCCAATACAAGTATTCCTCCCAAGGTTCGCCGGTTGCCCGGGGGCCTTGGGAGGTTTAGTTCGACATAAATAACAAGGAAAGTTCAAACAATAAAGAGTAAATCAACAAAAGCAGTAAGAACTCCCTCTTGAGCGTGTCCACTAGGGTTGATGAAGAAATGTGCCGAATCCACGTCGGCAAGCTCTAGGATGAAGATCTATGCGTTCTTCCCTCTTCTCCTACTTGATTCCACTCCAAAATAACCTCCTCCGATGAGTATTTGAGCGTGGGGGTGCTTGGAGGCGCCGGTGGCAAGATCCCTTGCGAAAAAGCCCTAAACGGGCTTAAATACCCGAGCGGTGTGCGGGCTGGTGTGCGGCCGCACACCCTTCTGCCAAGGGTGTGCGGGCCGCACACAGCCCCACACGGGCCCGAAAACGGGCCTGAATAGGCCCGTTTCGTGTAGGAGTGCCCGAATGACGTCCGGAGCTTGTTTAGCCTTCGTTTCTTCACTCCTTGGCCTCGATTTTCATCCTCTAAATGCTCCTCCTCACATAGATGGCTCGTAGATGCCCTGAAATAGAAAAACACGAAAAACACATCAAAGGGCACCGGTTTCATTCAAATAATGCATGAAAGTACATGTAATGCACCGTTACAAAACGGTGTATTTAGACACTTATCAAACACCAAGTTAAGGAGCGACATCTCCTCCTTCCGACAGTTGGAGTCTGAAACCTTGTATGATACTTAGGAGATATACAAGGACATATTAAGAAAAAGTCCGCAGCATGGAATCATTGAGTGCATGCAAATACAAATTTTTGACAATAGGTTAAACCTTGGCACGAAACAAATGCTTGATGCTGCAGCCGGAGGCTCGTTGTGTAGCAAGAGACCTGAGAAAGCGCAGAATTGTATCGAAGACATGGCTTCCAATGGCTACTAGTGGAGTTCTGAGAAGAACAACTCAGTGAAGGCCGCTGGCATTTATGAGGTAGATGCATTTACCACCTTGGCGGCACAAGTTGAAGCCATTTCGAACGGCTGGGCATAATGCAAGTGCAACCACCAAGTCCTCTGATGAGTTGTGATAGTTGGGAAAGTCAAAGTGGACCTAGCTACTCTTCTGAAGGGGGTGTGAGTACTGAGAAGGTAGATTTCGTTGGTCAAATCAGAGATATCAAAGTAACCCCTACAACAGCACTTATAACCACAGGTGGAGGAACCACCCCAATTTTTCTTGGAGTCTGATAAACGTCTAAATATACGTATTTTATACGTAATTGTGTAAATTATTTTATTATCTTTTTAATGAGCTGATGCCCTTTTTCGGTCTAAATCTCTTTATCTTTCTATTTCAGGCCTGTCAGAAGCCCTGGGGACTCGACGACGAGATGGGGAACGAATTCAACATCAAAACAGCGTTTTCGAGACGGGATACTGTAGAACAGCACTGTAGCTTTACCGTAGCAGTTACTGTAGCTCATCACGGGTTTCTCGGCAGAAAAGTAAAAATCCCGAGGGGTCAGCATACCGGTTGTATGCTGACCCTTTTACCCATCGGGATTTGGGTGTTTAAAAGGGCATTAGGGCATCTTGAAGGAGGACTTTCGGCCACCATTCTCCACCATCTTCACCTTGGGTTTCAAGGCAAGTGGAGAAGGTAGATCGGAGGAGGAAATCAAGGGGAGAAGAGGTTGTGCTATCAAGGAGAAGATCTAGGAGCTTTCCGGCGCGGATCCGACAAATTCTCATCACCACCTTCTAGTCTTCATCTTAGGGGAGTTTGCTTTGAGTTTTATCTTGTATTCTTTGTATTTCTTGCTTTCTCCTTTGTTGATGATGAACTAGACTCCCAAGGTCGCCGGGCATCCGGTGAACCTTTTGATGAACTTGCTTTGTATGGATGCTTAGATTTACATTCATGGTATTTGGTTTGTTTTGCGGTTCATGCTTGGTGTACTTTGATGTATTGGTATGCATGAGAACTCTGTGTATTGATTTCTAGGTTTTAGTAGGTTGCGTGACCATCGCCCTACTTTTAGACTCCCAAGCTTGGAAGGGATACATATACAAATACGCCGTGACCATCGGGTATTTTGTACCCCTCCGGTATTAGGGTTGTGCCTAGTTTGTGCTTCAACCCTAATTTGAGGATCTCGTGCCTTTAATGCAATCGTAAGAGGATTTGGGCGGAAGGAATTCCCGTATCAATACTCGTACCGGATTAGGGGCCAATTGCCGTGACCATCGGGTTGGCCTACCTTAGGATTCTCCTGGCCAAGAACCACCAGTGCTTGTGTAATTCTAGCATCCTACTAGCTTTAGTAATCCCGAGGGGATCCTAGCTCGGGACCTCATACTTTCATTGCTAATTGCCTCCTTGATATGCTTATTTGGTGTGCCTTAGTCCAACTTGTTTATAGTTATCTTTGTTAGTTTTCTTATCTTGTTCTAATTCTCTATCTTAGTTAGACTAGACAGTGCCGTCTAGGGGGGAGTAATAGCAGCTCTTGGGACCCCAGGGAATACGACCCTCTCACGCGTGCGTGAGAGGTATTACTTGACGACCCGTGCGCTTGCGGACAATCGATCAAGTTTTTGGCGCCGTTGCCGGGGACTCCAAGAATGCTAGGAAAACCTTTAGCTCACTGCTCTAGTCATTATACACTTGAAGAACAAAATAACCGGTTTTCCACAAAAGTCTATGATCTTGAGAAGAAGATGGAATGTCTCTTTGCCATGAAAGCAAGCCAAGGCATTACACAACAACCAAGACCTCAACAACCCCAAGTTCCCCAATTTCAGCCGCAACATCGGCAAGAGAGGAAATACACTACTGAAGATGTTCTAGCAAGGTTTATGCTCGCTACAGATGCAAGGTTTGCAATAATGGACAGACGACTTGATGAATTTGGTACAATACTAAGGAATGTCCAAGCTTCAATCAAAGCACTTGAGAACCAAGTTGAGAAACTTGTTAGGGCAAATTCCGAGCCTTCTTTGGGTAGCCCAATGAGCAATATTGAAAATAACCCAAGCGAAATCCGGGTGGATATCAATCTCATGAGTGGGGAACAATTGGAAAATGGGGTAAAGCAAAACAATGAGGCGGTTATCATGGCTATAGACATATGTGAGGAAGTAGAGGAGGCCCCAGCTACCACGTTTCAAGAAATTACTTGTCTCGATATCAACCATTCAATGAACCAATCAATAATCTTCAAGTGCAGAGAAAAAAATTTGGGAATTGTATTTGAAGATTTGGGAAGGAAACCAATGTCATCCTTGAACCCACCTATGCCGGGCTTGAACAATTCCCAATCAAAACTTTTTCCATGGCGGCCCAAGCAAATTTTATGGGCCACTTTTGATCATTCAAGAAAGGTTGAGACAAGAAATGTGAAAAGGCCGTTAAAGCGTCCAATTAATCCACCTATGCGAAGCTTGACAAATTCTCAACCCAACTTGTTCCCTTGGAAACCCAAACAACACTTATGGGTAATTCGAGGTGATTTGACAATGGCCGAGGAGCAAGATGTGGGTAGGAGGTTGACGCCATTCGAGAACCCACCAATGCCAAGATTTAATAATGCTCGGCCCAAGCTTTTCCCATGGATGCCAAAAGGTAACTCAAGCATGACCTCCAAACTTGCATCATCCCGGAAGGTAAAGTTCATATTTTTTGGTAGCTCTTATGCCACCTCTAGCCGGGAGGAACACACCATTTTCAAGCCTCCCTAGGTAAGAAAGAGGTACGTCGAGCTAATGACGTTAAACAAGCGCTTCTTGGGAGGCAACCCAAGCTTCCTTTCATTTGTTACATTTATTTTCTTGTTTGTGTTGTCATTTTTAACTTACGTTTTTAGTAGTGGTTCGTGTGTAGTTGTGCTTTTCGTCGTTTTTCTTGATTCTTTCGCCTTTTTGTTAACTTGTTTGTCATGTGGTTTTTGAAGAATTCTTGTTCTAGATGCATGCATGTTGATGTTTTGAGTGTTTAAATGATGTTTCCGGCCATATTTTTCAAGGTTTCATCGATGGTTGATGTGTCGAAAGTGTGGAGAATGAATCGGTGCAAACTGAAAGTCTTGCCGACCATCCTTACGGCCGTAAGGATGGCCGGCAAGAATTTTCCCGAGATTCTTGCCGACCATCCTTACGGCCGTAAGGATGGTCGGCAAGACCACCCGAATGAAGGTTTAAAGGGGCAAGTTTGGGGCTTTATACTATTCACTCTTCTTCCCCATTCTTCCAACTGTTTCTCCCTCATTTCTCCATCGTTTTTACTCATTTTTTTTGCTCTAGTTTGCTCTCCTCCCCCTCTTTTCCATCTTGGTGACAAAAATTTGGAGTTTGAGCAAGCTTTTGGCCGGATCTAGCCCTTAGATTCACTCATCTTACTCTAGGGCAAGGGTTTGATCTCTCACTCAAAACCTTTAATTTTTCTTATTTTTGTGCATGAAATTTCATGGAGTTGTGTTGTTTGTTGTTTTTTGTGGGTTTTGGGAGCAATTTCAAAGCTTTGTAAAAATGTTTATGCTCCATTTACAAGAAAAGCTCTTGCAAAATCTTTTGGGAATTACTGTAGCAATTCTTGAATTCTTTCACATTCCCATCATGTTGAACCATTTCTTCTCTTGTATCTGACTTAATCTTATATCATATTTGTAAACCCTTAGCCATGCTTGCATTATTGAGCTTTGGACACCATGATAATGATGAACAAAGAATTTGCTTTGATTTTGTTTTCCTTGATTGTTGTGTTATGTTAGTTGTTTGTTTTGTTTGATTTTGTTTGTGTTTTTTTTTTTTTTTTTTTGTGTGTGTCAGATGCCTTGATATGATGTTCCTTTCTATCTTGTAGGATGGAAGTAGGGCATCAAGCTCGCCTTCTCTCTCGATCATCTACTCGCATCATTGGTGGCGACCTCGATCTCTTGGACTTCAAGACTCATGTTTGGAGACTCGGGGAAGTTCATGAAACCCTCTTATTATGCTTTTATCGCCTATAATTTTTATGTACTGCTGAATTAGACACATTGAGGACAATGTGCATTTTTGAGTGGGGGGTGGATTTTCATGAACTTTGGAATTGTTTTAAATTGCATGCTTGATTCACCTATGATAGCTATGATCTTATTGTTAAGGATTTCCTAGCTTGGTAGAATGATAGTCGTGAGTTGTACTCTACATTTGCTTGAATGTACTTCTGACACTCTAACCCATCTTATTGATTTAGTGTTAGGATGCTAAATTCTTCTTTCAATAGTCCTTTAAAAACTTTTGAGTCTCATGTTTTTGCTTTAACCCTAAGTGAGGTTCCTAAGTGAGGTTTTTAGCAGGCTTTTGATCAGGCGTCTTAAAAAAAAAAAAAAAAAAAAAAAAGTGAAAAATGAGTCTATGTCAGTATTCCTCTGCTTGTAAAAGCATGAATGCGTATATGTAGATCTGTAGTCAAGTAAGTCGGGTGGCTCTTGTGCCTGGCCAGCATGTGCATCCTGCTGAAAGATTTTTGTACAGTCTACGTTAGACGGACTCGAAAAAAAAAAAAATTTGACATTTCGGGCGCCTGAAACCTGTTCTATCTTCACTTGTTGTTAAAGTTCCGTTTTGGAGACCAGAAGATTTTTAACTGACTATTGAGAGGGTCTTTAGCACTCTAACACTAACTTCAATTTGTATGAGGTGAATGGACATCCTGGGGTAATCCAGGGTGTGGAGGTCAGTGTGGGAGACAGCACACACTCACAATAACACTTTGGAGGAAACAGAGCTGATATTGCTTGTCTATACACTGAACAACTCACTTCCTGATTTCTAACCATCTGTGCTAGTGAAGTCCTGTACATTTGAGCTTGAGGTCGTAGATTTAGCCGTTTATCTTCTTGCCCCTGTTCTTCATGTTTGTTTGCTTGGGGACAAGCAAACGCTTAGGTGTGGGGATGTTTGATAAACGTCTAAATATACGTATTTTATACGTAATTGTGTAAATTAGTTTATTATCTTTTTAATGAGCTGATGCCCTTTTTCGGTCTAAATCTCTTTATCTTTCTATTTCAGGCCTGTCAGAAGCCCTGGGGACACGACGACGAGATGGGGAACGAATTCAACATCAAAACAGCGTTTTCGAGACGGGATACTGTAGCACAAAGACCGTAGCTTTTATCGTAGCGATTCGTAGCTCATCACGGGTTTCTCGGCAGAAAAGTAAAAATCCCGAGGGGTCAGCATACCGGCTGTATGCTGACCCGTTTACCCATCGGGATTTGGGTGTTTAAAATTGGCATTAGGGCATCTTGAAGGAGGACTTTTGGCCACCATTCTCCACCATCTTCACCTAGGGTTTCAAGGCAAGTGGAGAAGGTAGATCGGAGGAGGAAATCAATGGGAGAAGAGGTTGTGCTATCAAGGAGAAGATCTAGGAGCTTTCCGGCGCGGATCCGTCAGGTTCTCATCACCACCGTCTAGTCTTCATCTTAGGGGAGTTTGCTTTGAGTTTTATCTTGTATTCTTTGTATTTCTTGCTTTCTCCTTTGTTGATGATGAACTAGACTCCCAAGGTCGCCGGGCATCCGGTGAACCTTGTTATGAACTTGCTTTGCATGGATGCTTAGATTTACATTCATGGTATTTGGTTTGTTTTGCGGTTCATGCTTGGTGTACTTTGATGTATTGGTATGCATGAGAACTCTGTGTATCGATTTCTAGGTTTTAGTAGGTTGCGTGACCATCGCCCTACTTTTAGACTCCCAAGCTTGGAAGGGATACATGTACAAATACGCCATGACCATCGGGTATTTTGTACCCCTGTGGTATTAGGGTTGTGCCTAGTTTGTGCTTCAACCCTAATTTGAGGATCTCGTGCCTTTAATGCAATCGTAAGAGGATTTGGGCAGAAGGAATTCCCGTATCAATACTCGTACCGGATTAGGGGCCAATTGCCGTGACCATCGGGTTGGATTACCTTAGGATTCTCCTCGCCAAGAACCACCAGTGCCTGTGTAATTCTAGCATCCTACTAGCTTTAGTAATCCCGAGGGGATCCTAGCTCGGGACCTCATACTTTCATTGCTAATTGCCTCCTTGATATGCTTATTTGGTGTTCCTTAGTACAACTTGTTTATAGTTAACTTTGTTAGTTTTCTTATCTTGTTCTAATTCTCTATCTTAGTTAGACTAGACAGTGCCATCTAGGGGGAAGTAATAGCAGCTCTTGGGACCCTAGGGAATACGACCCTCTCACGCGTGCGTGAGAGGTATTACTTGACGACCCGTGCGCTTGCAGACAATCGATCAGAGTCGACCAGCACAGGAACAGTAGCATCCGCCGCCACCACAACAGTAGCAACAATCTCAGTTTCCTAGAGCTCCACCTCTAGAAAATAAGGGCTTGACACTTGAGACTCTTTTGGCATAGTATATTCATTCCACTGATGTTTGACTTTCAGGTCATGAAGAGTTGATGCACAATCACCAGGCATCCCTACAAAACCTGGAACACCAAGTGGCGCAGATCGCCAAGTGTTTTGCCGAACGGCCACCGGGATCATTACCGAGTGATACGGAAGTCAACCCCCGGGAGTCACTTAAAGCTATAACACTGAGAAGTTGCAAGGAACTAGAATCACCACCTGTTCGAGTACCAGAAGAGGAGCGTTGTGAACCTGACAGGATAGTCATTGAGAAAGATAATGATTCTGATCTAATTTTGAAGAAGATGACGAAGGGTAAGGAAAGGGAGCCATTGCCCAGATATCAGCCTACCTTGCCCTATCCCACCAAGTTTAGGAAGGATCAGCAGGAAGAGCAATAAAAGAAGTTCTTGGACATGTTTAAATTGCTGTACATTAATGTTCCCTTTGTTGAAGCCCTTGCTCAAATGCCCTGGTATGCTAAGTTCGTCATGGTGTTATTGACAAATAAGAGGAAGTTAGACGCAGTTTCAACCGTCACTTGGAGCGAGGTGTGCTCCGCCATTATCTCCAACAAAATCCCAAAGAAAGAGAAAGATCTGGGGGGATTTATCATTCTTTGCACTATTGGTGGAATGATGGATGAAAACTCACTCACTGACTTGGGGGCAAGCATTAATTTAATGCCCTACAAAAGTTTTCAGAAGTTGGGCCTTAGCGAGCTTAAGCCTACCAAGATGACATTTCAACTCGCTGATCGATCTGTTCGCCAACCTATTGATTTTGTATTGGTGAAGGTTGACAAGTTCATTTTTCCTATTGAGTTTGTCATCTTAGATTTGGACGAACGCGCTGAAGTACCTTTAATCCTAGGAAGACCAGTCTTGGCAACTTCACAAGCTATCGTTGATGTCAAGGATGGCCGCATCGTATTACGAGTTGGAGATGAAGAACTGGTGTTCAGATTGAGGGACACCATGCAACACCTGAATAATTTTGATAATACTTGCTATGCCCTGGATGTTCTTAATAATGTTGTTGATGACTTTGTGTAGGGAACTTTGCTGAGGGATGAACTTACTGAGTTATTGGGGGAGGATCCCCCGGATGAAGTTGCTACATCAATAAAGGAAGTGGCTACTGATGAGTTACCTCAAATCGACGATTTGACCCGATGATCGACACAAAGTGTGAATCACCCGCAAGCGCACGGGGTCGTCAAGTAATAAACCACTCGTGCACGCACGAGTGGGTCGTATTCCCAAGGGGCCCGAGGGGCTATCTTACTCACTTCTCACTTGTTGTTTAGCTCACCGATTCCATTTTTTAGAGAATAGATAAGAAAGAAAACAAATAGCAACAAGAGAAATTTTCTTAATAAATACGATTGAATAAAAACTCGGGAGATGCTCAGGGATGGAAAACGGTCACGGATGAGGATCCCCAAGGGGGCTACTCAAGTGAGTAGGATATTTGAGAAATAAAGTATGTGGCTAGTTGGACCGAGAAAACCCAACCTTAGGTCAACCCGATGGTCACGGCAATTGACCCCTAACCCTGTACAAGTGTTGAATAAGGAATTTCTTCCACTCAACTTCTCACACGGTTGCAAGGAGAATAATGGTTTTCTCAAGTTAGGGTGGAAACACTAATTAGTTTTCAACCCTAAAAATGGAGGGGTACAAATACCCGATGATCACGGCGTATCTATACAATAATCCCTTCCAAGTTTGGTAGAGTCTAGCACTAAGGCAATGGTCATGCTACAAAGTGCTACCAAGCATTTGATACAACAATTAAGCACATGTACCAAAACAATTAAGAATACCAAACAAGGATCACAACAAGCCAATCATACAATAAATAACTCAAATAATCCAAAACATCACAAGTTTTGCCCCCAAGGTTCACCTACATCCGGTGACCTTGGGGTTTAGTTGTTCATGTTCAACAAATCCACCACACAAACCATGCAAATAACAAGAATAAACATGAGGAACACTCCCTCAAATGGTGAAGGTCGAATGCCGCTTGGATCCCCGGAGAAAACCTTCCGAAGACGCCACTCGAAGGGGTGGCTTCCCGTTGTCTTCAACCTCCAAACAATGAAGCTTTTGAAGTATATCCTCCTAGATCTTGCTCTCCTCTCGTAAGAAAACCCGAATTTCCTCTCCTTTTGCCCTCCAAAATGGTGTAGAAATGATGCCCAAACCCTAGCCTTCTTTTCCCCCGAAAGCTCTCTCCAAGAAGATGCAAAAGTTTTCTTCAAAATGCCCTAGATCGTCCTTAAAACCCCAAATCTCGATGGGTAAACGGGTCAACATACTGCCGGTATGCTGACCCGGATTTCTACTTTTCTGCCAAGAAGTCCGCGATGAGCTACAGTAACTGCTACAGTAACGTGCTACAGTGTCCCGTCTCGAAAACGCTGTTTTGGTGTCGAATTCGCTCCCCATCTCGTCGTCGAGTCCCCTGGGCTTCTGGCTGGCCTAAAATACAAAAATAAAGCAATTTAGACCGAAAAGGGCATAGATTCAACAAAAAGATATGAAAATAATACACAACACATACATATAAAATACGTACTTTTAGACGTTTATCACCCGACTTCCCTTGGGGGGGAACCGTCTCAGGCTTGGATATGGTGGAAGAAAGTCTCCACTAGGAAGAAGGAGAGACCCATTGCTACAGCACATGTTTGTGATGGTCTGTTAAGTATGGGTGAGGTCTGCTTAATTAATTCACTAATCATGTACATTGATGATTGTGCTGTAGGCTATCGGGAGAAGATTAATATGTTTGAACCCTCTTGAGGTAAGTTCAGGTATGTCAATCTCGTGACATTAAACAAGCGTTTCTTGGGAGGTAACCCAAGTAGTTTAGTTTGTTTGTTTTTGCATTTGTCCTCCTTTTATCTTTGTGTGCTTTGTTCTCTTGTTTTGCTTTCTCGGTTTATTCATTTTGGTGTGCATTTTTGCGTCTCTTAGTTGCTAGAGCGTATGATGTTAACCGCCATTTCAGAGTGCATGTTCTTAAATTGAAAATTTAGGGGAGATGAGGCCCGGAGGCCTTCTCAATGCAAACACGGTTAGAGCATAGCCGTGTTTGCGGTTGTGCACTTTACAAGAAGGTAGATTAACTATTTTCTCTGGGGAACATGGTTGAAGCACGCCCATGCTCCAACCGTGATCCCTTTGAGCACGCTGGTCGTGCTCAGAGCACAGTCATGCTGTGTTCATGATACTTTGAACACTAATGAACAATCAAACCCAAGCATGGGTGATATGTCTCCCCAACAACACAGGGTGATGTGTGTCAACCCCTTGCGTTACCGCAAGTGCACGGGTCGTCAAGTAATAGAAGTGGACCCAAAGGGTCGGGTTGTCGAACCACAGGGAACAGAAGTACTAGTAATAGCTCCTCTCTTGTTTTCTAGGCTAATGAGTGCATTGTGTGATGATCTAATGGCCAAACCTAATTGTGTCACTACAAGTACGCAGGGAATAAAAAGGAAAAAAGAGTTATCAATCAATAAAAGTGAGGTATCCGGACAAGGCTCCCCCTAGGATTCGGGTGTTGGATGTAGATTACAAGTGTTTCTAAACAAAAACAATGAGTCGTGGGTATCCTAAGGTATAACGGCCCCTGCCTCCAGGTCGTAGATAACTAGTCCCCTACGAGGTCCCGGCGGAGAACTCTCTCGACGCCTCACATCATATATGACTGCTTAAAACTCTAGAGATCCCAAACATATAACAAATTCCTAAAAGTATATCTAACCCTGCCTCCACGTGAAAGATCCCTAACCCCCTACGAGGTCCCGGTAGAGAATTCTCTCAACGCCTCACACCACATATGGTTGCTTGACACTTAGGGAATATGGAGATAGGAGATATCTATCGGAAGAGAAAGGGGACACTCCGCTATCTCATGGCATACCCTCTTAACCCTCTTTACTCTTGGTAATTCTAAACCTGGCGGTGATCTCTCTCTTCACTAGATTAAATAAAACATGCAAGGCAATTAATAATGGAATCAAAAGCACAAGCAAGCATTAAGAACTCAAGAGTAAAACTCAAACTAATGAATTCGAATAGAAACACAATGTAAATCTAATGAAAATAAGAATTCTAGGGTTTACATGTCCGATTACCCTCTAGGGGTTTAGCTCTCCATGGAGCGAGTCACAAAACAAATAATGAATTGAGAAATAATGTTCCAAAGGCATAAAGAATAACCCCCCTAAATCCGTGATGATGGTCTTGATGGGTAGTTTCCACGTCTGGATTGAATCCACTCCGAAGCTAGGTCGCCGATGGCTTCCTTGATGCTATGACGGAGGAGGAATCGATCCATGTTGGTGAGAAAAGTTTCCCAAAGCCGCAAAGAACTCTCTCCAAGCCCTAGCCTCCTTGCCTCTCGAAAGTAGCCGAAAAGATACCTAAAAATTATCACAAGGCGGCTTTTATAATTTGAATTCGGGGTTTCACGCGGGCATCCACACGGGCAGTCACACGCCGTTTACTGTAGCCACACGCCCGTGTTGAAATTCCACACGGGGCGTGAGCAATGCTTTCGCTACAGTAAATGCTACGCTTATTTTCCCCCGAAGTCTTCCTTTGAGTCCACACATTCGGGCACTGATCGACACAAAGTGTGAACACCCGCAAGCGCACGGGGTCGTCAAGTAATAAACCACTCGTGCACGCATGAGTGGGTCGTATTCCCAAGGGGCCCGAGGAGCTACTTTACTCACTTCTTACTTGTTGTTTAGCTCACCGATTCGATTTCAAGAGAATAAATAGGAAAGTAAAGAAATGACAACAAGAGAAATTGTCTAAATAAATGCGACTGAATTAAAACACGGGAGATGCTCAGGGATGGAAAACGGTCATGGATGAGGATCCCCAAGGGGGCTACTCAAGTGAGTAGGATATTTGATAAATTAAGCACGTGGCTAGTTGGACCGAGAAAACCTAAGCTTAGGTCAACCCGATGGTCACGGCAATTGACTCCTAACCCGGTACAAGTGTTGAATAAGGAATTTCTCACACTCAACCTCTCACACGGTTGCAAGGCGAATGATGGTTTCCTCAAGTTAGGGTGGAAACACTAGTTAGTTTTCAACCCTAGAAATGGAGGGATACAAATACCCGATGGTCACGGCGTATTTATACAATAATCCCTTCCAAGTTTGGTGGAGTCTAGCACTAAGGCAATGGTCATGCTACAAAGTACTACCAAGAAGTTGATACATCAATTAAGCACATGTACCAAAACACTCAAGAATACCAAACAAGGATCACAACAAGCCAATCATACAATAGATAACTCAAATAATCCAAAACATCACAAGTTTTGCCCCCAAGGTTCCCCTACATCCGGTGACCTTGGGGTTTAGATGTTCATGTTAAACAAATCAACCAAACAAACCATACAAATAACTAAAATAAACATGAGGAACACTCCCTCAAAAGGTGAAGGCCGAATGACGCTTGAATCCCCGGAGAAAACCTTCCGAAGACGCCACTCGAAGGGGTGGCTTCCCGTTGTCTTCAACCTCCAAACAATGAAGCCCTTGAAGTGGATCCTCCTAGATCTTGCTCTCCCCACCGAAGAATGCTCGGATTTCCTCTCTTCTTGCCCTCTTAAATGGTGTGGAAGTGATGTCCAAACCCTAGCCTCCCTTCTCCCACCAAAACTCTCTCCAAGATGATGCCAAAAGTCCACTTTCAAGATGCCCTAATGCCCCTTAAAAAGGGAAATTTCGTGTGTCCTTACGGGCGTAAGGTTGCCCGTAAGGCACCCAGAAACTTTCCCATAAATTTTATCTCGGGGGTGTTACAAGTACCATGCTACGATATCCTCTACGGTGATGAAGCCCAAAAATGCCGTATTTGGTGTCGATTTCTTCATAAATACGTTCTTGAGCTTATTTGGCTTATTCCGGGCATGTAACACAAGTAAAGCAACTTTAAACAAGAAAATAGATAACAACGTAACAAAAAGAGAAAATAAAATATACGCAAGTACGTATAAAATATGTATATTTAGACGTTTATCAAACATCCCCACACCTAAGCGTTTGCTTGTCCCCAAGCAAACAAACATGAAGAATAGGGGCAAGAAGATAAATGGCTAAATATACGACCTCAAGCTCAAATGTACAGGACTTCAGTAGCACAGATGGTTAGAAATCAGGAAGTGAGTTATTCAGTGTATAGACAAGCAATATCAGCTCTGTTTCATCCAAAGTGTTCTTGTGAGTGTGTTGATAAGTGTCTAAATACACCGTTTTGTAACGGTGCATTACATGTACTTTCATGCATTATTTGAATGAAACCGGTGCCCTTTGATGTGTTTTTCGTGTTTTTCTATTTCAGGGCATCTATGAGCCGTCTACGTGAGGAGGAGCATTTAGAGGATGAAAATCGAGGCCAAGGAGCGAAGAAACGAAGGTTAAACAAGCTCCGGACGTCATTCGGGCACTCCTACACGAAACGGGCCTATTCGAGCCCGTTTTCAGGCCCGTGTGCTGGCTGTGTGAGGCCCGCACACCCTTGACAGAAGGGTGTGCGGCCCAGTGTGCGGCCGTACACCAGCCCGCACACAGGTGTGCGGGTGCACACTGGCCCGCACACTGCTCTGGTATTTAAGCCCGTTTAGGGCTTTTTCGCAAAGGATCTTGCCACCGGCGCCTCCAAGCACCCCCACGCTCAAATATTCATGGGAGGAGGTTATTTTGGAGTGGAATCAAGTGGGAGAAGAGGGAAGAACGCATAGATCTTCATCCTAGAGCTTGCCGACGCGGATTCGGCAAGTTTCTTCATCAAACCTAGTCGACACACTCAAGAGGGAGTTCTTAGTGCTTTTGTTGATGTACTCTTTATTGTTTGAACTTTCCTTCTTATTCATGTCGAACTAAACCTCCCAAGGCCCCCGGGCAACCGGTGAACCTTGGGAGGAATACTTGTATTGGATGTTGTACTTTTAATTCAATGAATGCATGGTTTGTCATTTGGTTTCATACTTTGTGTACTTAATTGTAGTGATTTGCATGAGAACTCTGCATTTCATCTTATTGATTGTGCTTGGTTGTGCGATGTGCGCTCTTGCATTAGATCCACTTAGTATGAAGAGGGATTCATTGTACCAGTACACCGGAGGTTCCGGGTGCCGGTAACCTCCCGTAGGTTGTAGAGTTTATCTTAGCGAAATTGCTTATAGATAACTCTAACCAAGGCTCCTTAATCCCAATGACATCGTGTGAGTATCCTTGGGACAAAGGAACTTGTACTGGATTAGGGCTACACTACGGAGGTTCCGGGGTAGTCGACTTCCGAGTCTAAACGGACCAACTTGTTACAAACCATGCATGCATTATTTATTTATTTTATGATCCATACCTGTGTTCTTCCCGGGGGAATCCTTGCCTGGGGCCTTATCTGTGATACTTGTTTTCTCTCTACATGCTTATTATTTGTTGGTGGCTTGATCACTTTTATTGCTTTATTTTCATACTTCATTTTATTATAACAAAACCCATGTTTTGACTTGACTAAATAGCTAATCTAAGAAGAAGTAATAGTAGATCTCGGGAACCTAGGGAATACGACCCTTGGTGATCGTCCCGCAAGCGCACGGGGTCGTCAAGTAATAAACCACTCGCGCAAGCACGAGTGGGTCGTATTCCCAAGGGCCTGAGAATCTATCCTTACTTCCTTTTTGCTATGTTGTCTAGCCGATCAAACTTGAGATTTAGAATGAAAAATTAAAGAAGTAAAACAAAAGCAATTAAACTGCTAAATACAAAGGGCGATAAACGGGAGGAAATCAGAGTGAGAAGATGGTCACGGATGAGGATCCCCTCGGGGTTACTAAAGTGCGAAGGATGTTGGATTAACATGCAAGTAGCTTAAAGGACCGAGAAAACCCTAGATTAGGTCAACCCGATGGTCACGGCAATTGACCCCTAATCCGGTACGAGTATTGAATACGGGTTATACCCGTACAATTCCTCCTACGATTGCAAGGGCAAGATGGTTTTCTCAAGCTAAGGTTGAATCACACATGAGTAATTAACCCTAGAATTGGAGGGGTACAAATACCCGATGGTCACGGCGTATTTGTACGTATTTCCCTTCCAAGCTTGGTGAGTCTAATACTAGGGCAATGATCATGCAACCTAGTATTGGCTAAGTATGGATACACAGAGTTCTCATGCATACCCAAGCATTCAAAAACACCAAACATGAATCACAACAAGCTAACAAGCATGAATTAAAACAAAACATCCAAACATCACAAGTTCACCCCAAGGTTCACCCACATCCGGTGACCTTGGGGTTTTAGTTGCTCATAGTCTCAAAATACATGAATAAAAGCATGAAAATAACTAAACCCAACATAAAAGACCTCCCTCCAAAGATTAGAGTCGAAGAAGCTTCCAAGGACGCCACTCGAAGAGGTGGCTTCCCGTCGTCTTCAACCTCAAGATTTGAAGCCCTAGAGGTAGATCCCGCACAAGAAAGCGCTCTCCTCGCCGATTCCACCGTGGAAATGCCTTCCAAGCTTTCCTTCTTGGTCGGATTTGGAAGAGGTGGTGTGGAGCTCCAAGAAGAGGCCAAGGTCGCCTTTCTTTCATGCACTAAAACCCTTAAAAGGGTGAAAATCGCGACTTCTCACGGGCTGCCTCACGCCCGTGAGGTTGCCCGTGAGGCATCCAGAAAGTTTTGCAGGAAATTTCACCTCGGTGCTACAGTACCCTGCTACAGTAATTCTGCTACAGTATCTTTGCTACAATGAAAAACCCAAAAACGTCGTATTTGGTGTCGAATTCTTCCTAAATACGTTCTTGAGCTCATTTAGGGTCTGCAACACAAAATAAAGAGATTTAGACTATAGAAAGGGCATCGACTCATCAAGAAGATAATAAAATAATACAAATGAATACGTATAAAATACGTATATTTAGACGTTTATCAACCCTCTTGTGCTCGCACAAGAGGTATTACTTGACGACCCGTGCACTTGCTGCCGGGGAGCCGTGTGCCCGCTTTTTAGCGACGCGCGCGGCGACCATCAAGTTTTTGGCGCCGTTGCCGGGGTCACCGAGAATACTAGGAAAACTCCTAGATGCTGGCTTAGTTGTTTATTTTTATTTATTTATTTTTTTTTGTATTATTTTTATGCCTTAATTTTTTTTTATTAGTTTCTTTGTACACAGAGGCCATGGATTTTCAAGAAGCTATGGTGGCCGCAAAAATTTATGCACTTGAAGAAAAGTTGGACAAATTTATGGCCATGCAAGCAAATGAAGGAGATAGGAATAATAATATTTACAATCCATTGTGCAGGGGGCAGCAAAATTCTCCTAGATATTCTCAAGAACAACAATGGAACTACCCTCAACAAACAATGATAGAATATCCCCCATATCAAGAACGGTGGCACTATCATCCTCCAGTTATTCCACGTGAGCAACACTGTCAAAGGAAAGACATAGTTGTGGAGGCGCTAGCAAAGTTTATGATTGCCACCGAGAACAATTTTAGGAATATTCGAGCATCTATTCAGAAGATTGAGAAACAAGTGGCAGAACTTCAAAAGGCAAACGCAGAGGCTGAAATGATTGAGGAACAAACAATCGAAGTTCTACCAAAAGATGCTATTGAAGAAGAAAATGGGGGGGGCTAAAAGCATGGTTGCAGAAGAATGTGAGGAAGTAGAAGAAACTGAATCGATCATAATGGAAGAAGCTACTTGTCTCAACATCAGTCAATCCATCAACTTTTCAATATTATTCAAGTCCAAGAGAAAAATTCCGAGAATTGTATTCGAAGAAGTGGGTGAGAAGCTAAAGCCATCCATGAACCCACCTATGCCGGGCTTGGACAATTCTCACCCGAAGATTTTCCCTTGGAGACCCAAGCTAATGTTGTGGGCAATTGGAGTTGATCAACCCGAGGTTGAGAAAAATCATGTGGATAGAATGTTGAAGCTACCCAATAATCTACCTATGCCAAGCTTGACAAATTCTCAACCCAACTTGTTCCCTTGGAAACCCAAACAACACTTTTGGGTAACTCAAGGCAATTTACAAGGAGTCGAGGAAGAAAATGTGGGTAGAAGGTTAAAACCATCTCAGGACCCACACACGCCGCGCTTGAAAAATTCTCGACCCAAATTATTCCCATGGAGACCAAAATGTAATTCTTTCATGATCTCCATCTCGACATCTTCTCGGCAGGTATGTTTTGTATTTTCTGGTAGCTCTTATGCCACATCTAGCCGGGAGGAGCACACCATTTTCAAGCCTCCATGAGGTAAGAAAGAGGTACGTCAAGCTCGTGACGTTAAACAAGCGCTTCTTGGGAGGCAACCCAAGCTTTTAAATTAGTTTTCTTACTTTCCTAGTTGTGTGTTTTTAGTTTTTATAGCTTTTGTGCTTGTTTTTGTTTTTGTTTTGTATGAGTACCTCAATTGCACATTTTTGTCATTTGATGTGTTGGCATGAGTATTTATTGTTGAGGTCGATGATTCTTGATGTGTTATCTATAGTTCTATGATCATACTTTGCATTGTGATGAGGATTATGCATGTAACGACGAGTTTCAAGGTTTTCTGGGGCTATGCGGGCTGTCTACCACCCGCACAAGCAAGGCAGAGAGGTGTGCGGGCTGTATGCGGGCCGCACATGGATGTGCGGCCCGCATACAGCCCGCACACAACCCCAGTCAGCACAAAATTTCAGCCTGTTTAGCACACAAGAAATTTTGTTTCTCTTTTTCTCTTTGGCTGATTCTAGTGCAGTTTTTTGTGAATTTTTATGTAGGAAACCCTCTTTATTTTGCCAACCTAAGCTTGATCTTCAAACCCCTTATCATTTTGAGTTTTAATTTTGTCGATCTATCACTTTTCATCAAGTTTTCAACGACACCGTTAGTTTTTGCCATCAAGCTTTGGGTATGAATTTCTCTCTTATCTTTCTAGATTTTATTGCTTAAATCTTTATCAAAGCCCAAGCAAAATAAGGTGAGAATGCTTTAAACTTGAAAATTCATGTTGATATATCTTTTCTTTACAAGTTCTCACCAAGAGGCGACAGTTGAGACAATTATGCTTGAGTACTCACATTTTGTGCTTCCTTGTCTTATTTCTTTTTGTAGTTCAAGTTGGAAAGAGCTTAACTCTTCCAAACTCTTGCTTTAATTTTTTCTTGTTTTATTTTAGCTCTTTAATAATTTTTGTGTGATGATGATGGATGCTTTGATCTAATGTCCCGTTCTATCTCGCAGGGGTAGAAGTGGGCATTGCTCTCTCTTCTCTCTACTATCATTAGGAGCACGATGATTACGTGATCTTATACATTCATGTGCTGCCACTCTAACTCAGGGAAGTTCACCTACCCCTCATCTATGCTTTATACTTCTTATCATTTATTTTGCGCCGCTGACCACGTACATTGGGGACAATGTACGAGTTTAAGTGGGGGGTGGCATGCATGCACATATGTTCTTTAGCATCGAAATTTTTTTTTTATTATTTGTGCATGTCTGTTTTGGTGAAGTTAGATGAAATTTATGCATGATTGTAACCTATGATGGTGATGATACTTAAGTGTACATTCGAGTAGGACAATGATAAATGCTAAGCTATTGCACACAACCTTGTACTTACTGAATTTTGATCATTCACGGCATTCCATCACATACCTTTTAGCTTGGACCTTGGACACCTAGGTTAGGTTAAATGATAACCTTCGTGACCCTCTTAGTAGCTAACCCATTTTAGTGATACCGTACCTTGATGTGTTAGGCTTCTTCCTAATGAGTTGTCTGAGGGCTTCTGTCTCTCTCTTTAAATTGGCAAAAAGGGAAATAAAGTGTTGCAAAAAAAAAAAAAAGAAAAAAAAGAGTTTTATATAGCAATAAGAATGACAATGCTCCTCTACTTGAATAGAAAATTAACTTAGGTTTCGGGCTCCTAAAAAGAGTGTTTCCTAAGCCAAAAGCTAGAAAAGCACGAGCATGTTCATGTGAACTTGTTATCTTTTAAATAAGTTGGGTTTTTGGTGTCTGATCGGCATATATACCCTTCCAAAATGAAGATTACAGTTCATGTTAGTCAAAAAAAAAAAGGGGCCAATTGTGTATAGACGAGAGACAGAAGTGCCTTGTGAATTCATTAGGGGGTTCCCTACCATTTCAAGGTTTGTTACCGCTTTAAGTGGTGTGATGTGCTTCAAGAAGTGGTCCTCGGGGTGTCATTTTTCTCCCTATCTAGGTTACAAGAACCCAGGTGAAAAAGGTTGCACACACACAGCATCATCTTGCCGAATGAATGTTTCGAAATTTCCTTTATGGTTGTAGCTTAGCATCTAGAGTCTTACACTTGCTATTGTATACTTATACTTGAGCCGGAGGTTGTGTATTTAGTCACTTATCAATTCCTCTTGTTCTTCACGTTTGTTTGCTTGGGGACAAGCAAACCTTCAAGTGGGGGGTAGTTTGATAAGTGTCTAAATACACCGTTTTGTAACGGTGCATTACATGTACTTTCATGCATTATTTGAATGAAACCGGTGCCCTTTGATGTGTTTTTCGTGTTTTTCTATTTCAGGGCATCTATGAGCCATCTACGTGAGGAGGAGCATTTAGAGGATGAAAATCGACGCCAAAGAGCGAAGAAACGAAGGTTAAACAAGCTCCGGACGTCATTCGGGCACTCCTACACGAAACGGGCCTATTCGGGCCCGTTTTCAGGCCCGTGTGCGGGCTGTGTGCCGCCTCTTTTTTCCAAGAATGAATGAGCCGCTCGGAAAAAGCCCGCACACCCTTGGTAGAAGGGTGTGCGGCCGCACACCATCCCGCACACAGGTGTGCGGCCAGGTGTGCGGGTGCACACTGGCCCGCACACCGCTCGGGTATTTAAGCCCGTTTAGGGCTTTTTCGCAAAGGATCTTGCCACCGGCGCCTCCAAGCACCCCCACGCTCAAATATTCATGGGAGGAGGTTATTTTGGAGTGGAATCAAGTGGGAGAAGAGGGAAGAACGCATTGATCTTCATCCTAGAGCTTGCCGACGCGGATTCGGCAAGTTTCTTCATCAAACCTAGTCGACACGCTCAAGAGGGAGTTCTTGGTGCTTTTGTTGATGTACTCTTTATTGTTTGAACTTTCCTTCTTATTCATGTCGAACTAAACCTCCCAAGGCCCCCGGGCAACCGGTGAACCTTGGGAGGAATACTTGTATTAGATGTTGTACTTTTAATTCAATGAATGCATGGTTTGTCATTTGGTTTCATACTTTGTGTACTTAATTGTAGTGATTTGTATGAGAACTCTGCATTTCATCTTATTGATTGTGCTTGGTTGTGCGAGGTGCGCTCTTGCATTAGATCCACTTAGTATGAAGAGGGATTCATTGTACCGGTACACCGGAGGTTCCGGGTGCCGGTAGCCTCCCGTAGGTTGTAGAGTTTATCTTAGCGAAATTGCTTATAGATAACTCTAACCAAGGGTCCTTAATCCCAATGACATCGTGCGAGTATCCTTCGGACAAAGGAACTTGTACTGGATTAGGGCTACACTACGGAGGTTCCGGGGTAGTCGACTTCCGAGTCTAAACGGACCAACTTGTTACAAACCATGCATGTATTATTTATTTATTTTATGATCCATACTTGTGTTCTTCCGGGGGAATCCTTGCTCGGGGCCTTATCTCGTGATACTTGTTTTCTCTCTACATGCTTATTGTTTGTTGGTGGCTTGATCACTTTTATTGCTTTATTTTCATACTTCATTTTATTATAACAAAACCCATGTTTTGACTTGACTAAATAGCTAATCTAAGAAGAAGTAATAGTAGATCTCGGGACCCTAGGGAATACGACCCTCTTGTGCTCGCACAAGAGGTATTACTTGACGACCCGTGCACTTGCGGCCGGGGAGCCGTGTGCCCGCTTTTTAGCGACGCGCGGCGACCATCATGTGTGCCGACTCCCACATCGACCTCCACACCCTGGATTACCCCGGGATGTCCATTCACCTCATACAAATTGAAGTTAGTGTTAGAGTGCTAAAGACCCTCTCAATAGTCGGTTAAAAATCTTCGGTCTCCAAAACGGAACTTTAACAACAAGTGAAGATAGAACAGGGTTTCGGGCTCCCGAAAGGTCAATTTTTTTTTTTTTCGAGTCCGTCTAACGTAGACTGCACACCCTTTACAGCTACAAAATAAAACACCCAAGAAAAATAGAAGTTCAAACAAAGCCACACTCAACAAGGAAATAAAAACGAAACAATAAAAACAAAAGTCCCATGTGCCTAATCCTCAAAGTGGATGCTGCCTGGCGGTAGGCTCAGTCGGAGCCCCAGATGTGGTGGCGGCAGAAGAAGTGCCAACGAAAGAAGAGGATCCCCGTATATAGGCTAAAACGTTGCCCATGTCTCTCAACATTTGATGCTGGATGTCAAGGATTTGTTGTTGTCCTTGTGGAAGAGACTGCACCTCATTCTCTAGTGCTTGGAATCGCTGTTCAAATGGTGCTTGGGTGTCGTCTGAATCTGACTCGGGCGATTGTGGAGGGTCAGTGATGCGTTCGCCAAGGACTGAATATCGAAAAAGGGTAAATGTGCTATTACGCTTCTCAACGACCCCCATTGAAAACAGAGTCGACATCCCTAAGGGCGCAGTGCCACCAACCATGTGCATACCTCTAGTATGGTCAAGCAATCCCATGCCCTGTATCAACCGTGTAATATAGGGTAAAACAAAAACAGCTCCAAGTCGTGCAACCGACCCCGATGCGCAAGTAAGTCGGCAAGGAGTCCTCCTAGGTGGATCGGATAACGCTCAATGATATCTGTACATCATTAGAAGATCGGAGCGTGACACTACCCCCTGTAAAGTCCGACCCGCCCCCAACGGTCCTTGCTAAAAGCGCCCGAATGTAGCGATGGGCTGGGTTTATAAGGAGGGATGCCTTTCTCGATACCCCGGTCGCTCCGTGCGATATCCGGTTCTAGTATAATGTATATGGCATATGAGCTGGGAAATCTGTGGGCAACTGATGCCAGGGAGGTGAGGTTTCGTGGCTATCATGATAGAGTCCCAACAAAGTTCCAACTTGGTCATAAGTGACAGTGTGCATTGTCCCGAAAGCTTGGAAGGAAATCGAACCCTCCCGTTGAGGATGAGTGGACGGCTTGGTCACCTCAATCGTGCTTAAAAATTCTAAAGTGAGTTCGCGGTAGGTGACTTCTTCAATGGAGAACATTCTATCCCATCCATTATGTGAGATCATGCCCAAAATGGTATCAGCCAAACCCAAGGTTTCTAGGTCATTCCATTCAATTGTCCGGGTGGTACCAAAAGGTTTGGACTTCAACAACTCATATCTAGTCTTGTGCATTGCTTTTATAAATTGTGGCTCGGTGATGCGTCTCCGCAACAACACAACAGGGTGATGTGTGTCAACCCCTTGCGTTACCGCAAGTGCACGGGTCGTCAAGTAATAAAAGTGGACCCAAAAGGTCGGGTTGTCGAACCACAGAGAACAAAAGTACTAGTAATAGCCCCTCTTTTGTTATCTAGCCTAATGAGTGTAGTGTGTGATGATCTAATGGCCAAAACTAAGAGTGTCACTATGATAAACGTCTAAATATACGTATTTTATACGTACTTGTGTATATTTTCTGTTCCCTTTTTGTTAAGTTGTTATCTATTTTCTTGTTTAAAGTTGCTTTACTTGTGTTACACGCCCGGAATAAGCAAAATAAGCTTAAGAACGTATTTATGAAGAAATCAACACCAAATACGGCGTTTTTGGGCTTCATCCATTGTTAAAGATCAGAAAGGGTGCTGCAGCCTAAATATCTGTAGCGTGAACCTTGTAGCATTCCCCGAGATAAAATTCCTGGGAAAGTTTTTGGGTGTCTTACGGGCAACCTTACGCCCGTAAGGACACACGAAATTTCCCTTTTTATGGGGCATTAGGGCATCTTCAAAGATGACTTTTGGCCACCATTCTCCACCATCTTCACCTAGGGGTTCAAGGCAAGTGGAGAAGGTAGATCGGAGGAGGAAATCAAGGGGAGAAGAGGTTGTGCTATCAAGGAGAAGATCTAGGAGCTTGCCGGCGCGGATCCGACAAGTTCTCATCACCACCTTCTAGTCTTCATCTTAGGGGAGTTTGCTTTGAGTTTTATCTTGTATTCTTTGTATTGCTTGCTTTCGCCTTTGTTGATGATGAACTAGACTCCCAAGGTCGCCGGGCATCCGGTGAACCTTGGGATGAACTTGCTTTGTATGGATGCTTAGATTTACATTCATGGTATTTGGTTTGTTTTGCGGTTCATGCTTGGTGTACTTTGATGTATTGGTATGCATGAGAACTCTGTGTATCGATTTTTAGGTTTAAGTAGGTTGCGTGACCATCGCCCTACTTTTAGACTCCCAAGCTTGGAAGGGATACATGTACAAATACGCCGTGACCATCGGGTATTTTGTACCCCTCCGGTATTAGGGTTGTTCCTAGTTTGTGCTTCAACCCTAATTTGAGGATCTTGATAGGTGCTTGCATGTATATAATTCTGGAAATGTTTTCCACGCATGAGCATCACATTTTTCAGGCTTTATTGCTAATTTCGTGTGTATTGGTGTTCTTTCATGCAATTAGGGTTGTGGAGACATGATACGTGAATAAAGGCGAGATTAGGTCAGAATGGTGCCAAGTGGAGATCTTTTGTGCAATTACGAAGTTCAAGACACAAATCGGGTTCCAACGAGGGGGTATGTGCCAACTTCTAAAGACTTCAAGACAACTCTTGTAGAAAGACACGAAGGCAGTCATGCTCGCTTGTTCCGATTGGTTCAAAGATCTCAAAAGCTCTCCAAGTTTTTCCCATCATCAAGAAATGCCACTTGACCTTTCACATGGGCATGTGTCCGTCCATATGACCTCAGGAGAAGAAACGGGCGAAATCGGGGATTAGTATGAAGATTCCACAAGGCAGAAAATCCACATGGGCGTGTGGAATTTCCACACGGCCGTGTGGAATTTCCACACGGCCGTGTGGATCCTCGAGATGGTCAATTTTAAAGCCGTTCTGAAGCGTTATTGAGGGGATCTTCTTCCAACTTTGAGAGGAGGTGACGGCTAGGGTTCAGGAGGTTCTTGCTACACTTTGGGGGCGCTTCTTCACCGATTTCATCATCAATCCCATCCAAGGAAAGCTATTGGGGGAGCCTTCGGCGACTCGATTCGACGAGGTGTGCCTTAGGCTTGGAGGAAGGGGTTCTTTGAAGAAGAAGGAGAAGTTCCCATAGTCTATCAACACGAAGCTTAAGGGGGTTTTCTTTATGGATTTCTTGCACTTATCTTCATTTATTTTGATGAACTTGTATTGCTCCATGGAGAGCTAAACCCCTAGTGGGTACTTGGACTTGTAAACCCTAGATTTCCTATGTTTCATTAACTTTAATGGTTTTATTCAATTTGAGTTTGAATTTGAGTTTCAATCTTGTATGCTTATTTGTTTCTCCCTTAGAGTGACACTAGGGTTGAGGGCTAATCCAATCATCCTTTTGACGAGTGACCATCACCATTAGGATTAGATTAACCAAGATTGAAGAGGGTTGAGAGGGTGAGTTGAGAGGTAGCGACACGTCCCCTTTCCCCTCCGGTGTGGTTTTCCCTACCTTCTTATTCCAAGTATTACCTTCGATCTCAAAGAGAGTTAGGCGTTGAGAGAGGCCTTTCCGCCGGGACTTATTTGTGATTAGGGATCTTTCGCCTGGACCAAAGGGATTGATCTATAGTTGGGAATAGGGTTTACCGCTTGGAATCTCTAGAGCGTAGCACAGTCATACGTGGTGTGAGGTGTCGAGAGTCTTCTCTCCGCCGGGACCTCGTAGGGGACTAGTCAAGGTTGACCTTAGATTTGGGACCTTGTATCTTTGGATTCCACGACTCTTGAAATCTCTATTGAGTAAGAGTATTTAAAGTCTTGCACTTGAAACAAGGATTCTAGGGGGAGCATCGTCCGAGTACCCCATCTTCTTATTGATCTATTTCTACACCCTAACCTTTATTTTCAGCACCTTATTTTTACTTCTTTCATATTTTATTTTCTTTCACAGTAACAATTGGTTTATATTTGATTACTTAACAAAGTGTGATTGTTCTCACGTCTACTCCCTGTGGATTCGACTACCCACCCGTCTGGGTACTTTATTACTTCGACACCCGTGCATTTGCGGAGTACACACGCAAGGGTGTGTCAAGTTTTTGGCGCCGTTGCCGGGGAGTTAGGCGTTTTAGGAATTTTTACACTTTGTTTCGCTAGTCATTTTTCGTACATCCTATTTCACACTTCTTTTACTTCCATCGTTATGACTTTACTTCCTTTTTCTTGATTTCAGCTCCAGGTTATGACCCGTGGACATCCTTCGACATTAGTGGAAGGTGATCTGGAAATAGAGAGGAGATTGCACAGACGGGGAAGACAACCTGAATTGGAACAGTTTGATCAGGCTGAGATAGAAGTTGAAGAGTCCGCAACCATGGCTGAACAGAATGAGCAACAGCGGACCCTTTCTGATTTTGCTAGGCCGTCTGTTCGTGGTACACAGTCAAGCATAGTCAGACCACCAATTTCAGCTCATAACTTTGAGCTTAAGCCGGGGTTTATTCTGATGGTCCAACAGTCCGCACAGTTTAATGGGTTAGCAGATGAAGACCCAAACAATCACATAGAAAATTTCTTGGAAGTGTGCGACATGTTGAAGATCAATGGAGTCACGGACGACGCCATCAGATTGAGAGCCTTCCAATTTTCCTTGAAGGGGAAAGCAAAACAGTGGTTGCAATCTTTACCTAGAGCATCAATTACCACTTGGGAAGAAATGGTTGAGGCCTTCCTTGCCCGATATTTCCCTCCTGGGAAATCGGCAAAGCTGAGAAATGAAATTTCTTCCTTCATGCAGTCGGAATTGGAGTCTCTTTTCGAGACATGGGAAAGGTTCAAGGACCTTCTGCGCAAATGTCCTCAACATGGGTTCCCCGAGTGGATGGTCATCCACACCTTCTACAATGGATTGAACCCAAGCACAAGACAGCTACTTGATGCCGCAGCAGGAGGTACCTTAGGAAGCAAGACCCCCGAAGCTGCCCGCCAACTGATAGAAGAAATGGCGATGAATAGCTATCAGTGGAATGCTCGAGACAAGAGGAAAGTGGCGGGTATTCATGAAGTTGATGCAGGTGACATCTCTAGCAGCTCAAGTTGAAGCATTGAGCAAGAAGTTGGACACTTTGGCAGGCCCATCTAGAATAGCTGCAGTGATGAATTGTGATAGTTGTGGAGGAGGGCATGTTTCTGCTGATTGCCCTATTTCTATGGTCGGAACAAGCACCCGTTGAGCAGGTCGATTTTGTGGGGAATCTTCGGACGAGGTCAAGGAAATCCCTATAGCAACACCTACAATCCGGGGTGGCGAAACCACCCGAACTTTGCATGGAGTAACCAAGGGCAACAAAGGCGCTCGCACCCCAGGATTTCAGCAACCCCAACAACCAAACATGGAGGGCCGAGTTTTAGGGCTTGAGAACCGAATGACAGACTTGGAAAAGGCATTGACCAAGTTCATTCAGTCCTCAGACACGCGCTTCAAAGGTGTGGAGAGTACACTTCGCAATCACACCGCTTCACTACATAACTTGGAAAATCAGGTGGGGCAGATTGCGAAATCTTTATCTGAGCGACCTCAAGGTAGTCTCCCAGGAAATACAGAGACCAACCCAAGAGAGCAGCTGAAGGCAATCACTCTGAGGAGTGGTAGTGAGGTTGAGGGTAGACTTCCCGCTGAAGAGGTTGTTCAAATTCCTGCTAAAGAGAAAGACAAGGAAGAGGGTAAGGAAAAGGAGGTAGCACCTGCACCATACAAACCAAGGATTCCTTACCCCTCAAGGCTGAAGAATGATAAAAATGATGAGCAGTACAAGAAGTTTCTGGGCCTTTTCAAGCAGCTGCACATCAACATTCCTTTTGTGGAGGCTTTGTCTCAAATGCCTCGGTATGCAAAGTTCTTGAAGGACCTCTTAACCAACAAGAGGAAATTGGAAGAGGGTGCAGCGGTGATTTTGGATGCATCTTGTTCAGCTGTGTTGCAGAAGAATTTACCTGACAAGATGAAAGACCCCGGAAGCTTCATCATCCCATGTAACATTGGGAATTTGGGTGAAGAGAAGGCATTGGCAGACTCGGGGGCCAGTATCAATGTCATGCCTTACTCTTTCTTCAAGAAGCTGGGACTGGGAGAACCAAGGCCCACTCGGATGACCTTACAACTCGCTGACCGTTCCATTCGTCACCCGAGAGGTATCATCGAAGATATTTTGGTGAAAGTGGATAAGTATATATTTCCTGCAGATTTCATGGTACTGGATGTAGATGAGAATGTCGACGTGCCGCTGATACTTGGAAGACCCTTTCTGCGTACTTCCAAGGCTCTTATAGACATGGATGGTGGGGAGATGAAATTGAGGATAGGAGATGAGAAGCTGACCTACCACCTTGCTGAGGCCATGAGACATTCTCTCAACTTTGATGATACTTTGTATTTTCTTGACACTACTGATGCTTTGATTGATGATTATGTGCAGGAAATCTTTTGCCCGGATCCACTAGCTGATTTGTTGGATCAAGAGATGGATGATGATCACATTTCATCAGTTGACCTAGAAAACAAGGATACATCTACCACGGGTACGGTCAACAAACTAATGAAAAAGCTAAAGAGGGTAAGACATCGCCGCAAGAAGCAAACGAATAAACCTGCGGACGTTCCTTCAAGGTCTAAGGATGATATCCCTCCATCTGGTAACAAATTCGATCACTCATCTTCTAAATTCCAGAACTTATGCTCTTCATGTTTCACATTTCCGAGCGGCGAAGTGCTTTCGACCCATGACCCCCCTTGAGTCTAGAGAGGCAGGTACGTCAAGCTAGTGACGTAAAACAAGCGCTTATTGGGAGGCAACCCAATTTTTAAAACTCTTTGCTTGTGTTGTAGTTAGTTTTATTTCTGCATTTTTTGTTTTGTTTAGTTTGTAGTGTGTGGATTCATTGCTGGTAGTGCATTTTTATGTGTTCATCGTTTATGGCAAGTTAGGTGGTATCCCTGTGAATTTTGCGAGATTTTAAGTTATAAACGTGTTAATTTTCAACTTCTGCAGTCGTTCCATGTGTTTTCATTAATTTCTGCAGAGTTTGGACTATTTTTGAGTTGAAGAATGGAAACACACGGCCATGTGGAATTTCCACATGGCCGTGTGGATGAATTTGTGAAGGAATTTTCTCATCCAGAGAATCCCCACGGCCGTGTGGAAATTCCACACGGCCATGTGGATTTATTTAGTACAAACCTTCACAATACAGAGAATCCACACGGCCGTGTGGAAATTACCCACGGCCGTGTGGAATTTCGGGGAGTTTGATAAGGCCATACAGAGAATCCACACGGTCGTGTGGAATTTCCACACGGCCGTGTGGGGTACTTAAACATGAAAAGGGGCCTTTCTCTTTATATTCCCCCCCAAGCAACCCTTCATCTTCAAACGCCTCCTCTTCAAAGGTCGCGACGGTTGCTCTTCTCCTTCCATTCTCTCGCTTATTTAAGGGATTTGTGAGCCTTACTCGTTGCTACATTGTTAGATTGGACTCATCTTCTCCGGTAAGCCTTCTTCCCCACTTCTTGCCATGAAACCTTCATTATTTATTGTAGATGTTGAATCTTGTGTTTTTGCATGCTATTTTCATGTTTAATACTTAGATTACTGCTTAAGACACTTGTGCTCAACTGTGTGGATGATTGTATGAAATGGTGTGGATTCACCATGGCACTTTGGCCATGGTCGAAGATCCACACGGCCGTGTGGATTATCGGGGCGCCCCCTCTGAATTCCAGAGGAGACACACGGCCGTGTGGAAATTCCACACGGCCGTGTGTATTTTCGGTTTCTTTGTTTTGGGCAACCCAGAGGAGACACACGGCCGCGTGGAATTTCCACACGGCCATGTGGAATTCTGGGAACCTATTTTAAGCTCTGAATTAACTTGTTTACTTCTCTTATGCACAGGAATGGCCCCACGAACGAAGAAACTCGCTCATAAGCGCCCTCGTGAGGCCCGTGAGGTCCGTGAGTCCCGTGATCTCTCGCCCGCACCATTCGAGTTCGCCGTGCCCGAACATCAAGCACGGTTTGATCGACTTTTCAAGTTGAAGTTTGGCCAGACGCGAATCCCTGACTTGCAAGCTTTGGAAGCGATAGAACACGCGCGTGCGGCCGAGTTGGCGGATGTAGTCCGTGAGCTTATTGCTGTGGGCGGGTGGGAACGACTACTGTGCATCAAAGACCCACCCACTCGCGATCTTACTCTCGAAGTCCTCGCGACATTCGAGTTTGATCGCTCCCACACCGACTACCACCGGCCAGACACCGTTCGATTCCGCATCTTTGGACAGTACCACAGCATGAGTTTGACAGATTTTGCTGTCGCCCTTGGCCTGTATGATCGAGACTTCATCCACACGGAGGAGTACGCGCAGCTGCCATTCGACTACCCTTTCCGTGTCACTCCAAGCCGAGTCTGCCGGATGCTATGTGGAGATATACAGTACGAGCCCGGGTTGACCAAGGCTTCTCTGCTTCTCCGCCCCGCCCACAGGTACATTCATGCCCTCCTGAGCAGGTCTATTACTGGGCGGGGAGACAGCACCGACGTATTGGGACGGCTGGACCTCCTCTACTTATACTCTATGGTCCAGAGCCTGCCCCTGCACCTGGGTTACGTGGTAGCTGATTTTCTGAGGCACCAGGGACAGTACGCCCGGATAGGAGTTCTTTTCTCTGGTCCCTACATCACCCGACTCATCCGAGGAATGGGACCGATTGATGCTTTGTTCGGGAGCCGACAAGGTTATTGTTCCCTCTCCACTTGGCCTTGATACCTTGCGTATGATGGGCATGGTGAAGAAGGGCCGCCCCGGCAGTACGTACTTGTTGCTCCATTTCCGGATGAGTCCGAGGAGTCTCGAGGACGAAGATGAAGACTCGGAGGAGACCCGGGCGGGGGCCATCATCACAACCCGCACCTATGGAGTCGGAGGACACCCCAAGCAGACGAGGAGGTGCCACCGGTATCGGCACCCGCATCTCCTCCAAAGACAGATCGCATAGACAGACTTGAGGCTGCTGTGGGGACCCTCCGGACCGATCTCGCCGCCATGCGGGTGACTCGAGCAGCGAACCACACCGAGGTTCTCGCTCGCATGGCTGAGTACCACTCGGAGATGATGACGCGCATCACTTCACTCCACCCGGTTGATGGCGAGAGGTAGCGATTCCACTTCGCCATCCACACCCCGAGCACCCTACGCCTCCCCAAAGATCCCCAAGACGGCACCAGCAGATGCCGACGCTTGATGCGTCTTTTACTCTTCTTTTTATTTTCTTGTATTTTCTTTTCTGTTGAGTCTTTGTGTACTCAGAAAGGTTACACCTTCTGAGAGTTATCTTACTGCTTTTATTTTTCATGTTCTTGTTTGAGTTTGTTTTTGGTTTGTTTATTTTTGTACTCTTTTAATCTTAGCTTTTGTTGAAATCCACTGAACCACTTTTGTGATGTGCAGATAGACTTATCAACTTGGTTTTGAGAAATGGTCATAGGCACGGCCGTGTGGAATTTCCACACGGCCGTGTGAGCTTCACAACCCTACGCAACTCCACTTCCCGCTTTCACACCTCCATTCAAATACCACACTCGGAGATCAGGGGAGTGTTGTTTTTAATACCCACGCCCTCATGTTTTTATTTGCGTTCTTATGTTGCATGTTTGTATGAGTACATTGAGGGCAATGTACAGCTTAAGTGTGGGGGGGAGTTCACAATGCACACGTTTTTTATTCTTGATCATCACTTTCATGCTCATCTAGCCAATGACAGTTCACCCTAAGGAACATGAGTGTATTTTCGAATTTAGGAAAAATTTAAACTTCGGTTGTTACCATGCTCTAGTTTACTCGAAAAACTTAGAAATTTTTTGTCTGATTGCATTTCTTGCACTTTACTTGCTCTGTTAACCCTGATAACGCTAGTTCAGTGTGAAAGGACATTAGTTTCATTTTTTCTTGAGCAATATAAAAAAAAAAAAAAAAATATGGTGCTCCTTTGTTCTTGGGGTGGAAAGAGCTACCACCTATTCTGTATGCAGCTACTCTCATAAGTCGGATACTAGATATGCCCTAATGAGAGCAAGAGCTATCTAATAGGCTGCGTGAAAGCTAACACTCCCTGGTGGAAAGAGCTACCACCTTAAAAGGGTGAAAGCCGCCTAGGAGGCATCTTGGGAAATGGCTACCTTTGAGGTTGTGTGCAGCTACCATGGATTTCTTTTTCCTAAATAAGTCCTTGTTTTAATAATGTTCAAGCGTAGACTTGGGGTTGGCATGAGTAAGTGTACACACACACACGCTTTCAGATTTTATTTTCTTCGTAATTTGAGTTTTTGCTAGAGTTTTGGTTTTTATCTATCTATGTTTAAATTCTCCCTTTTTGAGAATACTATCGTTGTACACTTTTGGTGAACTTAAGGCCAAGCATTTTCATCACTCACCCTTTAATTCTCATGGTATGAAATTTGCTTGGGGACAAGCAAAAGCTTAAGTGTGGGGGAGTTTGATAAGTGCTTGCATGTATATAATTCTGGAAATGTTTTCCACGCATGAGCATCACATTTTTCAGCCTTAATTGCTAATTTCGTGTGTTTTGGTGTCCTTTCACGCAATCAGGGTTGTGGAGACATGGTACGTGAATAAAGGCAAGATTAGGTCAGAATGGTGCCAAGTTTAGATCTTTTGTGCAATTACGAAGTTCAAGACACAAATCGGGTTCCAACGAGGGGGTATGTGCCAACTTCTAAAGACTTCAAGACAACTTTTGTAGAAGGACACGAAGGCAGTCATGCTCGCTCGTTCCGATTGGTTCAAAGATTTCAAAAGCTCTCCAAGGTTTCCCCATCATCAAGAAATGCCACTTGACCTTTCACATAGGCGTGTGTCCGTCCATGTGACCTCAGGAGAAGAAACGGGCGAAATCGGGGATTAGTATGAAGATTCCACAATGCAGAAAATCCACAGGGGCGTGCGAAATTTCCACACGGCCGTGTGGCTCATCCACACGCCCGTGTGGATCCTCGAGATGGCCAATTATAAAGCCGTTCTGAAGCGTTATTGAGGGGATCTTCTTCCAACTTTGAGAGGAGGTGACGGCTAGGGTTCGAGGAGGTTCTTGCTACACTTTGGGGGCGCTTCTTCACCGATTTCATCATCATTCCCTTCCAAGGAGAGCTATTGGGGGAGCCTTCGACGACTCGATTCGATGAGGTGTGCCTTAGGCTTGGAGGAAGGGATTCTTTGAAGAAGAAGAAGGAGTTCCCATAGTCTATCAACACGAAGCTTAAGGGGGTTTTCTTTATGGATTTCTTGCACTTGTCTTCATTTATTTTGATGAACTTGTATTGCTCCATGGAGAGCTAAACCCCTAGTGGGTACTTGGACTTGTAAACCCTAGATTTCCTATGTTTCATTGACTTTAATACTCTTATTCAATTTGAGTTGCATTTGAGTTTCAATCTTGTATGCTTAATTGTTTCTCCCTTAGAGTGACACTAGGGTTGAGTGCTAATCCAATCATCCTTTTGACGAGTGTTCATCACAATTAGGATTAGAATAATCAAGATTGGAGGGGGTTGAGAGGGTGAGTTGAGAGGTAGCGACACGTCCCCTTTCCCCTCCGGTGTGGTCTTCCCTACCTTCTTATTCCAAGTATTACCTTCGTTCTCAAAGAGAGTTAGGCGTTGAGAGAGGCCTTTCCGCCGGGACTTATTTGTGATTGGGGATCTTTCGCCTGGACCAAAGGGATTGATCTATAGTTGGGAATAGGGTTTACCACTTGGAATCCCTAGAGCATAGTGCAGTCATACGTGGTGTGAGGCGTCGAGAGTCTTCTCTCTGCCGGGACCTCGTAGGGGACTAGTGAAGGTTGACCTTAGATTTGGGACCTTGTATCTTTGGATTCCACGACTCTTGAAATCTTCATTTAGTAAGAGTGTTTGAAGTCTTGCACTTGAAACAAGGATTCTAGGGGGAGCATTGTCCGAGTACCCCATCTTCTTATTGACCTATTTCTACTTCCTAATCTTTATTTTCAGCACCCTATTTTTACTTCTTTCCTATTTTATTTTCTTTCACAACAACAATTGGTTTATCTTTGATTACTTAACAAAGTGTGATTGCTCTCACGTCTACTCCCTGTGGATTCGACTACCCACCCGTCTGGGTACTTTATTACTGGTGATCGTCCCGCAAGCGCACGGGGTCGTCAAGTAATAAACCACTCGCGCAAGCACGAGTGGGTCGTATTCCCAAGGGCCCGAGAATCTATCCTTACTTCCTTTTTGCTATGTTGTCTAGCCGATCAGACTTGAGATTTGGAAAGTGAAAGTAAAGAAGTAAAAATAAAGCAATTAAAATGCTAAATACCAAGGGCGATAAACGGGAGGAAAATCAGGGTAAGAAGATGGTCACGGATGAGGATCCCCTCGGGGTTACTAAAGTGCGAAGGATGTTGGATTAACATGCAAGTGGCTTGAAGGACCGAGAAAACCCTAGATTAGGTCAACCCGATGGTCACGGCAATTGACCCCTAATCCGGTACGAGTATTGAATACGGGTTATACCCGTACAATTCCTCCTACGATTGCAAAGGGCAAGATGGTTTTCTCAAGCTAAGGTTGAATCACACATGAGTAATTAACCTTAGAATTGGAGGGGTACAAATACCCGATGGTCACGGCGTATTTGTACGTATTTCCCTTCCAAGCTTGGTGAGTCTAATACTAGGGCAATGGTCATGCAACCTAGTATTGGCTAAGTATGGATACACAGAGTTCTCATGCATACCCAAGCATTCAAAAACACCAAACATGAATCACAAACAAGCTAACAAGCATGAATTAAACCAAAACATCCAAACATCACAAGTTCACCCCAAGGTTCACCCACATCCGGTGACCTTGGGGTTTTAGTTGCTCATAGTCTCCAAATACATGAATAAAAGCATGAAAATAACTAAACCCAACATAAAAGACCTCCCTCCAAAGATTAGAGTCGAAGAAGCTTCCAAAGACGCCACTCGAAGGGGTGGCTTCCCGTCGTCTTCAACCTCAAGATTTGAAGCCCTAGAGGTAGATCCCGCACAAGAACGCGCTCTCCTCGCCGATTCTACCGTGGAAATGCCCTCCAAGCTCTCCTTCTTGGTCGGATTTGGAAAAGGTGGTGTCAAGCTCCAAGAAGAGGCAAAAGTCCCTTTCTTTCATGCCCTAAAAGCCCTTAAAAGGGTGAAAATCGCGACTTCTCACGGGCTGCCTCACGGCCGTGAGGTTGCCCGTGAGGCATCCAGAAAGTTCTGCACGAAATTTCACCACGGTGCTACAGTACCCCTGCTACAGTGATTCCGCTACAGTATTTCTGCTACAGTACTGCTACAGTGAAGAACCCAAAAACGTCGTATTTGGTTTCGAATTCTTCCTAAATACGTTCTTGAGCTCATTTAGGGTCTGCAACACAAAATAAAGGGGTTTAGACTATAAAAAGGGCATCGACTTATCAAAAAGATAATAAAATAATACAAATAAATACGTATAAAATACGTATATTTAGACGTTTATCAAACATCCCCACACCTAAGCGTTTGCTTGTCCCCAAGCAAACAAACATGAAGAACAGGGGCAAGAAGATAAATGGCTAAATATACGACCTCAAGCTCAACTGTACAGGACTCCACAAGCACAAATGGACAGAAATCAAGAAGTGAGTTGTTCAATTTATAGTCAAGTAATATTAGCTCTGTTTCATCCAAAGTGTTCCTGTGTGTGTGTGCTGACTCCCACCTTGACCTCCACACCCTGGATTACCCAGGATGCTTGTTCACCTCACTCAAATTGAAATTAGTGCTAGGAGTGCCAAACAAAAATCCTCTCAATAGCCAAGTTAAAAATCTTTTGGTCCCCAAACGAAACTTTAACATCAAGTGAAGATAAGACGGGTTTCGGGCGCCCAAAGGGTTTTTTTTTTTTTTTTTTTTTTTTTTTTTTTTTTTTTTTTTTTTGGAGTCCGCCTAACGTAGACTGCACAAAAATCTTTCAGCTGGATGCACATGCTGGCCAGGCACAAGAGCCACCCGACTTACTTGATTACAGATCTACATATACGCATTCATGCTTTTAGAAGCAGAGGAATACTGACATAGACTCAATTTTTCACTTTTTTTTTTTTTTTTTTTCACTTTTTTTTTTTTTTTTTCTCTACACAACCTAACTCAGGACGCCTGATCAACCACCTGCTAAAAACCTCACTTAAAAACCTTACTTAGGGTTAAAGCAAAAATAGGGGACTCAAAAGTTTTTAAAGGACTATTGAAAGAGAAATTTGACATCCTAACACAAAATCAATAAGATGGGTTAGAGTGTCAGAAGTGGAAGTTAGAGTGAGCAGGTATCAATGTACACTAAAGATGAAACAGAACTACATTCAAGTATATGTAAAGTACAACTCACTACTATCATTCTACCAAGCTAGGAAGTCCTTAACAATAAAATCATAGCTATCATAGGTGAGTCAAGCATGCATTAAAATAAAATACTCCATCCCCACACCTAAAGCCGTACATTGTCCCCAATGTACATAAGTCGCACAGCACAGGGTGGGAAATAAATACAGAACAAAAATTTAAAGATGGAGTAAGAAACTTCCCCAATCCGTCGATGAAGTGCAAGACATGTGCGTGTGGACTTGGGGTAAATTATGTGGTGAGGGCCTGGAGTGTGGAATAGCTATATCATCATCCTGAAATCACAACAAAAGCTGATCACAACTCCAGAGACAAAAATAATAAAGGAGGAGCGCGTACAAAAATAGTTCACAAAGACCAACATAAAGTTTAGCAGAGCAGGAGCCCTGACTAACTTAAAAGTACAACAGACGGCAAAAGAAAAGAACAACAAACAAGCTCGAAGAAAAGAACAAAAGAAACAAGGTGGTGGTAATGTTAGGCCCAAGCTCTTGAGCACAACCCAAACTATCCTTCTAATGATGCCGAAGCCCTTTTGTGAAAGAAGCGCGACACGAGATTCGTGATGTTCAATTTTAAACTTTGGTTCGTCGCGGGGTGGAGTACGGGGATTTCGGGCTCTCTTGTGTGCTACTTTCTTTACCGGCATCCTACAAAACCAAAGGGTCATCAATTCAACTAGTTACAAGAAAAGCACTAGCAAAATAATGAAGATTTCATGGAAAATGCTCATTGCTACAGTAAATCCGAGAAAATTTTGCAAGACTTTTTCTTGAAAAAGTAGCCAAAAATTTTTACAATCATACCAAATCATACTTAAGATACTCTTGCAACAAAAGAGAGCAAGATCCAAGTTTAAAATACCCCACAAACCCAAAAGAAATCAAGCCCTTGAGAGAAAGAACATTACCTAGCCCTAGGATATGTGGAGTAATCCCTTTGCAAAATCCGGCCAAAGGAGTGTTTTTTCTTCAAAATTTCTTCACCAAATTAGTTGAGGGGAGGAGGAGAGGGATTTAGAGCAACAAAAATGAAGAAAATCGGTGGAGAATGGAGGGGGAAATGAGAGAAAGTTTGGATGGGAAAAATGGACCAAAGAGCTTGAAAAGATGCTCTTTAAAGCTCCAACCCGTGAAGCCTCACGGGTGGGCTCACGGCCGTGAGCCTACCCGTGAGAAATCCCTGGATGGCTCACGGGTGAGCTCACGCCCGTGAGCTCACCCGTGAGCTTTCCCTGAGTTTCTTAAGGGCAAGTTCACGGGCCATAAACGGCCAAAATCTGAAATTTTCTCGACTTAACCTCTTCCAAACCCTCAAAAACGTTTAAAACAATGACAAATTAAGCATGGAAACACTCAAAACATGATTTTCATGGCATCTAATTTACAAATCACTCAAGGAAACACAAGATCATGCAAAGGGATTTGGACAAAAATGATGAACAAAACCACCACAACAAGAAAAACAACTTGAAAACTAACACACCAAAAATACGGAAAAAGAACACACTAAGCACACAAACAACAAGAAAGAAGAAATGCAACAAATTTAAGAACTTGGGTTGCCTCCCAAGAAGCGCTTGTTTAAAGTCGTTAGCTCGACTCTTCTTACCTCGAATCAGGGTGGGACAAAGGGTGGAGAATTACCTCCATTTCTCGACGGAATGTTATGACCTGGAAAGTAATGCTTGAGACGGTGACCATTGACCTTGAATGTTCCATCTTGAGGGTGAGTTATTTCGATGGCACCATGAGGGAAAACTTGTGTGACAGTGTATGGTCCATGCCATCTTGATTTCAATTTCCCTGGGAACAATCTCAATCTAGCATTGAACAATAAAACTTGATCCCCTTTTTGAAAATATTTAGCTCGTTTAATGTGGCGATCATGATACTCCTTCGTTTTCTCCTTGTATCGCACCGAGGTTTCATATGCCAATGTTCGCCATTCGTCTAATTCATTTAGTTGAAACTTCCTCTTGTGGCCCCTAAGGTGAGGATCGAAGTTGAGTTGTTTAATGGCCCAGGTAAGCTCGTGCTCCAATTCAACCGGTAAGTGGCAAGATTTTCCATAGACCAATCTGTAGGGTGTTGACCCGATAGGTGTCTTGTATGCCGTCCTATATGCCCCACAGCGCATCGTCTAGCTGTTTCCGCCCAATCTCTTCGGTCTTTGGTTGACGGTTTTCTCTAAGATCCGCTTTAACTCCCTATTTGATACCTCAACCTGCCCACTTGGTTTGAGGATGATACGCAATCGACATGCTATGAGATACCCCGTACCGTTTTAGAACTCTCTCAAATTGAGAGTTGCAGAAATGGGTGCCTCGATCACTTATGATCACCCCGGGTGTACCAAACCGGGAGAATAATTTCTTTAGAAATTTCACCACCACCCTAGCGTCACAAGACGGAAGAGCTCGTGCTTCCACCCATTTTGAGACATAATCTACGAGCCACCAAAATGTACTTGTTACCATGGGAACTAGGGAATGGGCCCATGAAATCGATTCCCCGGACATCAAACACCTCACAAGCTTGATTCCATGATTGCGGCATTTCTTCTCTTTTTGAAATATTGCCGGTTCTTTGACACTGTCACACTTGTTGTACCGGTGCTTGTGCATCCCGAAACATAGTGGGCCAGTAGAATCCCGAGTCAAGAACCTTCTTCGCCGTTCGCTCCCGCTATAGTGGCCTCCTGTAGGCCCCGAGTGGCAATGTATCAAGATATCGTGCCCTTCTTACGTTGAAACACATCTCCTGACGATTTGATCAGCACACATCCCGAATAGGTACGGGTCTTCCCATATGTAGTGCTTTAGATCGGCAAAGAATTTTTTTCTCTCGCCGATATGTGAGCCGCTTTGGGAAAATTTTTTGCCAAGTAATTTGCTATATCTCGCAAACCACGGAGTCTCATCTTCTTCAATCACCCGAATCCCGCACAACTTGTTCTCCAGGGAATGAATCATTAATCTCATCCTTTTGCAAAGTATTTTCCATAGGTTCCTCAAGGCGCGAGAGATGATCGGCGCCTAAGTTCTCTGCCCCCTTTTTATCCTTTATTTCTAGATCAAACTCTTGCAGCAGTAAGACCCATCGGATTAGACGAGGCTTTGCATCTGACTTGTTAAGTAAATATTTTAGGGCAGAATGATCTGTGTACACAATCACCTTTGATAACACCAAATATGAGCGGAATTTGTCAAATGCAAAGACAACAGCGAGCATTTCTTTTTCAGTGGTGGTGTAGTTTTCTTGAGCATCGTTCAGGGTTTTGCTTGCATAGTAGATGGGGTGGAAGTGATTGTTTCGCCGCTGGCCAAGCACGGCTCCCACAGCATAGTCACTCGCATCACACATTAATTCAAATGGCAGATTCCAGTCTGGAGAAACCATAATCGGTGCTTCTATAAGCTTTCTCTTCAAGGAAAGGAAGGCTTTCATACAGTCTTCATCGAACTCAAAAGGGGCATCCTTCTCGAGTAGCTTCGTCAATGGTCGGGCAATCGAAGAGAAATCTTTCACAAACCTCCCTGTAAAACCCCGCATGGCCCAGAAACTTCGATTGCTTTTACTGAAGTTGGAGGAGGAAGTTTCTCAATAGTGGCGACTTTTGCCCGATCCACTTCTATTCCCTTTTTAGAGATTTTATGTCCAAGTACTATACCCTCCTTGACCATAAAATGACATTTCTCCCAACTAAGCACCAAATTCGTTTCTTCACACCTTTTTAAGACTCGCTCCAAGTTTTTGAGACAGAAATCAAACGAGTCACCAAAGACCGAAAAGTCATCCATAAACACTTCCATAATGTTCTCCACCATACCTTCAAAAATGGCCAACATGCATCTCGGAATGTGGCAGGTGCATTGCAAAGCCCGAAGGGCATACGGCGGTAGGCAAATGTTCCATACGGACAAGTGAAAGTGGTCTTCTCTTGGTCCTCAGGAGCAATCGGTATCTGAAAATATCCGAGAGAGGCCATCCAAGAAGCAGTAATAAGCATGTCCCGCCAATCGTTCGAGCATCTGGTCTATGAAAGGCAAAGGGAAGTGATCCTTCCTTGTGGCATCGTTCAGCTTCCTGTAATCAATACAGACCCTCCAACCTGTGACTGTTCTCGTCGGGATAAGCTCGTTCCTCTCATTGGTAATAACTGTCATTCCTCCCTTTTTGGGTACTACTTGCACAGGACTCACCCAGGCACTGTCAGATATAGGGTATATAATGCCGGCGTCGAGAAGCTTGATAACCTCGTTCTTCACTACTTCCTTCATATTAGGATTCAACCTTCGTTGGGGTATTGCCATGGGTTTGTGATTGTCTTCCATAAGAATTTTGTGCGTGCAAAATGATGGACTGATCCCTTTGATATCAGCTATTTTCCAAGCAATTGCCTTTTTATACTTTTTGAGTACCTCAAGGAGTTTGCCCTTTTGTTCCTCTGTCAAATCTGACGCGATGATGACTGGAAGTTTGGAACCCTCACCCAGAAATGCGTATTCCAAGTGCACCGGTAACGGTTTTAGTTCCAGTTCAGGCGGTTCCTCCAATGACGACTTCAATTTCCCGAAACTGCCCATATCGCATTTTTCAGTCCTCACCTCTTCTGCCTCTGATGCACTGTCACTATAACAACTTTCTTCCCTTGCTTGTGCCTCTGTCTCTCCATGAATTGGGTTTTCATCCATTTTAAATTCCCCTTCTTTTAAACTGTCTCTCCATTGCGTGCTCGTGCCCCTGTTCCATTGGAAAATGCTCTACGAGGTTCAATTTTTCTGTTTGCATGTACTTGGTTGAAGAATGACTGAGTATTGAAATCTCCCTGGGTACTATTAATCGAACCCCCACAATACTGCTTCTTCCATTTATCATCATAAAAGTTTGGAGTGTTTGACCCAATCCCAGTGCTAGAGTAGTAAGAGCACGGCACCTGCGAGTGATGATAGTTAACCCAATCATTGGCTGCATACATAATTAAATAATAGAAGAAAGATATTTACAAAGTTAGAATAAAAAGAATGGAAGCAAAACAAGATAAGGAAAGACAAAAGAAGTAATAAACAGAATATATATAAGAATGGCAAAAACGTCAAAACAAAAGCCAAATCAACACGCTCAAAGTTTTCCGAATATTTCTCGTGGTTCCCCGGCAACGGCGCCAAAAACTTGGTGATCGTCCCGCAAGCGCACGGGGTCGTCAAGTAATAAACCACTCGCGCAAGCACGAGTGGGTCGTATTCCCAAGGGCCCGAGAATCTATCCTTACTTCCTTTTTGCTATGTTGTCTAGCCGATCAGACTTGAGATTTGGAAAGTGAAAGTAAAGAAGTAAAAATAAAGCAATTAAAATGCTAAATACCAAGGGCGATAAACGGGAGGAAAATCAGGGTAAGAAGATGGTCACGGATGAGGATCCCCTCGGGGTTACTAAAGTGCGAAGGATGTTGGATTAACATGCAAGTGGCTTGAAGGACCGAGAAAACCCTAGATTAGGTCAACCCGATGGTCACGGCAATTGACCCCTAATCCGGTACGAGTATTGAATACGGGTTATACCCGTACAATTCCTCCTACGATTGCAAAGGGCAAGATGGTTTTCTCAAGCTAAGGTTGAATCACACATGAGTAATTAACCTTAGAATTGGAGGGGTACAAATACCCGATGGTCACGGCGTATTTGTACGTATTTCCCTTCCAAGCTTGGTGAGTCTAATACTAGGGCAATGGTCATGCAACCTAGTATTGGCTAAGTATGGATACACAGAGTTCTCATGCATACCCAAGCATTCAAAAACACCAAACATGAATCACAAACAAGCTAACAAGCATGAATTAAACCAAAACATCCAAACATCACAAGTTCACCCCAAGGTTCACCCACATCCGGTGACCTTGGGGTTTTAGTTGCTCATAGTCTCCAAATACATGAATAAAAGCATGAAAATAACTAAACCCAACATAAAAGACCTCCCTCCAAAGATTAGAGTCGAAGAAGCTTCCAAAGACGCCACTCGAAGGGGTGGCTTCCCGTCGTCTTCAACCTCAAGATTTGAAGCCCTAGAGGTAGATCCCGCACAAGAACGCGCTCTCCTCGCCGATTCTACCGTGGAAATGCCCTCCAAGCTCTCCTTCTTGGTCGGATTTGGAAAAGGTGGTGTCAAGCTCCAAGAAGAGGCAAAAGTCCCTTTCTTTCATGCCCTAAAAGCCCTTAAAAGGGTGAAAATCGCGACTTCTCACGGGCTGCCTCACGGCCGTGAGGTTGCCCGTGAGGCATCCAGAAAGTTCTGCACGAAATTTCACCACGGTGCTACAGTACCCCTGCTACAGTGATTCCGCTACAGTATTTCTGCTACAGTACTGCTACAGTGAAGAACCCAAAAACGTCGTATTTGGTTTCGAATTCTTCCTAAATACGTTCTTGAGCTCATTTAGGGTCTGCAACACAAAATAAAGGGGTTTAGACTATAAAAAGGGCATCGACTTATCAAAAAGATAATAAAATAATACAAATAAATACGTATAAAATACGTATATTTAGACGTTTATCAATTACTTCGACACCCGTGCACTTGCGGAGTACACACGCAAGGGTGTGTCAGTATTCCTGTGAATTTTGTGAGATTTTAAGTTTTAAACATGTTAGTTTTCAACTTCTGCAGTCGTTCCATGTGTTTTCATTAATTTCTGCAGAGTTTGGACTATTTTTGAGTTAAAGAATGGAAACACACGGCCATGGCCGTGTGGATGAATTTGTGAAGGAATTTTCTCATCCAGAGAATCCCCACGGCCGTGTGGAAATTCCACACGGCCATGTGGATTTATTTAGTACAAACCTTCACAATACAGAGAATCCACACGGCCGTGTGGAAATTACCCACGGCCGTGTGGAATTTCGGGGAGTTTGATAAGGCCATACAGAGAATCCACAGGGCCGTGTGGAAATGGGGTACTTGAACAAGATGGCTTCCACTTGTGCTACCAAGGTAGTGAGCACATCAAGCTCATAAAGTCCGGCTGTCTTCACCGGCTTGTTCCTCTCAGAGCTCCATTGGTACCCATTTGACCAAGTCCGAGCTTTCGAGATTTTCTTTTTCTTGGCACACATGGCTAGTTTATCAGCACTCGGTGAGATCACAGCTACTTCTTCAGCCCTAACTGTAGGTTCTTCATCTGGAGGCGCCTCCCTTAACAATTTAGTGAGGTGGTCCTTTCGCCAAGCTTCCTGCACACACTCACCAATTACATCGTCAGTGGCATCAAGAAAATAACAAGAATCATCAAATGCCATTGGGTGCCTCATTGCTTCTTTCAATTTGAACACAACCTCTTCATCCCCCACTCTTAATGTTAGGCGACCATCCTTCACATCAATGATGGCTTGTGAAGTGGCGAGGAATGGTCGCCCAAAAATCAAAGGTACCTCAGCCCGTTCATCCAAGTCTAGAATAACAAAGTCCACTGGGAAGATAAACTTGTCCACTTTCACCAGAACATCCTCCACGATTCCCAAAGGTCGGCGAGTGGAGCGATCAACAAGTTGGAGCGTCATCTGAGTTGGCTTGAGTTCCCCCAGTCCCAACTTCTGAAAAATTTTCAATGGCATTAGATTGATGCTCGCCCCAAGGTCAGCCAAGGCCTTCTCATCGTTCATCCCCCCAATTGTACATGGGATGATGAAACCTCCCGGATCCTTCTCTTTCTTGGGGATTTTGTTGGAAATGATCGCTGAACACTCTTCGCTTAATGTCACCGTCGAGACTGCTTCTAACTTCCTTTTGTTGGTTAGAAGCTCCTTAAGGAACTTGGCATACTTCGGCATCTGGGAGAGAGCTTCCACAAACGGAACATTGATATGCAGTGTCTTGAACTTTTCCAGGAACTTCTTAAACTGCGCATCATGTTGATCTTTCTTAAATTTAGCAGGATAGGGTAAGTTAGGCCGGTACTCTGCTCCTGGCTCTTTCTTCTTGCCCTTCATTCTCTCCTTTGACCCTGAATCAAAATTAGAATTTTTCTCCACAATCTCCATCTCAGGTTCATCATGAATAACTGGCTACACTTGAGTAGGTAGTGACTCTAGCTCTTTCCCACTTCTCAAAGACACGGCCTTGAGCGATTCCCGGGTTTTGACCTCAGTATTGCTTGGTAATGAACCCGAGGACCGTTCAGCGAGAGTCTTGGCAATCTGTGCAACTTGATGCTCAAGATTCTGTAATGATGCCTGCTGATTGCGCATTACTTCCTCATGCCCTGAGAGTCGGGCGTCATTAGATTGGATGTACTTCACCAAAAGGGCCTCAAGAGTGGGACCCTTCTGTTCTTGTGGTGGAGGCCTCGAGAATTGAGGTTGTGTCTCGTTCTTTGCTTCGCGCCGTTGCCGAGGGCACGGCTGTCCTTGAGTCTGCTGACTCCCTGAAAAATCTTGGTGATTCCTCCACCCAGGATTATATGTGCTGCTGTAGGGGTTGTTCTGGTGTCTCTGATTTTGACCAATAAAATCCACCTGCTCAGTAGTATGAACCCCTCCAGACGAACAACTTTGCCCCGCTTGGCTTGCCCAAGTATCAGTACTCAAATTCTGCGATGAAGATTGGACTTGCATTGTGTCCACCCTTTTAGAGATGGCTTCCACTTATGCTACCAAGGTAGTGAGCACATCAAGCTCATAAAGTCCAGCTGCCTTCACCGGCTTGTTCCTCTCAGAGCTCCATTGGTACCCATTTGATGCCATGTCTTCAATGAGATTTTGTGCTTCTTCCGGTCTCTTACTGCACAAAGAACCTCCAGCTGCCGCATCTAGCATTTGTTTGGTCGCCACATTCAGCCCATTATAAAAAATCTGGATTTGCATCCATTCCACTATCCCGTGCTGTGGGTACTTTCTCAGTAATTCCTTGTACCTTTCCCAAGTGTCGTACAAGGTTTCTGATTCTGCATGTCGATAATAGGAAATATCACTTCTCAGTTTAGTGATCTTGGCCGGTGGGAAGTAGCGAGTTAAAAACTTCTCGGCCAGCTGTGCCCAATTTGTAATAGATCCCGCCGGCAAGGAACTTAGCCACTGCTTCGCCCTTCCTCGCACTGAAAACGGGAACAGTCGAAGGCGAACCGCATCCTCAGACACATGATTCGCCTTGAACGTATCACAGATTTCCAAAAAGCTTGATAAATGTGCATATGGGTTATCATCTTGAAACCCATCAAATTGGCACATCTGCTGCACCATTTGAATGAAGTTGGGCTTAAGTTCGAAATTGTTGGCCGCAATTGGAGGTCGAACAATACTCGATCCAGATCCCTCTAGATTAGGCCGGGCATAATCTGAAATGCTCCTCTGATTTCCAGCCATGTTTTCCTCTTGGTCCACTTCAATACTTACTTCCACTGACCCGGTTTCTCTTAAATGAATCTCCCGCTGTCTCTGATGGAATGTTCGCTCAATGTCTGGATCTGGAGACGCTAGATGGGATGAATTCCCCCGGGTCCTGCACTGCACCTGCACAAACACCAAAAGAAACAGATGAGATATGAATTTCCAAGCTCAAAGCAAAAAGAGAAAAGAAAAACCAAAGAACAAAAACAAAGAATACAAGAAAAATAAAATAAGAACAAAAGAAAACGAATTAAAAGTAAAATAAACGGCTAGAGTACTAAGACTGTCCGTATTCTTAGAAGTTGCCAGTCCCCGGCAACGGCGCCAAAAACTTGATACGCCCCTTGCGTAACCGCAAGTGCACGGGTCGCACAAGTAGTATAATGTACTCTTTGGGTCGGGTAGTCGAATCCACAGGGACTGGTGTAGCTTCTAATACTAACGTCCTACTCAATATCTAACCAGATCAAGAATGAAGGAGTTGACTTTGGACTGACTTTGAGGAAGTTGAGGGAATGGAAAGTTCACCAAGGGAAGATTTAGGATTGACTCGATGGAGGAGATGGGGCCCCGGGGTTGGGTTTCTGACGTTCACTAACTCAATCTTTCTGAGTAATTATCAGGAATGTCTTCAGTTCTAAACCTAGCTATGTTATAAGCATGTGGTTTCTAGCGCTGCCGAGCTCTAAGTTGAACTCCCTCTGTTTGCAACGATCAATAAAGATTCACAAACCTAGATTGGAGAATGCTCTACGAGGTTCAATTTTTCTGTTTGCATGTACTGGTTGAAGAATGACTGAGTATTGAAATCTCCCTGGGTACTATTAATCGAACTGACACAATACTGCTTCTTCTATTTATCATCATAAAAGTTTGGAGTGTTTGACCCAATCCCAGTGCTAGAGTAGTAAGAGCACGGCACCTGCGAGTGATGATAGTTAACCAAATCATTGGCTGCATACATAATTAAATAATAGAAGAAAGATATTTACAAAGTTAGAATAAAAAGAATGGAAGCAAAACAAGATAAGGAAAGACAAAAGAAGTAATAAACGGAATATATACAAGAATGGCAAAAACGTCAAAACAAAAGCCAAATCAACACGCTCAAAGTTTTCCGAATATTTCTCGTGGTTCCCCGGCAAGGGCCCGAGAATCTATCCTTACTTCCTTTTTGCTATGTTGTCTAGCCGATCAAACTTGAGATTTATAATGAAAAAGTAAAGAAGTAAAACAAAAGCAATTAAACTGCTAGATACAAAGGGCGATAAACGGGAGGAAATCAGGGTGAGAAGATGGTCACGGATGAGGATCCCCTCGGGGTTACTAAAGTGCGAAGGATGTTGGATTAACATGCAAGCGGCTTGAAAGACTGAGAAAACCCTAGATTAGGTCAACCCGATGGTCACAGCAATTGACCCCTAATCCGGTACGAGTATTGAATACGGGTTCTGCCCGTACAATTCCTCCTACGATTGCAAAGGGCAAGATGGTTTTCTCAAGCTAAGGTTGAATCACACATGAGTAATTAACCCTAGAATTGGAGGGGTACAAATACCCGATGGTCACGGCGTATTTGTACGTATTTCCCTTCCAAGCTTGGTGAGTCTAATACTAGGGCAATGGTCATGCAACCTAGTATTGGCTAAGTATGGATACACAAAGTTCTCATGCATACCCAAGCATTCAAAAACACCAAACATGAATCACAAACAAGATAGCAAGCATGAATTAAACCAAAACATCCAAACATCACAAGTTCACCCCAAGGTTCACCCACATCCGGTGACCTTGGGGTTTTAGTTGCTCATAGTCTCAAAATACATGAATAAAAGCATGAAAATAACTAAACCCAACATAAAAGACCTCCCTCCAAAGATTAGAGTCGAAGAAGCTTCCAAAGACGCCACTCGAAGTGGTGGCTTCCCGTCGTCTTCAACCTCAAGATTTGAAGCCCTAGAGGTAGATCCCGCACAAGAACGCGCTCTCCTCGCCGATTCCACCTTGGAAATGCCCTCCAGGCTCTCCTTCTTGGTCGGATTTGGAAGAGGTGGTGTGGAGCTCCCAGAAGAGGCCAAAGTCCCCTTTCTTTCATGCCCTAAAAGCCCTTAAAAGGGTGAAAATCGCGACTTCTCACGGGCTGCCTCACGGCCGTGAGGTCACCCGTGAGGCATCCAGAAAGTTTTGCAGGAAATTTCACCTCGGGGCGCTACAATACCCCCTGCTACAGTATTTTTCGCGACAATGGTTTCGCTATAGTGCTTGCTACGGTGAAAACCCAAAAACGTCGTATTTGGTGTCGAATTCTTCCTAAATACGTTCTTGAGCTCATTTAGGGTCTCGCAACACAAAATAAAGAAATTTAGACTATAAAAAGGCCATCGACTTATCAAAAAGATAATAAAATAATACAAATAAATACGTATAAAATACGTATATTTAGACGTTTATCATACCCTCCGGTATTAGGGTTGTGCCTAGTTTGTGCTTCAACCCTAATTTGAGGATCTTGATAAGTGCTTGCATGTATATAATTATGGAAATGTTTTCCACGCATGAGCATCACATTTTTCAGGCTTTATTGCTAATTTCGTGTGTTTTGGTGTTCTTTCATGCAATTAGGGTTGTGGAGATATGATACGTGAATAAAGGCGAGATTAGGTCAGAATGGTGCCAAGTGGAGATCTTTTGTGCAATTACGAAGTTCAAGACACAAATCGGGTTCCAACGAGGGGGTATGTGCCAACTTCTAATGACTTCAAGACAACTCTTGTAGAAGGACACGAAGGCAGTCATGCTCGCTTGTTCCGATTGGTTCAAAGATTTCAAAAGCTCTCCAAGTTTTTCCCATCATCAAGAAATGCCACTTGACCTTTCACATGGGCGTATGTCCGTCCATGTGACCTCAGGAGAAGAAACGGGCGAAATCGGGGATTAGTATGAAGATTCCACAAGGCAGAAAATCCACATGGGCGTGTGGAATTTCCACACGGCCATGTGGAATTTCCACACGGCCGTGTGGCTTTTCCACACGCCCGTGTGGATCCTCGAGATGGCCAATTATAAAGCCGTTCTGAAGCGTTATTGAGGGGATCTTATTCCAACTTTGAGAGGAGGTGACGGCTAGGGTTCAGGAGGTTCTTGCTACACTTTGGGGGCGCTTCTTCACCGATTTCATCATCAATCCCTTCCAAGGAAAGCTATTGGGGGAGACTTCGGCGCCTCGATTCGACGAGGTGTGCCTTAGGCTTGGAGGAAGGGGTTCTTTGAAGAAAAAGGAGAAGTTCCCATAGTCTATCAACACGAAGCTTAAGGGGGTTTTCTTTAGGGATTTCTTGCACTTATCTTCATTTATTTTGATGAACTTGTATTGCTCCATGGAGAGCTAAACCCCTAGTGGGTACTTGGACTTGTAAACCCTAGATTTCCTATGTTTCATTAACTTTAATGCTTTTATTCAATTTGAGTTTGAATTTGAGTTTCAATCTTGTATGCTTATTTGTTTCTCCCTTAGAGTGACACTAGGGTTGAGGGCTAATCCAATCATCCTTTTGACGAGTGACCATCACCATTAGGATTAGATTAACCAAGATTGAAGAGGGTTGAGAGGGTGAGTTGAGAGGTAGCGACACGTCCCCTTTCCCCTCCGGTGTGGTTTTCCCTACCTTCTTATTCCAAGTATTACCTTCGATCTCAAAGAGAGTTAGGCGTTGAGAGAGGCCTTTCCCCTGTAATTATTTGTGATTAGGGATCTTTCGCCTGGACCAAAGGGATTGATCTATAGTTGGGAATTGGGTTTACCGCTTGGAATCTCTAGAGCGTAGCGTAGTCATACGTGGTGTGAGGTGTCGAGAGTCTTCTCTCCGCCGGGACCTCGTAGGGGACTAGTCAAGGTTGACCTTAGATTTGGGACCTCGGTATCTTTGGATTCCACGACTCTTGAAATCTCTATTGAGTAAGAGTATTTAAAGTCTTGGACTTGAAACAAGGATTCTAGGGGGAGCATCGTCCGAGTACCCCATCTTCTTATTGATCTATTTCTACACCCTAACCTTTATTTTCAGCACCTTATTTTTACTTCTTTCCTATTCTATTTTCTTTCACAGCAACAATTGGTTTATCTTTGATTACTTAACAAAGTGTGATTGTTCTCACGTCTACTCCCTGTGGATTCGACTACCCACCCGTCTGGGTACTTTATTACTTTGACACCCGTGCACTTGCGGAGTACACACGCAAGGGTGTGTCAGATCTCGTGCCTTTAATGCAATCGTAAGAGGATTTGGGCGGATGGAATTCCCGTATCAATACTCGTACCGGATTAGGGGCCAATTGCCGTGACCATCGGGTTGGCCTACCTTAGGATTCTCCTGGCCAAGAACCACCAGTGCCTGTGTAATTCTAGCATCCTACTAGCTTTAGTAATCCCGAGGGGATCCTAGCTCGGGACCTCATACTTTCATTGCTAATTGCCTCCTTGATATGCTTATTTGGTGTGCCTTAGTCCAACTTGTTTATAGTTATCTTTGTTAGTTTTCTTATCTTGTTCTAATTCTCTATCTTAGTTAGACTAGACAGTGCCGTTTAGGGGGAAGTAATAGCAGCTCTTGGGACCCCAGGGAATACGACCCTCTCACGCTTGCGTGAGAGGTATTACTTGACGACCCGTGCGCTTGGGGAAAATCGATCAAGTTTTTGGCGCCGTTGCCGGGGAAATCCAAGAATGCTAGGAAAACCTCTAGCTCACTGCTCTAGTCATTTATCTTTCTTTTTGTGAATATTTGTTTTTGTATGTGTCTTTCACCATTTTGTTCATATTTGTTTATTTTCCTTCTTTCTTGTTTCCTTTGTTAGCTTATTATTTTTTTTTAGTCTTATTGTTTATATAGGGCCATGGATTTTCAAGAAAATTTGTTGGCCGCCAAAATCCATGCACTTGAGGAACAAAATAACCGACTTTCCACAAATGTGTATGATCATGAGAAGAAGATGGAATGTCTCTTTGCCATGAAAGCAAGCCAAGGCATTACACAACAACCAAGGCCTCAACAACCCCAAGTTCCCCAATTTCAGCCGCAACATCGGCAAGAGAGGAAATACACTACTGAAGATGTTCTAGCAAGGTTTATGATCTCTACAGATGCAAGGTTTGCAATAATGAACAGACGACTTGATGAATTTGGTACAATACTAAGGAATGTCCAAGCTTCAATCAAAGCACTTGAGAACCAAGTTGAGAAACTTGTTAGGGCAAATTCCGAGCCTTCTTTGGGTAGCCCAATGAGTAGTATTGAAAATGACCCAATTGAAAACCAGGCGGTTATCAATCTTATGAGTGGGCAACAATTGGAAGATGGGGTAAAGCAAGACAATGAGGAGGTCATCATGGCTATAGAAGTATGTGAGGAAGTAGAGGAGGCCCCATCTACCACATTTCAAGAAACTACGTGCCTCGATATCAACCATTCAATGAACCAATCAATAATCTTCAAGTGCAGAGAAAAAAATTTGGGAATTGTATTTGAAGATTTGGGGAGGAAACCAATGTCATCCTTGAACCCACCTATGCCGAGCTTGAACAATTCCCAACCAAAACGTTTTCCATGGCGGCCCAAGCAAATTTTATGGGCCACTTTTGATCATTCAAGAAAGGTTGAGAAAAGAAATGTGAAAACGGTGTTAAAGCATCCAATTGATCCACCTATGCAAAGCTTGACAAGTTCTCAACCCAACTTGTTCCCTTGGAAACCCAAACAACACTTATGGGTAATTCAAGGTGATTTGACAATGGCCGAGGAGCAAGATGTGGGTAGGAGGTTGACGCCATTCGAGGACCCACCGTTGCTAAGATTGAATAATGCTCGGCCCAAGCTTTTCCCATGGAGGCCAAAAGGTAACTCAAGCATGACCTCCAAACTTGCATCATCCCGGAAGGTAAAGTTCATATTTTTTGGTAGCTCTTATGCAACCTCTAGACGGGAGGAACACACCATTTTCAAGCCTCGCTAGATAAGAAAGAGGTACGTCGAGCTAATGACGTTAAAAAAAGCGCTTCTTGGGAGGCAACCCAAGTTCCTTTCATTTCCCGTAGTCTTTTTCTTATTTGTGTTGTCTAATTTTACTTATGTTTTTAGTAGTGGTTCGTGTGTAGTTGTGCTTTTCGTCGTTTTTCTTGATTCTTTCGCCTTTTTGTTAACTTGTTTGTCATGTGGTTTTTGAAGAATTCTTGTTCTAGATGCATGCATGTTGATGTTTTGAGTGTTTAAATGATGTTTCCGGCCATATTTTCAAGGTTTCATCGATGGTTAATGTGTACAAAGTGTGGAGATCAAAATGTGCAACCTGAAAAATCCCGAGGACCATCCTTGCGGCCGCAAGGATGCCCTCGTTATTTTTCCCGAGGTTCTTGCCGACCATCCTTGCGGCCGTAAGGATGGTCGGCAAGACCACCCGATAGAGGGCTTAAAACACATGTTTTGGGGGCTTAAACTATTCATTCTTCTTCCCCATTCTTCTAACCGGTTCTCCCTCATTTCTCCACCGTTTTTCCTCATTCTTTTTGCTCTAGTTTGCTCTCCTCCTCCTCTTTTCCATCTTGGTGACAAAAATTTGGAGTTTGAGCAAGCTTTTGGCCGGATCTTGCCCTTAGATTCACTCATCTTACTCTAGGGCAAGGGTTTGATCTCTCACTCAAAACCTTGAATTTTTCTTATTTTTGTGGATGAAATTTCAAGGAGTTTTGTTGTTTGTTGTTTTTGTGGGTTTTGGGAGCAATTTCAAAGCTTTGTAAAAATGTTTATGCTCCATTTACAAGAGAAGCTCTTGCAAAATCTTTTGGGAATTACTGTAGCAATTCTTGAATTCTTTCACATTCCCATCATGTTGAACCATTGCCTCTCTTGTATGTGACTTAATCTTGAATCATATTTGTAAACCCTTAGCCATGCTTGCATTATTGAGCTTTGGACACAATGATAATGATGAACAAAGAATTTGCTTTGATTTTGTTTTGCTTGATTCTTGTGGTTTGTTAGTTGTTTGTTTTGTTTGATTTTGTTTGTGTTTTTTCTTTTTGTGTGTGTTAGATGCCTTGATATGATGTTCCTTTCTATCTTGTAGGATGGAAGTAGGGCATCATTGGTGGCTACCCGGATCTCTTGGACTTCAAGCCTCATGTTTTGAGACTCGGGGAAGTTCATGAAACCCTCTTATTATGCTTTTATTGCCTATATTTTTTATGCACTGCTTATTTAGACACATTGAGGACAATGTGCATCTTTGAGTGGGGGGGTGGATTTTCATGAACTTTGGAATTGTTTTATATTGCATGACTCACCTATGATAGCTATGATTTTATTGTTAAGGATTTCCTAGTATGGTAGAATGATAGTAGTGAGTTGTACTTTACATGTGCTTGAATGTAGTTCTGTTTCATCTTTAGTGCACATTGATACCTGCTCACTATAACTTCCACTTCGGACACTCTAACCCATCTTATTGATTTAGTGTTAGGATGTTAAATTCTTCTTTCAGTAGTCCTTTAAAAACTTTTGAGTCTCCTGTTTTTGCTTTAACCCTAAGTGAGGTTTTTAAGTGAGGTTTTTAGCAGGCTTTTGATCAGGGTATTAAAAAAAAAAAAAAAAAAAAAAGTGAAAAATGAGTCTATGTCAGAATTCCTCTGCTTGTAAAAGCATGAATGCGTATATGTAGATCTGTAGTCAAGTAAGTCGGGTGGCTCTTGTGCCTGGCCAGCATGTGCATCCTGCTGAAAGATTTTTGTACAGTCTACGTTAGACGGACTCGAAAAAAAAAAAAAAAAAAAAAAATTTGACCTTTCGGGTGCCTGAAACCTGTTCTATCTTCACTTGTTGTTAAAGTTCCGTTTGTGAGACCAGAAGATTTTTAACTGACTATTGAGAGGGTCTTTAGCACTCTAACACTAACTCCAATTTGTATGAGGTGAATGGACATCCTGGGGTAATCCAGGGAGTTGAGGTCAGTGTGGGAGTCAGCACACACTCACAAGAACACTTTGGATGAAACAGAGCTGATATTGCTTGTCTATACACTGAACAACTCACTTCCTGATTTCTAACCATCTGTGCTAGTGAAGTCCTGTACATTTGAGCTTGAGGTCGTATATTTAGCAATTTATCTTCTTGCCCCTGTTCTTCATGTTTGTTTGCTTGGGGACAAGCAAACGCTTAGGTGTGGGGATGTTTGATAAACGTCCAAATATACGTATTTTATACGTACTTGTGTATATTTTCTGCTCCCTTTTTGTTAAGTTGTTATCTATTTTCTTGTTTAAAGTTGCTTTACTTGTGTTACAGGCCCGGAATAAGCCAAATAAGCTCAAGAACGTATTTATGAAGAAATCGACACCAAATACGGCGTTTTTGGGCTTCATCACTGTTGCAGTACTGTAGCAGGATACTGTAGCTAAATACTGTAGCCGGCACTGTAGCATCCCCCGAGATAAAATTCCTGGGAAAGTTTTTGGGTGTCTTACGGGCAACCTTACGCTCGTAAGGACACACGAAATTTCCCTTTTTAAGGGGCATTAGGGCATCTTGAAAGATGACTTTTGGCCACCATTCTCCACCATCTTCACCTAGGGTTTCAAGGCAAGTGGAGAAGGTAGATCGGAGAAGGAAATCAAGGGGAGAAGAGGTTGTGCTATCAAGTAGAAGATCTAGGACCTTGCCGGCGCGGATCCGACAAGTTCTCATCACCACCTTCTAGTCTTCATCTTAGGGGAGTTTGCTTTGAGTTTTATCTTATATTCTTTATATTTCTTGCTTTCTCCTTTGTTGATGATGACTAGACTCCCAAGGTCGCCGGGCATCCGGTGAACATTGGGATGAACTTGCTTTGTATGGATGCTTAGATTTACATTCATGGTATTTGGTTTGTTTTGCGGTTCATGCTTGGTGTACTTTGATGTATTGGTATGCATGAGAACTCTGTGTATCGATTTCTAGGTTTTAGTAGGTTGCGTGACCATCGCCCTACTTTTAGACTCCCAAGCTTGGAAGGGATACATGTACAAATACGCCGTGACCATCGGGTATTTTGTACCCCTCGGTATTAGGGTTGTGCCTAGTTTGTGCTTCAACCCTAATTTGAGGATCTCGTGCCTTTAATGCAATCGTAAGAGGATTTGGGCGGAAGGAATTCCCGTATCAATACTCGTACCGGATTAGGGGCCAATTGCCGTGACCATCGGGTTGGCCTACCTTAGGATTCTCCTGGCCAAGAACCACCAGTGCCTGTGTAATTCTAGCATCCTACTAGCTTTAGTAATCCCGAGGGGATCCTAGCTCGGGAACTCATACTTTCATTGCTAATTGCCTCCTTGATATACTTATTTGGTGTGCCTTAGTCCAACTTGTTTATAGTTATCTTTGTTAGTTTTCATATCTTGTTCTAATTCTCTATCTTAGTTAGACGGGACAGTGCCGTCTAGGGGGAAGTAATAGCAGCTCTTGGGACCCCAGGGAATACGACCCTCTCACGCGTGTGTGAGAGGTATTACTTGACGACCCGTGCGCTTGCGGACAATCGATCACACTACAAGTGCGCAGGGAATAAAAAGGAAAAGAGTGCTCAATCAATAAAAGTGAGGTATTCGAACAATGCTCCCCCAAGGATTCGGGTGTTGGATGTACATTACAAGTGTTTCTAAACGAAAACAATGAGTCGTGGGTATCGTAAGGTATAACTAGTCCCCTACTGGTCGTGTGCGTAACACACAGACTCCGCAAGTGCACGGGTCGCCAAGTAATACCCTGTGCGTGACACAGGGGTCGTATTCCCAAGGGGGCCCAAAGAGCTACCTTTACTCACTCTTTGCTTGTTGTTTAACTAATCAAGTTAAGTTTAAGGAAGTAATTTAATGCAAAGCAATTTAAAACTCTAAATAAGAAAATAGCAAGAAACTCACAACGAGATCGGATCAAGGTAGAGAAATGGTCACGGATGTGGCTCACCAAGGGGGGCTACTAAAGTGCAAAGGAGGCTAAGATTATCATGCTTTTGGCAATTTGGACCGATAGAAAACCCTAAGCTAGATCAACCCGATGGTCACGGTGTTGACCCCAAATCCAATAGAAGTAGTGGGTGAAGAACTCCTTCCACACCACATCCTTCCATGATTGCAAAGAGAGTAGTGGTTTTCACAAATTAGGGTTAAAACTCCACAAAGAAGCCAACCCTAAAACGGAGGGATACAAGTACCCGATGATCACGGTAAACTTATACAACTTCCCTTCCAAGCTTGAATGTGTCTACAACTAGGGCAATGTTCATACAATCCTAGTAGAAACAAGGAAATGATAAACAAGATTCTCATGCATATCAAGGCAATAATTCTCATCAAGCAAGGATTCACAAACCAACCAAAAGCATAAATAAATCAAAGCATCCAAAAATACACAAGTTCACCCCCAAGGTTCACCCACATCCGGTGATCTTGGGGGTTTAAGTGTTCATCTCAAGTCTACAAACAAGATTCATCTTGAAAACAACCAACAAAGACATAGAAAAACTCCCTCAAAACCCGGAGGCCGAATGACGTTTGGAATTCCTCAAGAAGTGGCTTCCGAAGACGCCACTCAAGGTGTGGCTTCCCTTGTCTTCTACATCCACAATCGATGAAATTCGGAGTAGATCTTACCCAAATCTTGTTCTCCCCGTCGGTTTCCACCTTAGAATCGCTCCCCTCGTCGTCCCTAAGGTCGGATCGGAAGTTGGAAGAAGAAGCTCTCCAAAACCCTAGGTCTCTCCCCTCAAAAAACTCTTTTGTTTCTCTTTTTAAAAGCCCCAGTCGGGGGGTAATGCGGCCAGGTATGCGGGCCGTATACATGCCCGCATAGAACCATTGAAATGTTGCCGATTTTTCTCGCAAGTTCTACAGTGATTGCTACAGTACCTACTACAGTACTTCTACAGTGCTCGAGCCCTAAAACGCCTTTTTCCATGCCGATTTCTTCTCAAATCGCGTTGTCGAGCTCCCCTAACATCAAAGGGCATCGATTCATTAACAAAACACATCAAGAGAACACAATACATACGTATAAAATACGTACATTTAGACATTTTTCAAACATCCCCACACCTAAGCATTTGCTTGTCCCCAAGCAAACACACATGAGAAAACTTTTTCAAACTTTTTCAAACACAAGAAAAATACGTACTTTAACCTTGAGTGAAGGTAAACAGACAGGTTCCAGGCGATCAATAGGTTATTCAAACACACATTTTTTTTTTTTTTTTTTTTTCACGAGTCCGCCTAACATAGCCCGTACACAAAACTTTTTCTTTTCAATCTTTCAGATGGATGCACATGCTGGCCAGGCACAAGAGCCACCCAACTTACTTGATTACAGGCTACATATACGCATTCATGCTATTACCAGCAGAGGAATACTGACATAGACTCATTTTTCATCATTTACTCTTTTTTTCTTTTCATAAAAAAAAAAATAAATAAATATACATCCTATCTCATGTCGCCTGATAAACTCCCTGCTAAAAACTTCACTTAGGGTTAAAGCAAAAACAAGAGACACAAAAGTTCTTAAACAACCATTGAAAGTAGAGTTTAACAATCTAACACTAAAATCAACAAGATGGGTTGGTTAGAGCATCAAAGGTAGAAGTACAGTGAGCATGCATAAGTGTGCACTATAGATGAAATAGAACCACATTCAAGCACAGTAAAAGTACAACTCACAACTATCAGTCTACCAAGCTAGGAAGTTCTTAACAGTGAAATCATAGCTATCATAGGTTGATCAAGCATGCAATGAAATAGGGTCTCCATCCCCACACCTAAAGTCGTACATTGTCCCCAATGTACATCAGTCAGAAGCACAAGGTGGAAAATAAATATAACAGGAATTAAAAGATGGAGTGAAGAAAACTTCCCCATTTTCGGTTCGGAGTGGACAATACATGCACGAATACGGGGTAAGTTCAATCATCGAAGGGTGGTGAGAGTGAAGCTTCTTTTATGATAATCCTACAAAGATCAAGAAGCAAATCTCATCTCACCAATTCAAAAGTAGGGAGCAAAAACAAAAATAAAAATAAACTAAGTCGAACAAAAACAACAAGGTATGACTCCATGCAAGTTCTCTTCTCAATCTATAAGTGAACAAATAAATTCAAGGAAAATTTCATTGAAAAGTTACTGTAGCACGAGCAGAAATTTTGCAAGAGTATCCCCTTGTTTTTTAAGCCCAAAAATTTACAAATAATGCCTTAAAATGCAATTAAATCAAAGATTAAACATTCACATAACATCTCCCAAAGTGTGAAGCAAGATAAGCATGAAAAACAAGAAGAAACATCAAGTTTGCTTCAACACACAAGTTAGGGCTTGAAAGCTTGAATCGAAAACGATCGGTGAAGAAGATGATGAAACCTTGAATAAACCATTGGATCCACGTTGCAAAGGTTAGGAGTGGAGTGTAGAGGACGAAAAATGAAGAAAAACGGTGAAAGAATGAGGGAAAACGGATGAGAGATGAGAGAGATATGAGTAAAATGGTGAAGAGGCATATTTAAGAGATGGGCAGCCCGAGCTCCTCGCGGCCTAGCATGCGCCCGCATGCTAGCCCGCATAGGGCTCGGGTTGGCTATGTGGGCAAGCATGCGGGCGCATGCTTGCCCGTATAGATGCCCAGAACCTCCCAACTCAATTTTTTTCAAGTTTTTTCAAGAGATCAAGCTATACACATGAAAGTTTTCCTCCAAACAATCATAAAAACACTCGAAACAAAGCCGAAAACTCACATAGATTGATAAAACCTTCAACCAAAAAGCACCAAAACTAAAAAAGAACAACAAAGAACACAACAACCAAGCATTAGCAAATGATACAAAAACTAAGAAATACGAAAAACAACACAACTAACACAACACACCAAAGAATAAAACTAAACCACACACTTAAAGAAAATACGAAAACACACTTGCAATGAAATTAAAAACTAGGGTTGCCTCCCAAGAAGCGCTTGTTTTAAGTCATTAGCTTGACATTAGTTACCTCGAATTCATGGTGGAGCAAATGGTGGAGACTTACCTCCATTCTTTGACAAGGAGTTGTTACCCGGGAAGTAGTGCTTTAGACGATGACCATTGACTTTGAATGTCCCATTTTTAGGGTTGTTTATCTCTACTGCGCCATGGGGAAAGAAAACCCAAAGCTAGATCAACCCGATGGTCACGGTGTTGACCCCAAATCCAATAGAAGTAGTGGGTGAAGAACTCCTTCCACAAGACATACTTCCATGATTGCAAAGAGAGTAGTGGTTTTCACAAATTAGGGTTAAAACTCCACAAAGAAGCCAACCCTAAAACAGAGGGATACAAGTACCCGATGATCACGGTATACTTATACGACTTCTCTTCCAAGCTTGAATGTGTCTACAACTAGGGTAATGTTTATGCAATCCTAGTAGAAACAAGGAAATGATAAACAAGATTCTCATGCATATCAAGGCAATAATTGTCATCAAGCAAGGATTCACAAACCAACCAAAAGCATAAATAAATCAAAGCATCCAAAAATACACAAGTTCACCCCGTTCACCCACATCCAGTGACCTTGGGGGTTTAAGTGCTCATCTCAAGTCTACAAACAAGATTCATCTTGAAAACAACCAACAAAGACATAGAAAAACTCCCTCAAAACCCGGAGGCCGAATGACGTTTGGAATTCCTCAAGAAGTGGCTTCCGAAGACGCCACTCAAGGTGTGGCTTCCCTTGTCTTCTACCTCCTCAATCGATGAAATTCGGAGTAGATCTTGCCCAAATCTTGTTCTCCCCGTCGTTTTCCACCTTAGAATCGCTCCCCTCGTCGTCCCTAAGGTCGGATCGGAAGTTGGAAGAAGAAGCTCTCCAAAACCCTAGGTCTCTCCCCTCAAAAAACTCTTTTGTTTCTCTTTTTAAAAGCCCCAGTCGGGGGGTTATGCGGCTAGGTATGCGGGCAGTATACATGCCCGCATAGAACCATTGAAATTTTGCCGATTTTTCTCGTAAGTTCTACAGTGATTGCTACAGAACCTGCTACAGAACCTGCTACAGTGCTGCTACAGAACCTTGCGGGCGTCCATGAGGGCGCATGGGCGCCCGCAAGGCGCTCTGCCCTGCGGTTAGCCGTGAGGCTAGAAGCCTCACGGCCAGCCTTGCGGGCGCAAGGCTCCCAGCCTTTGTGCTGGGGCTCCTTGCGGCCTTCCTCGCGGGCGCGAAGGCGCCCACGAGGCTCCCAAAGACGTTTGCCATGCCTTTTAAGGGCTTAAAAACGCCCGTAAAGCCCTGAAAAGTCAAAATTTCGGCATGTCTTCCCTACAACTTCAAGGAAAAATCTGAAATACACAACTAATTTCCGAAACATTCAAAACAACACACTTGAATTTCATCGAAATAAGGGCAACATGGGTTCAAACTAGAACCAAAAATAGGAAAAATTAAACACGCCAAGCAAACCACACAACACAAAATAAAAGAGTAGGAGAAAATAAATTGCGGGAATTTAAAACTTGGGTTGCCTCCCAAGGAGCGCTTGTTTAACGTCGTTAGCTCGACGTACCTTCGCATTACCTCAGGGTGGGTCAAATGGAGGAGAATTACCTCCGGTTTTCTTGCACACATTACCGCTTGGAATATTCATCGAGAGGCACGAGTAGACCTGAAATTTGCCTTGTCCTTCGAAATATAATCGGTCTACTTCGCTTGGCATAGAGTGTGTAAGATTGGAGTCTTTCTTCTTCTTCCCAAGCACTTTACTCCAGACTTTCTTTAAACCTTTCTCTTTTTCTTTTTTCGGTGGGGAGTTCCTCTCGATAAGCTTTAACTGGTGTGCTGGTGGATGAGTAGGGACTTCTTTTTCATCTCCTTTTGTGTCCAACTCCTCCAAGTATTCATCCAGCGGGTTTAATGACATGAGCTCCTACACACAATCAGAAATGATTAATTCAGTCTCATCATCAAAATAAAACGCATCATCGTGATCCAGTGTATGTTTCATGGCATGCGGGAGAGTGAAAACAGCTTCTTCCTCCCCGACCGACAACGTCATCTTTCCTCCCTTCACATCTATAAGGGCCCCCGCCGTGTTCAAGAATGGGCGCCCGAGGATCAATGGAACCTCCACATCATCATCTACATCCAGGATCACAAAATCTACCGGGATAATCAAATTATCAACCTTCACTAGCAAATCTTCCGCTACGCCCCGGGGTTTCCGCGCATACCGATCGGCGAGTTGCAATGTCATCCGAGTGGTTCTTAACTCTTTTAACCCAAGCTTCAAAAATAACTTGTAGGGCATGACATTAATGCCAGCCCCTGAATCTGCTAAAGCTTTTTCCTGTATACCATCGCCAATTATACAGGGTATTATGAAGCTCCCCGGATCAGTCAGCTTCTTCGGCAATTTCCTTTGTATCACAGCTGAGCAATTCCCAGTAAGTGCCACAGTCTCTAGTTCTTCCAATTTCCGTTTGTTTGTGAGAAGATCCTTCATGAACTTGGCGTACTTGGGCATTTGGGATAACGCCTCACAAGGGGAATATTTATATGAAGCTGCTTAAAGACACTGAGGAATTTCTTGAATTAAGCGTCTTCTTTGTCTTTCTTTAACCTCTCAGGATAAGGGACGCGAGGCTTATACTCCGGAATTTCCATTTTCTGGGGCAATGGTGGAGCTTTACTCCTTCAGAATTTTTAAGTGCACTTGGAGTTTTTTGCATAGCTGATTCGTTGTCCTCCAAGATGTGATTCTTTTCAGTTCTTGTTTGCACCTCCTTGCCACTCCTTAGTGAGATAGCTTTCAGCTGCTCCCTTGGATTCACTTCAGTGTTACTCAAGAAACTTCCTGGGAGTCTTTCTGCGAAGGTCTTGGCCATTTGGCCTATCTGATTCTCGATGTTTTGGACTGAGGCTTGTAGATTACTGATGTTAGCATTAACATTCTCGAATTTTGCCTCAGTACTGACCATGAACCTTGCTAGCACATCCTCTGTGGTGAATTTTCTCTCTTGCTGCTGTGGCGGTTGTTGTTGATGTACTGGTGGCGGTGGTGGTGGTGCCCTTTGTTGTGAACTTTGTCCCCATGAGAAATTGGGGTGGTTCCTCCACCCGGGGTTATAGTTGGCACCATACGGATTTCCTGGGCCTCTTTGGCCCCCACTCAAATAATCAGCTCTCTCCAATGGGGCAACAACGCCACTAGAAATTGGACACTATGTAGTTTCATGCCCTGCTCCACATGTGTCACAGGAGAGTACGGCCCCAGAATTTGAGCTTGATCCCATCAAGAACTGATCAAATCTCCTAGTCAGTACATCCACTTTTGCGGCCAAAGCAGTGGTGTGGTTGACCTCATAAATTCCTGCAGTCTTCTGGGGCTTCCCTCGTGCACTCCGATGGGATTCATTGCTAGCCATGTTCTCAAACAATTCCTCGGCGTCCTCAGGGAATTTATTACTCAACTATCCGCCTGCCGCGGCATCAATCAGCTAACGTGTCTGGTAGTTCAGTCCTTTGTACAGTGTTTGGACTCTCATCCAGGCTGAAAACCCATGATGGGGACATCTTCTGAGCAGATCCTTAAACCTTTCATGTGCTTCAAACAATGTTTCTGAATCCCCCTATCTGAAGGCCGAAATTTCTTGCCTGAGCCTGGCTGCCTTGCTAGGCGGGACGTACCTTGCCAAGAACTTCTCCACCATTTCCTTCCAGGTCTCGATGGTCCCGGGGGCTAGTGAAGTGAGCCATCTGTAATCAACTCCGCTCAAGCTGAACGGAAACAGTCGTAATCTAATCGCTTCATCCGAAACAGAATTAATTTTGCAGGTGGAGCATATTTGGAGAAAGCACAACAAATGAGCATGGGGGTCTTCATCAGCTAATCCGTCGAATTGGACCGAATTTTGGATCATCCCAATAGTACTAGCCTTGATTTCAAAATTGTTTGCTGGCACTGTTGGGGCTTGCACACTGAATTCATCTCCAGTAAACTGTGGCCTCTCATAATCTGACAATGTCCTTCTTGGTTCAGCCATGACTGAGGGTTCACTTTCTTCAATCTGAACCTCTTGCTGTTCTGAGCTCCCTATCCCTTCTCTAAGCCTTTGATGCAAGGTCCTCTCAATCTCATTATCTTGATCCAATAAATTTGAATGCCTTGCTCTTGTCATACAACAGGTACCTTGAAAAATCCAGCCAGTAGAGGGTTAAACTCAAAATAAAAACAAGATGACCACAAAATAAATGAAATAGAGTAAAACAGAGTGGAGAAAGTATGTACAGCAAATACCGAAAAAAACAAAGAAGATAAAAAAAAATAAAGCAGTTAAATCAATAAGCTCAAACTTTTCCGAATATTCCTTGTGGGTCCCCGGCAACGGCGCCAAAACCTTGATGAGCGTCCCGCAAGTGTACGGGGCCGTCGAGTAATACCCTGTGTGTGCCACAGGGGTCGTATTCCTCGGGGCCAAGGATCTACCCTTACTTCCTCTTCACTTATTAACTAACCAAATGTCTCGAAGTTGGGTGCTAAGTTCTACAGACTGACTTTTAGAAAATCTAACTGAATGACGAACTATAGCCAAAATAGGTGGAGAATCACAAAGGGGAGAAAACGGTCACGGACGCGGATCCCCCTGGGACTACTGAAGCTGGACAGATGCTAGGGTTAAAATTGCAATTGCTGTTTGGGCCAAGAGACTCCTTGAATAGGTTAACCCCGAATCCCTCGGTGATTAACCCCTAATCCCATACAGGTATTGGACAGATTCTCTTCTGACCAATTCCCAATATGATTGCACTACGACTAGGGAAATCTCTGATTAGAGTCAAACTCAGTATTTCGGTTCGAACCTAATGATTGGAAGGGTACCACATACCCGAATCCCTCGGCGTATAGGTACATGTATCCTTTTCAAACTATGTGAGTCTAATACAAGGGCGTATCCCACGCTCCAAGTACAACCTAGAAATCGAACTACAGAGTTCTGATGTAATTCAAGGCAATCAAGCACACATAGCATGAACCACAAACTAGCAAATTGCATTAAATATAAATCAAAGCATCCATACAAGCTCGTTCATCACAAGGTTCACCGGCGTCAGGTGACCTTGGGACTTAGTTGTTCATACAAGAAAATAACATAAAACACATCATGAAAACAATAATCTAGCTGATAAGTGCTTGCATGTACATATTATTTGAGATGTTTTCCATGCATGAGCATCACATTTTTCAGTTTATATTTCTCATTTCGTGTGTTTTTGTGTTCTTTCATGCAATCAGGGTTGTGAAGAAGATTTATGCGAAGAAAAGCAAAAATAGGTCATGATGGTACCGATCGGAGTTCTTTTGTGCAAACACAAAGTTCAAGATGCAAATCGGGTCAAACAAGAGAGTATGTGCCAACTTCTAAAGGTTTCGAGACAATTTTTGTAGAAGGACACGAAGGCAGTCATGCTCGCTCGTTCCGATTTGATCGAAGATTTCAAAAGCTCTCCAAGGGTTTTTCAACATCAAGAAATGCCTCATGACCTACCACGCGATCGTGTGTCCGTTCGTGTGGCCTCAGAAGAAAAAACGGGCGAAATCGGGGACCTATTGATGCAGTTTTATAGAGGCTGAATTTCCACACGGCCGTGTGGATTTTCCACATGGCCGTGTGGATCCTCGATCTTTGCCATTTTAAAGGCCGTTCTGAAGCGTTTTAAGGGGGACTTTTTCCTAACTTTGGGGAGAGGTTCGGCTAGGGTTTGAGAGGGTTTTTGCTGCGTTTTGGGGGCGTTTCTTCACCGATTTCAACACCGATTCCTTCCAAGGAGAGCTATTGGGGGAGCCTTCGACGACTTCGATTCGGCAAGGTGTGCCCTAGGCTTGGAGGAAGGATCCGTGGAGAAGAAGAAACAGCCCTCATAGGCCATCAACACGAAGCTTAAGGGGGTTTTCTTTATGGATTTCTTGCACTTATCTTCATTTATTTTGATGAACTTGTATTGCTCCATGGAGGGCTAAACCCCTAGTGGGTACTTGGACTTGTAAACCCTAGGTTTTCTATGTTTCATTGACTTTAATGCTTTTATTCAATTTGAGTTTAAATTTGAGTTTCAATCTTGTGTGCTTAATTGTTTCTCCCTTAGAGTGACACTAGGGTTGAGGGCTAATCCAATCATCCTTTTGAGGAGTAACCATCACCATTAGGATTAGATTAACCAAGATTGAAGAGGGTCGAGAGGGTGAGTTGAGAGGTAGCGACACGTCCCCTTTCCCCTCCGGTGTGGTTTTCCCTACCTTCTTATTTCAAGTATTACCTTCGATCTCAAAGAGAGTTAGGCGTTGAGAGAGGCCTTTCCGCCGGGACTTATTTGTGATTAGGGATCTTTCGCCCGGACCAAAGGGATTGATCTATAGTTGGGAATAGGGTTCACCCCTTGGAATCCCTATAGCGTAGCGCGATCATACGTGGTGTGAGGTGTCGAGAGTCTTCTCTCCGCTGGGACCTCGTAGGGGACTAGTCAAGGTTGACCTTAGATTTGGGATCTTGTAGCTTTGGTTTCCACGACTCTTGAAATCTCTATTGAGTAAAAGTATTTGAAGTCTTGCACTTGAAACAAGGAACCTAGGGGGAGCAGTGTCCGAGTACCCCATTCTTATCTCGATCTTTTCCTACACTCTAGCTTTAACTTTCAGTTCTTAATTTCTGTTTTAAATTACTTTTTAATCTCATCAAAAATTGGTTTTCTTTGGCTACCTAGCGAAGTGTTTTTGTTTCTATCGTCTACTCCCTGTGGATTCGACTACCCACCCGTTGGGTACTTTATTACTTCGACACCCGTGCACTTGCGTAACACACACGCAAGGGTGTGTCAAGTTTTTGGCGCCGTTGCCGGGGAGTTAGGCGTTTTAGGAACACTTATACTTTGTTTCGTTAGTCATTCGCTTTATATTCTGTTCCACACTTCTTGTTCTTCCATTGTTCTGATTTTGTTTTCTTTTATTGATTTCAGCTCCAGGTTATGCCCCGTGGACACCCTTCGACATTAGTTGAAGACGATCCAAGAGATTGAGAGGAGATTACATAGACGGGGAAAACAACCTGAACAAGAACAGAATTATCAAGCTGAAATAGAGGTTGAGGAGTCAAGCAACCATGGCTGAACGGAATGAGCAACGGCGGACACTCTCGGACTATGCAAGACCTACCCCTCGTGGCACACAATCCAAAGCATCGTACGGCCACCAATTACAGTTCACAATTTTGAGCTCAAGCCGGGTTTTATTCAAATGGTACAACAGTCCGCACAGTTCAATGGGTTAGCGGATGAAGACCCAAATAATCATATTGAGAATTTTTTGGAAGTGTGCGACATGCTCAAGATTAGTGGGGTTACAGATGATGCTATTCGACTGAGGGCTTTCCCATTTTCCTTGAAGGGAAGAGCAAAGCAGTGGTTACAGTCACTTCCTAGAGCTTCAATTACTACGTGGGAGGAGATGGTTGAGGCCTTTCTTGCTAGATATTTCCCTCCTGGAAAATCTGCGAAGCTTAGGAATGAAATCTCTTCTTTTATGCAAATGGAATTGGAGTCTCTCTTTGAGACATGGGAGAGGTTCAAGGACCTCCTGCGGAAATGTCCCCAACATGGGTTTCCTGAGTGGATGATCATCCACACCTTTTACAATGGGCTGAACCCGAGCACAAGACAGTTACTTGACGCAGCAGCAGGAGGCACCTTAGGAAGCAAAACCCCAGAAGCTGCCAGGCAACTCATAGAAGAGATGGCTATGAATAGTTATCAATGGAATGCTCGTGATAAGAAGAAGGTAGCCGGTCTTCATGAAATCGATGCTGTCACCTCCTTAGCAGCTCAAGTAGAAGCATTGAGCAAGAAGCTAGACACTCTAACTTCTTCAAGAGTGGCAGCAGTGATGAACTGTAATGGTTGTGGAGGTGGACATGCCTCATCTGATTGCCCTATTTCTGTGAGTGGTGCATCCCCTGTTGAGCAGGTAGACTTTGTGGGTAATGCAGTAAGAGGCCAAGGTAACCCTTATAGTAGCACTTTCAATCCAGGGTGGCGAAACCACCCGAATTTTTCTTTGAGTAATCCGGGACAGAAAAGACCTCTTGCACCACAAGGATTTCAGCAACCACAGCTTCCAAACTTGGAGAATCGAGTTTCATGTCTAGAGAATCGGATGACAGATCTAGAAAAAGCACTGACTAGATTCATCCAAGTCATCTGACACACGCTTTCAGGGTGTAGAGACTATACTTCGCAACCATACTGCGTCCTTGCATAATCTAGAGAATCAGGTTGGACAAATTGCGAAGTCGTTATCAGAGAGACCTCAAAGAAGCTTTCCTAGCAATACAGAGACAAGTGTAAGAGAGCAGCTAAAAGCAATCACTTTGAGGAGTAGTCGCGACATTGAGAGTAAACTTCCAGCTGAGAAGGTTGCACATGGTTCGCCCCAGGAGAAAGAGATTAAGGAGAAGAGTAAGGAGAAGGAGGGGGTTCCCACACCTTACAAACCAAGGATTCCCTATCCTTCAAGGCTGAAGAATGACCACAATGAGGAGCAATACCAGAAATTTTTGGGCTTATTCAAGCAGCTGCACATCAACATTCCATTCGTGGAGGCATTATCACAAATGCCTCGCTATGCGAAGTTCTTGAAGGACCTCTTGAGCAATAAGAGGAAGCTGGAGGAGAGTGCAGCGGTGATCTTAGATGCATCATGTTCAGCAATATTGCAGAAGAACATGCCGAACAAGAAGAAGGATCCCGGGAGTTTCATCATCCCGTGCAATATTGGAAATTTAGGTGAAGAAAAGGCATTGGCAGACTCAGGGGGTAGTATTAATGTGATGCCTTACACTTTCTTCCAAAAGTTGGGTTTGGGGGAACCAAGACCCACTCGGATGACGCTTCAATTAGCTGACCGTTCAGTTAGACATCCGAGGGGCATTATTGAAGATATACTTGTTAAGATTGACAAGTATATCTTCCCTGTAGATTTTGTGGTTCTTGATGTGGATGAGGATGTCGACGTACCACTGATACTTGGGAGGCCGTTCCTGCGCACTTCCAAGGCACTTATTGACATGGAAGGCGGAGAGATGACATTGAGGATTGGAGACGAGAAAGTGACCTACCGCCTTGCAGAAGCCATGCGACATTCTCTTGATTTTGATGATGCGTTATATTTTCTTGACACCACTGATGAGTTAATTGATGATTATGTACAGGAATCACTATGTCCAGACCCATTAGCTGAATTGCTAGAGCAAGAGATGGACGTTGCTGAGGTGTCACCATTTGATCTAGTGGATAAGGAAGAACCTTCCCCAGGCATAGTCAATAAGTTTGTCAAAAAGTTGAAGAGAGTGAGACATCGCCACAAGAAACAACCGAATAATTCTACGAATGAACAGTCAAAGTCTAAGAGCGATACACCTTCAGTTGGTAACAACTCCTATTACTCGCCCTCTGATAAACGTCTAAATATACGTATTTTTTACGTACTTGTGTATAGTTTATTCTCTCTTTTTGTTAAGTTGTTTTCTATTTTCTTGTTTAATGTGGTTTTACTTGTGTTACAGGCCCGAAATAAGCTCAAGAACGTATTCATGAAGAAATCGACACCAAATACGGCGTTTTTGGGATTCATCACTGTAGCAGTACTGTAGCGGAATTACTGTAGCACAATTACTGTAGCAGATACTGTAGCAGATACTGTAGCTCTGGATGGAAAAATCCCTGAGAAACTCTCTGGATGCCTTGCGGGCAACCTTGCGCCCGCAAGGCCACCCGCAAGGCATCGCGATGTCTTGATTTAAAGGGCTTTTCTAGGGCATTTTGGGAGGAGAAGTCTTCTTCCTTGGAGCTCCACACAACCATCTAAAAATCCGGCTTGGAGGAGGGCTTTGAGGGCGTTTTCACGGCGAGATCTTGGAGGAGAGTGCGTTTGGGAGCAAGATCCTACTCTAGGGCATCATTGAAGGAGGGTTGAAGACAAGAGAAGCCACCTCTTGAGTGGCGTCTTCGGAACTCCATTTTCGTATTTGAGGGAGTGATTATGCTTTCTTTAGTTGTTTTCATGCCTTTGAGTATGTATTTTGATATTATGAACAACTAAACCCCAAGGTCACCGGATGTAGGTGAACCTTGGGGGTGAACTTGTGTATTTTGGATGCTTGGCTTCAATTAATGTTTGTAGACTTGTTTGTGATCCTTGTTTGGTGCTTTTGAATGTTAGGGTATGCATGAGAACTCTGTGTATCTCTACTTAGCCAATACTAGGTTGCATGACCATTGCCCTAGTGTTAGACTCACCAAGCTTGGAAGGGAAATACGTATAAATACGCCGTGACCATCGGGTATTTGTACCCCTCCAATTCTAGGGTTAATTGCTTATTTGTAGTTCAACCTTAGTTTGAGAAAACCACCTCACCCTTTGCAATCGTATGAGGATTTATACGGGTAGAGCCCGTATTCAATACTCGTACCGGATTAGGGGTCAACTGCCGTGACCATCGGGTTGACCTAATCTAGGGTTTTCTCGGTCCAACAAGCCATTTACATGTTAACCCAGCATCCTGTACACTTCAGTAGCCCCTGAGGGGATCCTTATCCGGGACCGCTTTCTCACCCTGATTTCACACTTTCTATTGCCCTGTTTAATTAGCTTTCTGAATTGCATTTATTTCTTGTTTTTGCATTTTCTTCCTTTACTCTCGAAATTGATCGGCTAGACAACATTGCGAGAAGGAAGTAAGGATAGATTCTCGGACCCCAGGGAATACGACCCTCTCACGCGTGCGTGAGAGGTATTACTTGACGACCCGTGCGCTTGCGGGACGACCACCAAGTTTTTGGCGCCGTTGCCGGGGACCCTCGAGAAATATTCGGAAAACTTTTAGCGTGTTGATTTGGCTTTTGTTTTGCCGTTTTTGCCGTTCTTGTTTATATTCCGTTATTTTATTCCCTGCATTTTTCCTGTTTGTTTTTCTTCAAGTTTTGACACCCGCCTTGAATTTTCTTGCGAGGTACCTATCTTATGACACGAGCGAGTCACACAAATTTGGTTGATCCTGACGACGAGATTGAACGAACCTTGCATCAACGTTTGAGAGAAGTTACTGAAAGCTCAAGGCAACAAGAAATTCGGGTCGAATCTAGTGAGCCTACTGTCATGGCCGAGCCAAGAAGAACGCTATCAGATTATGAAAGGCCACAATTCACGGGAGAAGAATTTAGTGTCCAAGTGCCAACTGTTCCGGCCAATAATTTTGAAATCAAGGCCAGCACCATAGGAATGATACAGAATTCAGTCCAGTTTGATGGTTTAGCTGATGAAGACCCGCATGCTCACTTGTCTAAATTTCTTCAGATTTGCTCCACTTTTAAGATCAACTCAGTATCAGACGATGCCATCAGACTGAGGTTATTCCCGTTCAGTTTGAGAGGAACAGCATACAGATGGCTCACATCCTTAGCTCCTGGTTCCATCACCACTTGGAAGGAAATGGTTGAGAAGTTCCTGGCCCGATATTTTCCCCCAAGCAAAGCTGCAAGATTGAGACAGGAAATATCATCCTTCAGACAGGGTGATACTGAGACACTTTTTGAAGCCCATGAACGATTTAAGGACCTTCTTCGCAAGTGTCCTCATCATGGCTTCCCTTCATGGATGAGGGTGCAAACATTTTGCAATGGGCTGAATTATGCTACTAGGCAGCTCATCGATGCAGCAGCAGGAGGTTCTCTGAGCAACAAGCTTCCTGAAGAGGCCGAGGAGTTAATTGAGAACATGGCCAGTAATGAGTGCCATTGGAGCACTCGACAGAAGCCTCCAAGGGCTGCAGGGTTGTATGAGGTGACTGAATCCACAGCTTTGGCCGCGAAGATTGATGCCCTAACAAAACATGTCATGGATAATAGTTCGAAGTATGACGTCCTAGCACAAAAGGTTGATCAGCTCATGATAGGATCCAGTTCAGGATCAAAGGCCGTTATGTCATGTGATACTTGTGGGGCAGGGCATGCAACATCACAGTGCCCCATTGTTGTTGCCCCATCACCGCCGATGAAAACAGTGGATTATGTTGGGGGTGGACCAAGAGGACCTGGAAATCAGTTTAGCAACCCTTACACTTATGGATGGAGAGGCTCTTCAAATCCTTCTTGGACTCAAGGTCAATCTCAATATAGACCTCCACAATCTCAGGGAAGCCAATACCAAGCTCCTCCCCCACAAGAGAAGAAATATTCTACAGAGGATGTGTTAGCCAGATTCATGATTAGCACGGAGGCACGCTTCGTGAATAATGAAAAGAAAATGGATGAATTTGGTGCTATATTGAGAAATGTTCAAGCATCCATCCAATCTCTGGAGAATCAAGTGGGACAGCTTGCTCGTGGACAATCTGAACGACCCTCGGGGAGTTTGCCAAGCAATACTGAAAACAACCCGAGAGAGCAATTAAAAGTTGTTACTTTGAGGAGTGGTAGACAGTTGGAAGCAAGGGACAAAGGAATCCCAAGTGCTTCTAATGATGGGGTAGCCGTCCGGGAAGACCCTGATTTGAATAAAGATGTAAGCAAGGCTAATGGGAGGAAAACTGGTGAAGACTCTCCCAATTCTGACATTTCAAAGGAGCACACATACAAGCCAGTGGTACCTTACCCCTCGAGACTCAAACCAGATAGAGATGAAGCCCAGTTCAAGAAGTTCCTCAATGTATTCAAACAACTCCACATAAATATTCCAATCATTGAGGCACTAGCTCAAATGCCCAAGTATGCCAAATTTTTAAAAGAGCTTCTCACCAATAAGAGGAAGTTAGAAGAACAAGGCCATTGTTGCACTTACGGTAATTGCTCAGCAATTCTAGAGAAGAAACTTCCAAAAAAGTTAAAAGATCCAGGTAGTTTTGTGATCCCTTGTGTAATTGGTGAAGGAGTAATCGAGCATGCTCTAGCCGATTCTGGGGCTAGTATAAATGTAATGCCATACAACTTGTTCTTGAAACGGGATTGGAAGACCTACGACCTACACGAATGACATTACAACTTGCAGATAGGTCGGTGCGAAGACCTCGGGGAGTAGTTGAAGATGTCCTTGTCAGAGTCGACAAACTCATCATTCCCGTAGATTTCGTGATTCTAGATGTGGATGATGATGTCGAGGTACCCCTAATTCTAGGGCGCCCATTCCTGAACACTTCGGGTGCTCTAATTGATGTTAAAGAAGGCAAGATGACCTTGAGGGTTGGAGATGAGCAAGTGGTCTTTACCCTCCCGGAAGCAATGAAACACACACTTGATCATGATGATAAACTCTATTTCACCGATAGTACCGATATAATTGTTTCGACTGTGTGCAGGAGGTACTTGCCTTAAACCCTTTGGATGAGTACTTGGATGAGTTAACATGCCAAGATGTCAAGGAAGAACTCTCTCCTCCACCAACACAACAAGTTAATCAAGTGGAGGGTAATTCATCCAATAATGGTAAGAAAATTAGGGGTGTTGAGAAGATGTGGAGAAAATCGAAGAAGAAACAAAAAGAGAATAGAGAGGTATCCACATTGCCTCCGGATGAGGTTGATCGTATCTTCTTTGGAAATGCGGGTAAATTCAAAGTCTTTTCTTGCCTTTCATTAAACTTTCCAAGCGGCAACCCAGCTCCAAAGGTTGGAGGTAACTTTCCTCCATTTGTCCCACCATGAAAATTTTGAGGTAATGCAAGTCGAGCTAACGACTTTAAACAAGCGCTTCTTGGGAGGCAACCCAAGCTTTTAAAATTCCTTGCACTCTAGTTTTCGTATTCTTTAATTTTGTAGTAGTTAGATGTTGTCTTTGTTTTAGTTATTTTGTTCTTCTTCTTTGTCATTTCTTTGTTGCTTGATGTTGGGATTCTTTGAGTTGTTTGATGTGTTGATGCCATGAAGCTTGCTTCTTGTGTGTTTATGGGATTATATCGGCTTTGTTTTCATTGTTTTTAGGGTTTAAAGGAGGTTATGTTGATGCTAAACAAGTTTAGAGCCGTTTTATGACCGTTAGAGATCGTTTTGGTCGGATTTGGCAAGCTTGCGGGCAAGCTTGCGCCCGCAAGCTTGCCCGTGAACCATCCAGAGGGGCCTTGCGGGTGGGCTTGCGCCCGCAAGCCCAACCGCAAGGCTTCCCGAGGATCCTTGCGGGCAACCTTGCGCCCGCAAGGCTACCCGCAAGGAAGCCCGATAAAAGCCCTAAAAAGGCTTCTTCCCAACTCTTTCTCTCATCTTCACACTCCCATCTTCTTCCTCTCATTTCTCACTCATTTCTCCACCAAATCACCTCATTTTTTTTGCTCTAAATCACTCTCATCCTCCTCTAAACTCTTTTGTGGAAGGATTTTGGAAGATTACAACCTTTTCAAGCCGTTTCAAGCTTTTGATTCATCCCTCATACTCTAGGGTTAAGGTTTGATTTTTATTCTTATATCTTGTGTTTTAATGAATTGTTGGGATGTAATCTTTGTGCTTTTGGTTCTCTTTGCTTAATATAGCATTATGAGATTGGTTTTGTATGATTGTAGAAATTTTTGGCTACTTTTTCAAGCAAAACTCTTGCCAAAATTTCTCGGATTTACTGTAGCAATGAACCATTCTCCTTAATTTTCATTCCATGAAGCCTCAATTTCTTTAAAATTTGGTTTAATGGTGTCCCCTTGGTCTTGTAGGTATGAGGACCAAGAAAGTGGCTCATAAGAGGACACGGAGAGACCGTTCTCCGCCCGGCGACGAACCACGATTTCGAAAGGACGATCACAAGACCCGATTCACCCTTTTGTCAAGGAAACAATTCGGCACCATACGAAAAATTGATTGGAATGTTTTGAGAGCCTTGGGTTTAGATGAAGTCATCTTGGAGCTTATCTCTCATGGTGGGTGGGACAAATTGTTCTCCATTGAAGAACCCACCTACAAAGAGCTCACATTAGAAGTGTTAAGCTCCATTGAAGTTGCAAAGCAATGGTGTGCCGGCCGACCGAGTGTGATTACATTTCAAGCATTTGGGGAGAAACACCGAATCTCTCAAGATGAACTGGGCGTATACATGGGATTCTACACAGAAGCATACACCCACACTCCTGAGTTTAAAGCCCTAGGCTATGACTTACCGCACCCCGTTACAAATGAGTCCTATTGGTGTTCTATAGCAAATCGCTCGGGGACAAGGAAGGCATCCCAACTACTGAACCCTGCCCATCGATACATCCATGCACTGCTGACTAGAGGCATTGGGGGTAGACTGGACTCGACAGGGGTTGTCTCGCGCACAGACCTACTGATGTTGTACAGCATTATCGAGCGCTATCCACTACACATGGGGCATCTTCTTGCGGAAGTCTTAGCACACCAGGGCCAGTTTGTTCGCCTTGGAGCAATTTTCGCCGGGCCATATATCACAAGAATGATCAAAGGCATGGGCCTTCTTGAGCACACCCAAGGCATGACAGTTGTTGGTTCTATGGCGCCACTTAGCATGCAGACTCTGACTTGCATTGGTATAGTTGAGAAGCGGGGTACCATACACAGACTTGCACAACACCAAGGAACACACGCAGAAGACCCTCATTTTTCGCACGAGACGGACACCGGTTCAGAGTCTGAGTCCGAGCCAGAGTCTAGAGAGCAGAGACCATCACTTGAGGCACAGTTTGCAGAATTTCGCACTGAGGTCTACCAACAGCTGCAGACACTTGAGAGAGGACATAGAGAGTTAGCTGCATCAGTGAGTCACATTGAGAGTGCCACCACTGAGATCCTGACATTCCTACGCAGCTCTTCATCTTCAGCGGGCACCACCTCCGCCGCTACCACCTGTGCTGCATCATCACGGCCATCTGACTCTTAGACTCCCAGCATCACGGCACTTCTTGTTGTTCTTTTTATTTATTTTGCTGCTCTTATTGTTGTTTGCTTTAGTGTTACTTTTTAAGTTAGTTAGGGTTCCGACCCTACTAAACTTTCTCGGTTTATTTTGCACTTTCTGTTTTTGCACTCTTCTCTATCATTCTCATTATGGAGTTGTGATCAGTGTTCTGTCTTTTTCCAGGAATTTCTTTAGGAATGCTTCACACTCCCAGCCCTCACCACATGGACCCCGCCAGTCCACATGCATTTCATCGACGGATTGGGGAAGTTTCTTACTCCATCTTTTAATTCTTGTTATATTTATTTCCCACCCTGTACTGCTGATTTATGTACATTGGGGACAATGTACAGCTTTAGGTGTGGGGATGGAGTATTTATACTGTATTGCATGCTTGTATTTTACCTATGATAGCTATGATCTTTTTGTTAAGGATTTCCTAGGTTGGTAGAATGACAGTAGTGAGTTGTACTTTACATGTGCATGAATGTAGTTCTGTTTCATCCTTAGTGCATATTTATACCTGCTCACTATAACTCCCAATTCTGACGCTCTAACCCATCTCATTGATTTTTGTGTTAGGATGTTAAATTCTTCTTTCAATAGTCCTTTAAAAACTTTTGAGTCTCCTGTTTTTGCTTTAACCCTCAGTGAGGTTTTTAAGTGAAGTTTTTAGCAAGTTTGATCAGGCGTTGAAAAAAAAAAAAAAAAAAAAAAAAAAAAAAGAGAGTCTATGTCAGTATTCCTCTGCTTATAAAAGCATGAATGCGTATATGTAGATCTGTAGTCAAGTAAGTTGGGTGGCTCTTGTGCCTGGCCAGCATGTGCATCCTGCTGAAAGATTTTTGTGCAGTCTACGTTAGGCGGACTCGAAAAAAAAAAAAAAAAAAAAAAAAAAAAAACGCCTGAAACCTGTTCTATCTTCACTTGATGTTAAAGTTCCTTTTTGGAGACAAGAAGATTTTTAATTGACTATTGAGAGGGTCTTTAGCATTCCTAACACCAACTTCAATCTGTGTGAGGTGAATGGACATCCTGGGGTAATCCAGGGTGTGGAGATCAGTGTGGGAGTCAGCACACACTCACGATGACACTTTGGATGAAACAGAGCTGATATTACTTGTCTATACACTGAACAACTCACTTCCTGATTTCTAATCACCTGTGCTAGTGAAGTCCTGTACATTTGAGCTTGAGGTCGTATATTTAGCCATTTATCTTCTTGCCCCTGTTCTTCATGTTTGTTTGCTTGGGGACAAGCAAACGCTTAGGTGTGGGGATGTTTGATAAAAACTTGGTGGTCGTCCCGCAAGCGCACGGGTCGTCAAGTAATACCTCTCACGCACGCGTGAGAGGGTCGTATTCCCTGGGGTCCGAGAATCTATCCTTACTTCCTTCTCGCAATGTTGTCTAGCCGATCAATTTCGAGAGTAAAGGAAGAAAATGCAAAAACAAGAAATAAATGCAATTCAGAAAGCTAATTAAACAGGGCAATAGAAAGTGTGAAATCAGGGTGAGAAAGCGGTCCCGGATAAGGATCCCCTCAGGGGCTACTGAAGTGTACAGGATGCTGGGTTAACATGTAAATGGCTTGTTGGACCGAGAAAACCCTAGATTAGGTCAACCCGATGGTCACGGCAGTTGACCCCTAATCCGGTACGAGTATTGAATACGGGCTCTACCCGTATAAATCCTCATACGATTGCAAAGGGTGAGGTGGTTTTCTCAAACTAAGGTTGAACTACAAATAAGCAATTAACCCTAGAATTGGAGGGGTACAAATACCCGATGGTCACGGCGTATTTATACGTATTTCCCTTCCAAGCTTGGTGAGTCTAACACTAGGGCAATGGTCATGCAACCTAGTATTGGCTAAGTAGAGATACACAGAGTTCTCATGCATACCCTAACATTCAAAAGCACCAAACAAGGATCACAAACAAGTCTACAAACATTAATTGAAGCCAAGCATCCAAAATACACAAGTTCACCCCCAAGGTTCACCTACATCCGGTGACCTTGGGGTTTAGTTGTTCATAATATCAAAATACATACTCAAAGGCATGAAAACAACTAAAGAAAGCATAATCACTCCCTCAAATACGAAAATGGAGTTCCGAAGACGCCACTCAAGAGGTGGCTTCTCTTGTCTTCAACCCTCCTTCAATGATGCCCTAGAGTAGGATCTTGCTCCCAAACGCACTCTCCTCCAAGATCTCGCCGTGAAAACGCCCTCAAAGCCCTCCTCCAAGCCGGATTTTTAGATGGTTGTGTGGAGCTCCAAGGAAGAAGACTTCTCCTCCCAAAATGCCCTAGAAAAGCCCTTTAAATCAAGACATCGCGATGCCTTGCGGGTGGCCTTGCGGGCGCAAGGTTGCCCGCAAGGCATCCAGAGAGTTTCTCAGGGATTTTTCCATCCAGAGCTACAGTATCTGCTACAGTATCTGCTACAGTAATTGTGCTACAGTAATTCCGCTACAGTACTGCTACAGTGATGAATCCCAAAAACGCCGTATTTGGTGTCGATTTCTTCATGAATACGTTCTTGAGCTTATTTCGGGCCTGTAACACAAGTAAAACCACATTAAACAAGAAAATAGAAAACAACTTAACAAAAAGAGAGAATAAACTATACACAAGTACGTAAAAAATACGTATATTTAGACGTTTATCACCCTCTAACTTGAAGAATTTTTGTTCATCATGCTTGAAGGTTGCAGTACCTTATCGAGCTGCACATTACAAAAATGAGTCCCTCTATCGCTAATGATGATCCTGGGAGTACCAAAACGCGTGAACAGCCGCTTGAGAAATCTAACTACAGTTCTAGCGTCGTTTGTGGGGAGAGCTTGTGCCTCAACCCACTTGGACACATAATCCACGGCCACTAGAATGTATCGGTTTCCATTTGAACTAGGAAATGGTCCCATAAAGTCAATACCCCAAACATCGAATACTTCACAAAACTGAATGGGATTTTGAGGCATCTCATCCCGTTTAGACAAAGTACCAGCTCTTTGACATTTATCACAGCTTTGAATGAATTGATGAGCATCTTTAAATAGGGTTGGCCAATAAAAACCTGCAGCTAACACTTTCTCTGCAGTTCGGCATGCTGCATAATGACCACTAATAGGTCCCAAGTGGCAGTGAGTAAGGATGCTTCACCCTTCTTCCTTTGAAACACATCTTCGCACTATATGGTCTGCACATACTTGGAACAGATATGGGTCCTCCCAAAGGAAATTTTTCAGGTCTGCGAAAAACTTATTCTTTTGCTGAAATGTGAGTCCCTTGGGGAGAACCTTGCCCGAAAGATAGTTTGCAAAATCAGCAAACCATGGAGTATCAGATATTGACAGATCTTGAATTCCATACAGGTGCTCCTCAGGAAATGAGTCATTGATTTCATGATGAATGGCTTCATAGCCTTCTAAACCCTCCAGCTGGGATAAATGATCTGCTGCCAGATTTTCTGCACCCCTCTTGTCCTTGATTTCCACATCAAATTCCTGCAACAACAAAATCCAACGAATTAGTCTTGGTTTGGCATCGGCCTTGCTCATTAGATAACGAAGGCCGAATGGTCTGTGAAAACAATCACTCTAGATAAGATTAAGTAGGGTCTGAATTTATCAAAATAAAAAACTACAGCCAACAAATCTTTTTTGGTAGTTGTATAATTTTCTTGGGCACTCGTCAATGTCTTGCTCGCATAATAGATTGGCTGAAAGTGTTTGTCTCTTCTTTGTCCCAACACAGCCCCTACTGCATGGTCACTAGCATCACACATGAGCTCAAAGGGAAGGTTCCAATCAGGTGTGATAAGGATGGGTGAATGAGTGAGTTTTTCCTTTAGTAAGCTGAAAGCAGATACACACTCATCATTAAACTCGAAATGGACATCCTTTTCCAAGAGTTTGGTAAGCGGTCGAGTGATCTTGGAAAAGTCTTTTATGAAGCGGCGATAGAACCCCGTATGCCCCAAGAAACTGCGAATTGCTTTGACGTTAGTTGGTGCTGTTAGCATCTCGATTGTTTCGATTTTTGCTCTGTCCACTTCGATTCCCTGGCAAGAGATTTTATGCCCTAGCACTATCCCCTCTTGCACTATGAAGTGACACTTTTCCCAATTCAAGGCAAGATTCGTTTCCTCACACTGCATGAGTACCCTTTCCAAGTTCTTAAGACACGTGTGAAAAGAATCGCCGAACAATGAAAAGTCATCCATAAAGACCTCCATGACATCCTCCAATAGCTCATCAAAAATGGCTGTCATGCATCTTTAAAATATTGCTGGTGCATTACATAACCCGAACGGCATCCTCCTGTATGCAAACGTACCATAAGGGCATGTGAATGTTGTTTTCTCTTGATCTTCAGGGCCGATCGGGATCTGAAAATACCCAGACATACCATCAAGAAAACAATAGAACTGATGACCCGCGAGACGCTCTAGCATTTGATCAATAAAGGGCAGTGGAAAGTGATCCTTTCTTGTGGCATCGTTTAATCTTCGGTAATCAATACACACACACCAACCAGTTACTGTACGTGTGGGTATCAGCTCGTTCTGCTCGTTTCTGACCACAGTCATACCCCCCTTCTTCGACACCACTTGAGTGGGACTCACCGAAGCACTATCTGATATAGGGTAAATAATGCCTGCATCAAGGAGCTTCACCACCTCTGCTTTTACTACCGCCTTCATGTTTGGATTAAGCCTTCGTTGAGGTTAGATGACTGTTTTATAGTTGTCTTCAATAAGAATTTTATGTGTGCAAAAGGATGGTTTATCCCTTTGATGTCAAAAATTTTCCATGCAATAACAGCTTTATGTGCTTTCAATAAGGCTACCAGTTTTTCTTTTTGTGCTGCAGAGAGGTTGGAAGCAATGATTACCGGCAACTTCGATCCTTCAACCAGGAAGGCGTACTCTAGATGGTCAGGTAATGTCTTCAATTCCAGCTCAGGGGGTTCTACCACCGAAGGCCGTAATCGATTACCTTATTTCTGCTCAATTTCTTCGAAGCCCTTCGGTTCATTTTCAGGTTCCTCCTCGAATACCTCCAGTTCTGGCGGAGCTGATAACAAAATCTCTGAATCTTTGGGATAGTCTTCTTGGATGCCTATGCTGCAAATTTCTGCAGCTAGGATTTGATCAATATCTTCTACAGAATCGTCATCTCCATCTGAATTACTTTCTGCCTCAGCAACTTTATCTACCATGATCATATAAAACTGTGCCATTGCTTCTTTCAGATTAACTTCAGGTTCCTCATTAAAGGAGAGAATTGCCGACTTATCAAATTGGTCTAGTAAGCTTCCTAGATCTGCACCGTAATATGAGCTCCCGAACCCATTGATCGAATCTTCTTGTCTCCACTTGTAAGTTGCAACTAATTGTTCCACCTTCTCTTCATTCGTTGCCATTACTGCCTTTAATGTCTCCAGTATTTCCTTCGTATTGAACATAATCCTTGGACGCAATAAAAGAAACAGAATCAGGGTAAGACAATGAAAGTAGAGAATATGGAAAAGAAAAACAGTGAAAATAAATGAATGGCTAAAGTAACAAAATACTAGCGTTCCTAATATCATGTCCCCGACAACATCGCCAAAAACTTGATGCGTCTCCGCAACAACATAACATGGTGATGTGTGTCAACCCCTTGCGTTACCGCAAGTGCACGGGTCGTCAAGTAATAAAAGTGGACCCAAAGGGTCGGGTTGTCGAACCATAAGGAACAGAAGTACTAGTAATAGCCCCTCTCTTGTTATCTAGCCTAATGAGTGTAGTGTGTGATGATCTAATGGCCAAAACTAAGAGTGTCACTACAAGTGCGCAGGGAATAAAAAGGACAAGAGTTCTCAATCAATAAAAGTGAGGTATCCGGACAATGCTCCCCTAGGATTCGGGTGTTGGATGTATATTACAAGTGTTTCTAAACGAAAACAATGAGTCGTGGGTATCCTAAGGTATAACGGCCCCTGCCTCCAAGTCGCCGATAACTAGTCCCTCGACGCCTCACACCACATATGACTACTTAAAACTCTAGGGATCCCAAAGATATAACCAATTCCTAAAAGTAGATCTAACCCTGCCTCCAGGTGAAAGATCCCTAACCCCCTACGAGGTCCCGGCGGAGAATTCTCTCGACGCCTCACACCACATATGGTTGCTTGACACTTAGGGAATATGGAGATAGGAAATATCTATCGGAAGGGCAAGGGGACACTCCGCTATCTCACGGCTCACCCTCTCAACCCTCTTTACTCTTAGTAATTCTAAACCTAGCAGTGATCTCTCTCTTCACTAGATTGAAATAAAACATGGAAGGCAATTAATAATGAAATCAAAAGCACAAGCAAGCATTCAGAACTCAAGAGTAAAACTCAAACTGATAAATTCGAATAGAAACACAATGTAAATCTAATGAAAATAAGAATCCTCGGGTTTACATGTCTGAATACCCTCTAGGGGTTTAGCTCCCCATGGAGCGAGTCACAAAACAAATAATGAATTGAGAATAAAGTTCCAAAGACATAAAGAATAACCCCCTAAATCTGTGATGATGGTCTTGATGGGTAGTTTCCACGTCTGGATTGAATCCACTCCGAAGCTAGGTCGCCGATGGTTTCCTTGATGCTATGACGGAGGAGGAATCGATCCAAGTTGGTGAGGAAAGCTTCCCAAAGCCGCAAAGAACTCCCTCCAAGCCCTAGCCACCTTGTCTCTCGAAAGTGGCCGAAACGATCCCTAAAAATTATCACAAGGCGGCTTTTATAATTTGAATTCAGGGCTTTACACGGGCATCCACACGGGCATTCACTCGCCCGTGTACTGTAGCCACACGCCCGTGTGGAAATTCCACACACTGTGTACAGTACTTTGCTACATTACTTTGGTACAGTATTGCTAAAGAACTGCTAAAATATTTTGCTACAGTACTTCTACAGTACTCCCCCCGAAAGTTGGCAACACCCCCATGCATATGAGCACAGCTTCTAGTTGTGGCCTTGAAATGTGTCATCACACCCTATCTTTGCTTCTTCCTGTACTTCATGTCTCCAAAGCCCTGTTTGCACAAAAGAACACAAAACACACCTTGTTAATGATAAAACCTGATAAAAGTGATGCTCAATGCATGTAAATTAATAATATAAAATATATACAAACAAGCACTTATCAGGTGCCCATAAGCAGTGCAGCCCTCCAAGCGCTAAGTTATTAGCATGCCATCTTTGATGTTTTTATTCCTAATTGGTTCCTTTAGATCTTCTTTAGCTTTAACCAACACTTGGTGCCTGCGAAGACAGTTCATTCTTGATTTAGGCTCATATTCCACTAAATTACTCCAATACTAGCGCAACAAGTAGACAACTTAATATATAGAATACGAATAATTGTTTACTTATCAAACTCCCCCACACTTAAAGTCTTGATTTTTCTCAAGCAATAAAGATAAATCGAAATGTAAAGAAGCAGGGTGTTAGCTACTTTAAGCAAACATGAGCCGGTGAGTTCAATAAGCATCAATTAATAGTACTAGAGCATTAAAAATTTTAGACTCTAATAATCGGGGGATACTCTATCCAACGATAATGTGTGTGTGGGTGTGTACTCAATCTGTTTCCTTTGAGTAACGGCATGATACTTGACGTACATGTTAAAACATTGCATGGTAGCTTCACACAACACCTAAGGTAGCCCTTTCTCTCTGGATCCTGAAGAGCGGCTTTCACACTTAGGAGTGGTAGCTCTTTCCAATGGCACTTGTCTTTTACCTCTTTTTTCAGAGAGTAGTAGCTTTTACGTACTTTTAGTGGTAGCTTGCAATTAGGGTTGTGAAGAGGTTTTGTGGGAATTAAGGCAAAAATAGATCATGATGGTGCCAAGTGGAGTTCTTTTGTGAAAATATAAAGATCAAGACACAAATCGGGGTCAAACAAGAGAATATGTGCCAACTTCTAAAGGGTTCAAGACAATATTGTAGAAGGACACAAAGGCAGTCATGCTCTCTTGTTCTGGTTTGTTCAAAGATTTCAAAAGCTCTCCAAGGGTTTTTCGATATCAAGAAATGCCACATGACCTACCACATGAGCGTGTGTCCGTCCGTGTGGACTCAGAAGAAGAAACGGGCGAAATTAGGGACCTATAGATGCATTTCTCTAGAGGCGCCCATGTGGATTTTCCACACGGCCGTGTGGAATTTGTAAATGGCCGTGTGGATCCTCCACTTTTGGATTTTAAAAAGCCGTTCTGAAGCATTTTAAGGGGAGCTTTTTCCTAACTTCTGGAGGGAGTTTGGCTAGGGTTTAGCAAGGTTTTTACAAGGTTTTTGGGTCGTTTCTTCACTGATTTCAATACCGAGTCCTTCCAAGAATAGCTATTAAGGGAGCCATCGACGACTTTGATTCGGTGAGTTGTGCCCTAGGCTTGATGGAGGGATCCTTGGAAAAGAAAGAGCAGCCCTCATATACCATTAGCACGGACCTTAAGGGGGTTTTCTTTATTGTTTATTAGAATTCATTTTCAATTGTATTATTCCCTTTGTATTACTCCATGGAGAGCTAAACCCCTAGTGGGTACTTGGACATGTAAACCGCAGGATTTCTATGTTTCATTGACTCTTATTGCTTTTCTTTTAATTGAGATTTAATTTGAGTTTCAATCTTGTGTGCTTATTTGATTTTCCCTTAGAATGACACTAGGGTTGAGAATCCAACTTAATTATCCTTTTGACGAGTGACCATCATCATTAGGATTAGATTACCAACATTGAAGAGGGTTAAGAGCATGAGTCAAGAGGTAGCGAGACGTCACCTTTTCGCTCCGGCGTGATTCATCCTGCCTCCATATTCCACGAGCTCTTATGATCTCAAAGAGAGTTAGGCATCGAGAGAGGCCTTTCTGCCGGGACTTATTTGTGATTAGGGATCTGTCGCCTGGACCAAAGGGTTTGATCTATAATTGGGAATAGGGTTTATCACTTAGAATCCCTAGAGCTTAGAACACTCATACGTGGTGTGAATCATCGAGAATTTCTTCTCTGCCGGGGCCTCGTAAGGGACTAGTCAAGGTTGACCTTACATTTGGGACCTTGTATCTTTGGATTTCCATAGCTCATTGAATCTTGATGTAAGAAGAGTAATTTGAGTTTTGCACTTGAAACTATGATCCTAGAGGGAGCATTGTCCGAGTACCCCATTTACTCTTTGATACTTCACTTCACTCTAACGATTACTTTTAGTTCTCTATTTCTGTTAATCAATTTTCTATTGATCTCTGCACCAATTGCGTTTTCCTTAGCTAATTAGTAAAGTGTGTTTGCTGCTAACGTCTACTCCCTGTGGATTTGACTACCCACCCTTTGGATACTTTACTACTTTGACAGCCGTGCACTTGCGGAACACACACGCAGGGGTGTATTAGGTCTAAAAACAACTACACTAGCACATGATAATCAGACATAATTGAACTCACCTTAATCATCGAATTGGGCTATCACTAGTCAGTTAGTACTAAGTAAACAAGCATACAAATCCCTTCCCCACACTCAAAATCTTACATTGCCCTCAATGTAAGCAAATAAAAATAACAGGGATAATGCAAGGAAAACTAAAGAGAGGGTTGAAAATACGAGCACTTCCCTGAAAAAATGATGGCCACATTGAAGAGCAATGGGAAGGGACGGGCTTGGGGAAATGTCAGTTGAGTGGGGTGACTACTCCAAGTCGGGAGAGACTGAGCGAGCACCACCTTTATAATTGGTGGTTGTGGTTAGAGCATATGGGTTCCTACGTGATCAAGTATAACATTAAACTCAATAAGCAAAAATCAACAGTAATAAAGGAGAAAGAAATAAACTGGAAATCCACTAGAAGTTTGAAAAATAGACCAAATGTGGCAAGACCAACTATTGCCAAGTACAAAAAAAGTACACAAATAGCACGAAAGTAAAGAAAAAAAAACTAAGATGCTGGATCAGTGGAAGCTGTCTTGAGTGTTGGATCTTAAGGTGGAGGAACTGGTGGATCCTCAGGGGCTGCCACATGCTCTGTGGGAAGGGGGAAGTATGCGCTCGATCATCGCCAGAGCACGATGGGGGTCGGCCTCTATCCTCACCACCGACTCCCGAATCGCCGTTTTGCCGGCTCTGAGAGCCTGCTGCTCCTCCCAGATCGCGACCAGTTGCTCTCTAATGTCCTCGTACTAATCTTGTGATATACGGCCCAGCGAAAATATTGCTGAGGCGTATGCACTAGCCCTGGTATGTGAGGAAGTCCGCCAGGATGCAGCCAAGGTCTACGGGGCGGCGCTCTATCATGCTGAACAAAAAGAACAACTCCTGTCACCCCACCACCCAAGTGCTATCTGATCGTCCCGCAATCGAACGGTCAAAGATAGCGTGTAAATACTTCAAGGTCGGCCGGATCAAGAATGTGGCTTTGGTGAAGCCCGACTCGTAGTTCCGCCCCTGACTGTGGGTATGACGACAGGGGGCAGGTCAATCTCCAGTGCCTCATATTGGGCTATAGTCGTGTACTCTATGTCGTACAACCCCATCAGCAATGCGAAATGAGTGTAGCTCAGTCGCCTCGTCTTGAAGAATAAGTGGAACTGGATCGCACCAGGCGAGAGAAACCTACCAGGCCCCGGTCAACCTCGAAGGTGCTGAGCACTTCCAAGGTAATGTCTTGGTACACTGGCTCCTCTATCGACAGAAGCTGGTCCCACCCACCAATGCCCACAAAGCGGTAGACCTCCTTATCCAATCCCAAATATGTAAGTACGGGCCAGTCGATGACTCGAGACTGGCCAATCTGCTTCGTCATCAAGCGGTTAAACCGCTCTCGGAAGCACAGGGATGTGAATGATGGTCCTCCAGGTGGGACCGGGGTGGAAGGCCCAGCATCGTCTGCTCTAGCCCTCTTCAACGGTTTGTGCGCCACTTGCTTAGCTCGATGCATCCTGCATTAAAAATACGGACGTTAGATACAACCAAGACCCTAAAAGCAATAATGCTTACGGCCGCCTTACGGTTGAGCTTACCGCGGTAAGGGTCGGGAATTCATCTGCATCAGGGGGTTATGGCAGTATGTTGAAAGGCTTAGGCCGTAAGTACCTCCCCTATTGCCGTAAGGTCGAAAATTTACAAATATACGCACATTTGCACCCAGAAACATGTTCATACATTCAATAAAGCACAAATTATTGAGGAAGAGACAAGAAAAACGTAGCAAAAGCTAAAACAATAGGAGTACCTCAATGTCGGAGAAGAAACGATAATAGAAACAACCGGGAAACACTTCATCCGACATCTAGGAGGATGCCAGAATGCCCAAGAAGGCTGGCGAGAGTAGGTGGGCAGAAGGAATCTCCGGGGCGAAGGTCTAGGGTAGCAAAAGGGGGGAAAATGAATTGGAAAGGTCACCGGCGGCACCTTAAACCTAACTACTTACAACCACCTTACTCGCGTAAATCGGGCCGTAAGGCTCTCTAGATTTCCTCTTACGGGGTCTTACGGGCGTAAGGACGACCCCGTAAGACGGTTCACATGCTTCTGAATAGAAGTTTTGGGCCGTAAGGGAGTTGAATACTAGGGCCATAAGTACCTTGGATTTTTTTGTTACGGCCTCTGCTTATGGCCATAAGGGAGCCCGTAAGGTCCTCTGAACAAAAATTCCCAAGGGTATATGGGCCGTAAGTGGATATTGAAATGCCCGTAAGGCTCTCAGGATTTACACTTACAGCCATAACGTACGGGCGTAAGTGTGCCCGTAAGGTCCTTGAGAATACTCTGCCCAATTGTTACAGGCCGTAAACCAGACCATAAGTGCCCCAATGGAGCCGTTACGGCCTGACTTACGGGCGTAAGTAGCCCGTAAGCATCTTTGAAAATGTGGTATAGCTTCCATGCCTTCATAATGCATGTCTAAATACAAAAGTTCTACTGAGGCGGTAGACATGACTAATACAAATAAGCACAATGCACTAATATAAAACCAAAACTCCGATAATAATTGGAAACTATACAACTAAGAGTAACTAAAACAATCATGCACAAAGAAAGGAAAAACAAAGCAAAGACAATAGAGAATTTGGGTTACCTCCCAAGAAGCGCTTGTTTAAAGTCTCTAGCTTGACATAAGGAGTTTCCTACATCACGGAGGTTCCTTCAAACGGAAAACCTCTTTACTTGGTGAACTAAGAGGGGTGCAAAGTGATTCCGGGGTGTTGTTTTTGAAATTCTCCCCATATTGAAGCTACTTTCGGGTGCGTGAACACATCAGTCTCTGAAAAGTCTTCTTTAAGGGTGTTAACCCTTCTTTTATAATGAACACCGAACTTAGGTATTCTCCCTTTTCTGAATCCTGCCATCCTTCAAAATGATGTTGCTGAACCAATTCCTACACACATTCTTCAACACACATGTCAGTAACATCGCAAAAATAACATTCATTGTCAAAACTTATCGACTTCTTCATTGCTTCGGCTAGCCGATAAGTGACAGACTCATCCCCAGCTCTCAATGTTATCTTTCCTCCTTCCGTGTCAATTAAGGCCTTTGGGGTTCGAAGGAAGGTCCCAAGGATCAACGGGATGCCAGCATCTTCATCCACATCTAATACCACAAAGTCGACAATAAAGATATACTTGTCGACCTTAACTCGAACATCTTCAACAATGCCTCGAGTGTGTCTAATTGTTCTGTTTGCCATTTGGAGAGTCATTGCAGTGGGGCGTTGTTCACCCAACCCAAGTTTCTTCAACAAGGAAAAGGGCATTACATTAATGCTAGCTCCAGAATCAGCTAGCGCCTTTTCTGTCCCCATCCTTCTCATGCAGCAAAAGATTATAAAACTGCCCGGATCTTTTATCTGCCTAGCAATTGGCTTCAAGTACCATTGCTGCACCTTCCTCCAATTTTGTTTTGTTCGATAGCAAGAACTGGAGAAAATTAGCATAGCGTGGCGTTTAGGTTAATGCTTCGACGAAGAGTAGGTTGATGTGCAACTGTTTAAATAGACTCAGAAATTTCTTATACTGTTCTTCTGATTGATCCTTCCTCAATCGAGAGGGATATGGAATTCTTGGCTCATGGAAGATCTAGACTTCAGCATCTTCTTTCTCCATATTGATAAGTGCTTGCTTATATATAACATCATTTTATATGTGATGGTTGTCCGCAAGCACACGGGTCGTCAAGTAATACCTCTCACGCACGCGTGAGAGGGTCGTATTCCCTGGGGTCCCAAGAGCTGCTATTACTTCCCCCTAGACGGCACTGTCTAGTCTAACTAAGATAGAGAATTAGAACAAGATAAGAAAACTAACAAAGATAACTATAAACAGGTTGGACTAAGGCACACCAAATAAGCATATCAAGGAGGCAATTAGCAATGAAAGTACGAGGTCCCGAGCTAGGATCCCCTCGGGATTACTAAAGCTAGTAGGATGCTAGAATTACACGAGCACTTGGTGGTTCTTGGCCAGGAGAATCCTAAGGTAGGCCAACCCGATGGTCACGGCAGGTTGGCCCCTAATCCGGTACGATTATTGATACGGGAATTCCTTCGGCCCAAATCCTCTTACGATTGCATTAAAGGCACGAGATTCTCAAATTAGGGTTGAAGCACAAACTAGGCACAACCCTAATACCGGAGGGGTACAAAATACCCGATGGTCACGGCGTATTTGTACATGTATCCCTTCCAAGCTTGGGAGTCTAAAAGTAGGGCGATGGTCACGCAACCTACTAAAACCTAGAAATCGATACACGTAGTTCTCATGCATACCAATACATCAAAATACACCAAGCATGAACCACAAAACAAACCAAATACCATGAATGTAAATCTAAGCATCCATACAAAGCAAGATCATCAAAAGGTTCAAGGGATGACCGGCGACCTTGGGAGTCTAGTTCATCATAAACAAAGGAGAAAGCAAGAAATACAAAGAATACAAGATGAAACTCAAAGAAAACTCCCCTAAGATGACGACTAGAAGGTGGTGATGAGAACTTGTCGGATCCGCGCCGGCAAGCTCCTAGATCTTCTCCTTGATAGCAAAACCTCTTCTCCCCTTGATTTCCACCTCAGATCTGCCCTCTCCACTTGCCTTGAAACCCTAGAAGATGATGGTGGAGAATGGTGGCCAAAGTCCTCTTTCAAGATGCCCTAATGCCCCTTTTAAACACCCAAATTCTGATGGGTAAACGGGTCAGCATACAGCCGGTATGCTGATCCCTCGGGATTTTTACTTTTCTGCCGAGAAACCCGTGATGAGCTACAGTAACTGCTACAGTAAAAGCTGCAGTTATGTGCTACAGTATCCCGTCTCGAAAACGCTGTTTTGATGTTGAATTCGTTCCCCATCTCGTCGTCGAGTCCCCAGGGCTCCTGACAGGCCTGAAATAGAAAGATAAAGAGATTTAGACCGAAAAAGGGCATCAGCTCATTAAAAAGATAATAAAATAATTTACACAATTACGTATAAAATACGTATATTTAGACGTTTATCAAACATCCCCACACCTAAGCGTTTGCTTGTCCCCAAGCAAACAAACATGAAGAACAGGGGCAAGAAGATAAATTGCTAAATATACGACCTCAAGCTCAAATGTACAGGACTTCACTAGCACAGATGGTTAGAAATCAGGAAGTGAGTTGTTCAGTGTATAGACAAGCAATATCAGCTCTGTTTCATCCAAAGTGTTCTTGTGAGTGTGTGCTGACTCCCACACTGACCTCAACACCCTGGATTACCCCAGGATGTCCATTCACCTCATACAAATTGAAGTTAGTGTTAGAGTGCTAAAGACCCTCTCAATAGTCAGTTAAAAATCTTCTGGTCTCACAAACGGAACTTTAACAACAAGTGAAGATAGAACAGGTTTCAGGCACCCGAAAGGTCAAATTTTTTTTTTTTTTTTCGAGTCCGTCTAACGTAGACTGTACAAAAATCTTTCAGCAGGATGCACATGCTGGCCAGGCACAAGAGCCACCCGACTTACTTGACTACAGATCTACATATACGCATTCATGCTTTTACAAGCAGAGAAATACTGACATAGACTCATTTTTCACTTTTTTTTTTTTATATTTTTTTTTTTTTTTTTAAGACGCCTGATCAAAAGCCTGCTAAAAACCCCACTTAAAAACCTCACTTAGGGTTAAAGCAAAAACAGGAGACTCAAAAGTTTTTAAAGGACTATTGAAAGAAGAATTTAGCATCCTAACACTAAATCAATAAGATGGGTTAGAGTGTCAGAAGTGGAAGTTAAAGTGAGCAGGCATAAATACACTAAAGATGAAACAGAACTACATTCAAGCAAATGTAGAGTACAACTCATGACTATCATTCTACCAAGCTAGGAAATCCTTAACAATAAGATCATAGCTATCATAGGTGAGTCAAGCATGCAATTTAAAACAATTCCAAAGTTCATGAAAATCCCCCCCCCCCCCACTCAAAGATGCACATTGTCCTCAATGTGTCTAAATCAGCAGTGCATAAAAAATATAGGCAAGAAAAGCATAATAAGAGGGTTTCATGAACTTCCCCGAGTCTCAAAACATGAGGCTTGAAGTCCAAGAGATCGGGGTAGCCACCCATGATGCGAGTAGATGATCGAGAGAGAAGGCGTCCTTGATGCCCTACTTCCATCCTACAAGATAGAAAGGAACATCATATCAAGGCATCTAACACACACAAAAAAAAAAAAACACAAACAAAATCATACAAAACAAACAACTAACACAACACAACAATCAAGCAAAACAAAATCAAAGCAAATTCTTTGTTCATCATTATCATGGTGTCCAAAGCTCAATAATGCAAGCATGGCTAAGGGTTTACAAATATGATTCAAGATTAAGTCACATACAAGAGAAGCAATGGTTCAACATGATGGGAATGTGAAAGAATTCAAGAATTGCTACAGTAATTCCCAAATGATTTTGCAAGAGCTTCTCTTGTAAATGGAGCATAAACATTTTTACAAAGCTTTGAAATTGCTCCCAAAACCCACAAAAACAACAACCAACAAAACTCCATGAAATTTCATCCACAAAAATAAGAAAAATTCAAGGTTTTGAATGAGAGATCAAACCCTTGCCCTAGAGTAAGATGAGTGAATCTAAGGGCTAGATCCGGCCAAAAGCTTGCTCAAACTCCAAATTTTTGTCACCAAGATGGAAAAGAGGAGGAGGAGAGCAAACTAGAGCAAAAAGAATGAGGAAAAACGGTGGAGAAATGATGGAGAACCGGTTAGAAGAATGGGGAAGAAGAATGAATAGTTTAAGCCCCCAAAACATGCCCTTTTACTGCTTCTTCGGGTGGTCTTGCCGACCATCCTTACGGCCGTAAGGATGGTCGGCAAGAAGCTCGGGAAAAATCGCGAGGGGCATCCTTACGGCCGTAAGGATGGTTGATAAACGTCTAAATATACGTATTTTATACGTATTCATTTGTTTTATTTTATTATCTTTTTGATAAGTCGATGCCCTTTTTATAGTCTAAATCTCTTTATTTTGTGTTGCAGACCCAAAATAAGCTCAAGAACGTATTTAGGAAGAAATCGACACCAAATACGACGTTTTTTGGGGATTCTTCACTGTAGCAGTACTGTAGCCGAATTACTGTAGCGTAATTGCTGTAGCATGGTACTGTAGTACCGAGGTGAAAGTTTCTGCAAAATTCTCTGGATGCCTCACGGGCAACCTCACGGCCGTGAGGCAGCCCGTGAGGAGTCGTGACTTTCACCCTTTTTAAAGACTTTTAGGGCATGGAAAAGGGAACTTTTGATCTATTCTTCTAGGGCCGGCGCCCCACCTTCCTTGCCGGCCATTTCCGGCGATCTACGCCGCAATCTTCACCAAGAGGGAGGCACACATCGAAGGAGAAGGTTTGGAGAGAAGATCCAAGACATCAAGGTGTATTTTGAAGGTCTTCATCCATTCAAGGGTTTCCAAAGCTAGAGGGAGTGTTTCTTCCTTCTTTTCTTGCTTATTTGCTCCTTGAACTTGTATAAGTGTTCCTCTTTCATGAGGAACTAACTTATTTGTGGTTTGGACATGATGAACTCTAGGGGTGTTTGTTTGTAATTTGGATGATCATCCTTGTGATGTATTGTTGGATGTTGTATTTCTTTTATGGAATCTTATAGTTTGTGGTTCATGTTTGGTGTATTTTAATGCCTTGGTATGCATGAGAACTCGGTGTGCCATTTCTAGAAAATGCTAGGTTGCATGACCATTGCCCTAGTATTAGACTCACCAAGCTTGAAAGGGATTCATGTATGAATACACCGTGACCATCGGGTATTTCGTACCCCTCCAACCATTAGGGATGAACATAGATATTGTGTTTGACCCTAATTAGAGATTTTCCTAAGTTTAATGCAATCATAGGAGGATTTGGGCGGATGTGATTCCGATCCAATACTTCTATCGGATTAGGGGTTGATCGCCGTGACCATCGGGGTTGACCTACTTTAGGAGTCTCTTGGCCCGAGCCTACCATCTCGACATTTCATCCTAAATTCAGGACCTAATGACAACCCTAGGGGAATTCATTGTCCAAATCACCTCTTCGTGTGTTTGATTCTCCCTTGTTTGCTAAATGTGTGTAGTAGTAGCCCGGATTTGATATTAGTAGTTTTTTATCTTTTTGCAATCATTGTTTATCTTTTGTAGTGTTAGGCTAGGAAATAGACGAAAAGGGAGTAATAGTAGCTCCTTGGGCCCTTGGGAATACGACCCACTCGAGCTTGCGCGAGTGGTTTATTACTTGACGACCCCGTGTGCTTGCGGGATCCTCATCAATGGTCCTCGGGATTTTTGCAGCTTGCATCATTTTGTTCTCCACACTTTGTACAGATTAACCATTGATGAAACCTTTAAAAATACGGCCGGAAACATCATTTAAACACTCAAAACATCAACATGCATGCATCAAGAACATGAATTCTTCAAAAATCACATGACAAACAAGTTAACACAAAGGCGAAAGAATTAAGAAAAACGACGAAAAGCACAACTACACACGAACCACTACTAAAAACATAAGTAAAATTTGACAACACAAATAAGAAAAAGACTACGGGAAATGAAAGGAACTTGGGTTGCCTCCCAAGAAGAGCTTTTTTTAACGTCATTAGCTCGACGTACCTCTTTCTTACCTAGGGAGGCTTGAAAATGGTGTGTTCCTCTCGGCTAGAGGTTGCATAAGAGCTACCAAAAAATATGAGCTTTACCTTCCGGGATGATGCAAGTTTGGAGGTCATTCTTGAGTTACCTTTTGGCCTCCATGGGAAAAGCTTGGGCCGAGCATTATTCAATCTTAGCAACTGTGGGTCCTCGAATGGCGTCAACCTCCTACCCACATCTTGTTCCTCGGTCATTGTCAAATCACCTTGAATTACCCATAAGTGTTGTTTGGGTTTCCAAGGGAACAAGTTGGGTTGAGAACTTGTCAAGCTTCGCATAGGTGGATTAATTGGACGCTTTAACACCCTTTTCACATTTCTTTTCTCAACCTTTCTTGCATGATCAAAAGTGGCCCATAAAATTTGCTTGGGCCGCCATGGAAAAAGTTTTGGTTGGGAATTGTTCAAGCCCGGCATAGGTGGGTTCAAGGATGACATTTTTTTCCTCCCAAAATCTTCAAATACAATTCCCAAATTTTTTTCTCTGCACTTGAAGGTTATTGATTTGTTGATTGAATGATCGATATCGACACAAGTAGTTTCTTGAAATGTGGTAGATGGGGCCTCCTCTACTTCCTCACATACTTCTATAGCCATGATGACCTCCTCATTGTCTTGCTTTACCGCATCTTCCAATTGTTGCCCACTCATAAGATTGATAACCGCCCGGTTTTCAATTGGGTCATTTTCAATACTACTCATTGGGCTACCCAAAGAAGGCTCGGAATTTGCCCTAACAAGTTTCTCAACTTGGTTCTCAAGTGCTTTGATTGAAGCTTGGACATTCCTTAGTATTGTACCAAATTCATCAAGTCGTCTGTCCATTATTGCAAACCTTGCATCCGTAGCGATCATAAACCTTGCTAGAACATCTTCGGTAGTGTATTTCCTCTCTTGCCGATGTTGTGGCTGAAATTGGGTAACTTGGGGTTGTTGAGGTCTTGGTTGTTGTGTAATGCCTTGGCTTGCTTTCATGGCAAAGAGACATGCCATCTTCTTCTCAAGATCATAGACTTTTGTGGAAAACCTATTATTCTGTTCTTCAAGTGCATAGAGTTTGGCGGCCAACATATTTTCTTGAAAATCCATGGCCCTGTATCAATAATAAGACTAAAAATAAAAAGCTAACAACGAAAACAAGAAAGAAGGAAAATAAACAAATATGAACAAAATGGTGAAAGACACATACAAAAACAAACATTCACAAAAAGAAAGATAAATGACTAGAGCAGTGAGCTAGAGGTTTTCCTAGCATTCTTGGAGTCCCCGGCAATGGCGCCAAAAACTTGGTCGATTGTCCGCAAGCGCACGGGTCGTCAAGTAATACCTCTCACGCACGCGTGAGAGGGTCGTATTCCCTGGGGCCCAAGAGCTGCTATTACTTCCCCCTAGACGGCACTGTCTAGTCTAACTAAGATAGAAAATTAGAACAAGATAAGAAAACTAACAAAGATAACTATAAACAGGTTGGACTAAGGCACACCAAATAAGCATATCAAGGAGGCAATTAGCAATGAAAGTACGAGGTCCCGAGCTAGGATCCCCTCGGGATTACTAAAGCTAGTAGGATGCTAGAATTACACGAGCACTTGGTGGTTCTTGGCCCAGAGAATCCTAAGGTAGGCCAACCCGATGGTCACGGCAGTTGGCCCCTAATCAGGTACGATTATTGATACGGGAATTCCTTCCACCCAAATCCTCTTACGATTGCATTAAAGGCACGAGATTCTCAAATTAGGGTTGAAGCACAAACTAGGCACAACCCTAATACCGGAGGGGTACAAAATACCCGATGGTCACGGCATATTTGTACATGTATCCCTTCCAAGCTTGGGAGTCTAAAAGTAGGGCGATGGTCACGCAACCTACTAAAACCTAGAAATCGATACACAGAGTTCTCATGCATACCAATACATCAAAATACACCAAGCATGAACCACAAAACAAACCAAATACCATGAATGTAAATCTAAGCATCCATACAAAGCAAGTTCATCCCAAGGTTCACCGGATGCCCGGCGACCTTGGGAGTCTAGTTCATCATAAACAAAGGAGAAAGCAAGAAATACAAAGAATACAAGATGAAACTCAAAGCAAACTCCCCTAAGATGACGACTAGAAGGTGGTGATGAGAACTTGTCGGATCCGCGCCGGCAAGCTCCTAGATCTTCTCCTTGATAGCAAAACCTCTTCTCCCCTTGATTTCCACCTCAGATCTGCCCTCTCCACTTGCCTTGAAACCCTAGAAGATAATGGTGGAGAATGGTGGCCAAAGTCCTCTTTCAAGATGCCCTAATGCCCCTTTTAAACACCCAAATCCCGATGGGTAAACGGGTCAGCATACAGCCGGTATGCTGATCCCTCGGGATTTTTACTTTTCTGCCGAGAAACCCGTGATGAGCTACAGTAACTGCTACAGTAAAAGCTGCAGTGTTGTGCAACAGTATCCCGTCTCGAAAACGCTGTTTTGATGTTGAATTCGTTCCCCATCTCGTCGTCGAGTCCCCTGGGCTTCTGACAGGCCTGAAATAGAAAGATAAAGAGATTTAGACCGAAAAAGGGCATCAGCTCATTAAAAAGATAATAAAATAATTTACACAATTACGTATAAAATACGTATATTTAGACGTTTATCAATGGTCACGCCACCTACTAAAACCTAGAAATCGATACACAGAGTTCTCATGCATACCAATACATCAAAGTACACCAAGCATGAACCACAAAACAAACCAAATACCATGAATGTAAATCTAAGCATCCATACAAAGCAAGTTCATCCCAAGGTTCACCGGATGCCCGGCGACCTTGGGAGTCTAGTTCATCATCAACAAACGAGTAAGCAAGAAATACAAAGAATACAAGATAAAACTCAAAGCAAACTCCCTCAAGATGAAGACTAGAAGGTGGTGATGAGAACTTGTCGGATAAGCGCCGGCAAGCTCCTAGATCTTCTCCTTGACAGCAAAACCTCTTCTCCCCTTGATTTCCACCTCCGATCTTCCCTCTCCACTTGCCTTGAAATCCTAGAAGATGATGGTGGAGAATGGTGGCCAAAATTCACCTTTCAACATGCCCTAATGCCCCTTAAAAAGGGAAATTTCGTGTGTCCTTACGGGCGTAAGGTTGCTCGTAAGACACCCAAAAACTTTCCCATGAATTTTATCTCGGGTATGCTACAGTATTTAGCTACAGTAATTCTGCTACAGTACTACAACGGTGATGAAGCCCAAAAACGCCGTAGTTGGTATCGATTTCTTCATAAATACGTTCTTGAGCTTATTTGCCGTATTCCGGGCCTGTAACACAAGTAAAGCAACTTTAAACAAGAAAATAGATAACAACTTAACAAAAAAGAAACATAAAATATACACAAGTACGTATAAAATACGTATATTTAGACGTTTATCAATATGCATCGAGCATTACTTATATCAGGTATTATCATTGATAAGGTGTATTTTGTGTTCTTTTGTGCAAACAGGGCCTTTGAGGTATGAAGTACAGGAAAGAAGTAAAGATAGGGTGTGATGACACATTTCAAGACCAAAATAGAAGCTGTGCTCATACACATTGAGGTGTTGCTAACTTTCAGCGGATTCCAAGTCATTACCCGAATCGGAAGGGCAAAAAGCAATAGTACATCTATATCCCAGCTTCCATGCATAAATAGAAGAAGGTTTTTAAAGATTTTAAATAACAGAAAGCCACACACCCTACCACACGGGCGTGTGTCCGACTGTGTGGACTCGAAGAAAGATTTTGGGGAAAATCACTGTAGCATTTTACTGTAGTAGTTACGGTAGCAGTTTACTGTATAAAAAGTACTGTTCACGACAATGTGGAATTTTCACACGGCCGTGTAGCTATAGTACATGGGCGTGTGAGTGCCCGTGTGAAGCCCCGATTTCAAGATATAAAAGCCGCCTTGTTTTAAGTTTTAAGGATATTTTCTTCTACTTTCAAGAGACAAGGCGGCTAGGGCTTGGTGAGAGTTCCATGCAGGTTTGGAAGCTTTCCTCACCAACTTAGATCGATTCCTCCTTCGTCATAGCATCAAGGAAGCCATCGCCGACCTAGCTTCGGAGTGGATTCAATCTAGACGTAAAAAGTCACCATCAAGGCCATTGATGAGCGTCCCGCAAGTGCACGGGGTCGTCAAGTAATACCCTGTGTGTGACACAGGGGTCGTATTCCACGGGGCCAAGGAGCTACTATTACTTCCCCTTCATCTATTTCCTAGCCTAACAATACGAGAGAATAGTACATCTACTAAAATCTATAAATAAAAGAATAAAGCTACCACTACACGCCAAATAAGCATACAAGGGACAGACGAACAGGAGAAGGCGTGATTTGGACAGAGAATCCAACTAGGGTTGTCATTAAGCCTCGAATTAAGGATGATGTATTGTGATGGTGGTTTGGACCGAGAGATTCCTAAATTAAGCTAATTTCGAATCCCTCGGTGATTAGCCCTAATCCCATACGAGTACTAACCGGAATCCCTTCTGGGCAATTCCTCCTACGATTGCAGTGCGCTCAGCGGATCCCTTATCAGGAGTAGACACCCTTCTGGGTCTAAGCCTAACGTTCGGAGGGGTACCTAATACCCGAATCCCTCGGCGTATTGGTACATAAACCCTTTTTCACTCTATGTGAGTCTAGTACAGGGCGATGGTCACGCTCCAAGTACAACCTAGAAATTGAACTACAGAGTTCTCATGTACTTCAAGGCAATCAAGCACACATAGCATGAATCACAAACCATAGAAATTCAACATCCAACACTAAATCACAAAGGATTATCGTCCATAATTACAACAAACACACCCTAGGGTTCATCATGCCCAAATCACATACAAGTTAGTTCCTCATGAAAGAGGAACACTCATACAATTCCAAGGAACAAATAAATATAAAGAGAAGGAATAAAAACTCCCTCAAGTTTCGGATCGCCTTGGATGGATGAAGATCGCCGATGTCGACGAGATCTCTTCTCAAACGAAGCTTTGAAGCTCTAGATCTTCCCCCTATTTTCTCCTCCAAAGTTTGCCTCCCTCTCAGTGAAGATTGGCGCGGTGGATCTCCGGAAAAAGCCACCGGAGAAGGTGGGGCGGCGGCCCAAGAAGAAGAGAAGAAGAACTAGTTGAAGAATAGCGCAAAAATGCCCTAACATTCCTTTAAAAACCCCTTTTTCCGGCATCCATACGGACTGTCTTGCCCGCAAGGCTCCCAGCCTTTCTCCAGAAAATCCCGTTTCGGTGCTACAATACCCTACTACAGTAACAGCTACAATACTCTTGCTACAGTGATGGAAGCTCGAAAACGTCGTATTTGATACGGATTTCTTTCCAAATACGTTCTTGAGCTCATTTTGGCTTCTTCAAGGCCTGTAACACAAATAAAACCAATTTAAATGCGAAACGGGAATCAACTCATCAAAATACATGCAAAATAGTACTAGAATAAAATTTATAAATATGTATATTTAGACACTTATCAGCCATAATCACGGATTTAGGGGGGTTATTTTCTATGGCTTGTGAGCTTGTCTATCATTGTTTTTTTTGTTTTGCAACGTGCTCCATGCCCGTAGTGGGTATTCGGACATGCAAACCCTAGGATTCATATTTTTTTTAGATTTACATTATGTTTGTGGAAATTCGAACTTTTTCGCTTCTTTTGTGTTTTGGTTTCTTGTGTAGAAGTTGTGTGCTTAATTTTTTCGTCGGGTGTTTTTTGTGTTTAGTAACTTAGTTAAGGCTCTTTTTAGAGTAGAAAAGATGAGGAAAAACCTTTGGAGAAAGCGCTTTTAAGTAGAGGGTGTAAGACAGCTAAATACCGCAAGAAACCCTCAAAAACAGGGGCCTTGCGGCCTCCGATGCGGGCCGCATGGGAGGCCGCAAGCGGTCATGCGGCCCCCATACGGGCGCCTGCCTTATGGGTGTAAGGCAACCTGCAAGGGCCTCTGGGAAGGGGCCTCACGGCCTCCCATACGCCCGTAAGGGAGCCCGCGAGCCCTCCCGCGCTTTGGGTCTATAAATACCCGATTTAAAACTCAAAGGGTCTTCATAAGATCCCATTTCCCTCTCTTTTTCTCCCCATCTTGAATCCTCATTCTCTCCTCTATTAGATCTTCATTCTTGAGCTCTAAGGAAGAAGAAGGGTGGTGATCTCTCCCTCTCCTCCATTGGCGATGTTTTCGCTCTAGATCTAGCAAGGTTTAAGGTGAGTTTTCTTCTCTTCTTCAATTTCTTGTTCTTTTATTCAATTGTCTATAGATCCATGAAGGAAAAGTGTGGATCTAGTACAGATCCCACGTTTGAAGAGAATTAGAGTATAGATCTAATGTTTGGATGGTTTAGGAGTATTGATCTCATGTTTTGGTGAAGAATGAAGGAGATCCTTCATCTCTAAACCCTTGATTCTTGTAGATCTGAACCCAATTAGGATCTTCATGATTTTATTGTGAGCTTGAGGGTTTGAGGATCCTATTATTGTTAGTTCTTGAATCTAGAATATCTAGTGAACCCTAGAAGCCATGAGATCTAATTTTGATCATTCTTTCCTCATTTGTTTATTGTTTGGGTTATGTGATTGATTCTTGTTTTTCTTTGATGGTTAATGGCATCAAGGAGGTGGATCTAAAGGCAAGGGTAAAGAGCAAGTAGGCGAGTGATCCAAGAGTTCGATCTTGCCAAGTTTGTGAGTGGGAATTGTTTAATTAAAGAGCTATGATCATGCTTGTTTGAATGCCCAATAATGCATGCTTTGAAATGTGAATTTCTTGATTTCAATGGATTCTTGAATTGTTTCTTGAAACCTTAAATTATGATTTTATATGACTTGAATTATTTCTTGATTATGATCAAATATCTTTCATATATCTAATGGGCTGGAAACCCAATGATTTCAATTTCATGTTTTCAAAGAAATTGTTGAAGGTTGAATGTTCTTGATAAAAAGACCCTAGAGGGGTTGATGTGAATCAAAATGAAATTCTCTATGATGATGTTGCATTTAAAACATGTTTCCAAATAATTCTAAAGGTTTTCATATTTCTTGTGAGGGTTGGAAACCCTATGGCTTTAACTACATGTTTAACGCAAGGCAACCCACATGGACACCCGAAAAGAAGCTTTAAAAGGGCATTTAGGGCTTTCTTGAGGGGGACTTTTGGCCACCATTCTCCACCATCATCATCTAGAGTTTCAAGGCAAGAGGAGAGGGCAGATCTGAGGAGGAAATAAAATGGAGAAGAGGTCGTGCTATCAATTAGAAGAACTAGGAGCTTGCGGGTGCGGATCGACAAGCTCTTATCACCACCTTCTAGTCTTCATCTTATGGGAGTTTACTAAGATCTTTATCTTGTATTTATTGTGTTTCTTGCTTTCTCCTTTATTGATGATGATGAACTAGACTCCCAAGGTCACTGGGCATCCGGTGAACCTTGGGATGAACTTGCTTGTATGGATGATTGATTTGCATTTATGGTATTTGGTTTGGTTTGTGGTTCATGCTTTGTGTTCTTTGATGTGTTGTTTGACATGAGAACTCTGAAATTCAACTTCTTGTCTTTCAATTTCTTTGGCATTGTACTTGTTGTGTGTTGTAATGAGGGGCTAAACTCTTAAGGGAGCCCCGGGGTTGTTTGTATGACGTTGTAGCTTGAACTCATTATCTTTACTTGCAGTATTTATGAGTGTCTTGTTCCTTTCAATAAATCAAAGTTATTGGCTATCTTGTGTGTTGTTTAGTGCTTGATTGCTTGGTAGTTAGGTTCTCTTATCTAGGCTTGTGAATCGTTATTGATTGTTGCAAGCAGTGAGAGTTCAACCTAGGGCTCGGCAGCGCTAGAAACAGCATGCTTATAGCATAACTAGGTTTAGAACTGAAGACATCTCTGATAAATACTGAGAAAGACCGAGTTAGTGAACGCCAGAAATCCAACCCTAGGGCCCCATCTCCTCCATCGAGTCAATTCTCAAGCTTCCCTTAGTGCAATCGTCCTTTCCTCAGTCTCCTTGAATTCGACCCAGAATCAAATCCATCATTTTCAGTTTGGTTAGATATTAAGCAGGACGTTAGTATTAGAAGCTATACCAGTTCCTGTGGATTCGGCTACCCGACCCTACAGGTACACTTTACTACTTGTACGACCCGTGCACTTGCGGATACGAAAGGGGCGTACCAAGTTTTTGGCGCCGTTGTCGGGGACTGGCAACTTCTAGGAATTCGGACAGTCTTAGTACTCTAACTGTCTTATTTTGCATTTAGTTTCATTTCTTTTGTTCTTGTTTTACTTGTATTCTTTTATTGGTTCTTTTTTTTTTCTTTGTAATACTTAAGCTGTTTATTATTTTTTCTTTTGCATTAAGCCTGAAAGTTCATATCTCATCTCTTTCTTTTGGTTATTGTGCAGGCGCAGTGTATGACCCGGGGGAATTCCTCCCATCAAGCGTCTCCAGATCCGGACATTGAACGGACATTTCATCGGAGACATCGGCAGATTCATTTACGAGAAACCGGGTCAGTGGAAGTTAGCATAGAGGTAAATCAAGAAGAAGATATGGCTGGAAATTAGAGAAGTATATCTGATTATGCTCGGCCTAATCTAGAGGGATCTGGGTCTAGTATTGTGCGACCCCCAGTTGCGGCCAACAACTTTGAGCTGAAGACCAATTTTATTCAAATGGTGCAACAGATGTGCCAATTTGATGGCTTCCAAGATGAGGACCCATATGCCCATCTGGCAACTTTCCTGGAAATCTGCGACACCTTTAAGGCAAACAATGTGTCTGAGGATGCTGTTCGTCTTAGGTTGTTCCCGTTCTCTGTGCGAGGGAGGGCCAAACTGACACACCCTTGCGTGTGTACTCCCCAAGTGCACGGGTGTCGAAGTAATAAAGTACCCAAGCGGGTGGGTAGTCGAATCCACAGGGAGTAGACGTAAGAACAATCACACTTTGTTAAGTAATCAAAGATAAACCAATAGTTGTTGAAAGAAAATAAAATAAGAAAGGAGTAGAAACAAAGTGCTTTAAATGAAAGCTAGGTCGGAGAAATAGATCAATTAAGAAGATAGGGTACTCGGACGATGTTCCCCCTAGAATCCTTGTTTCAAGTGCAAGACTTCAAATACTCTTATTCAATAGCGATTTCAAGAGTCGTGGAATCCAAAGATACAAGGTCCCAAATCTAAGGTCAACCTTGACTAGTCCCCTACGAGGTTCCGGCGGAGAGAAGACTCTCGACGCCTCACACCACGTATGACTGCGCTATGCTCTAGGGATTCCAAGTGGTAAACCCTATTCCCAACTATAGATCATTCCCTTTGGTCCAGGCGAAAGATCCCTAATCACAAATAAGTCCCGGCGGAAAGGCCTCTCTCAACGCCTAACTCTCTTTGAGATCGAAAGTAAAACTTGGAATAAGAAGGTAGGGAAAACCACACCGGAGGGGAAAGGGGACGTGTCGCTACCTCTCAACTCACCCTCTCAACCCCCTCCAATCTTGATTAATCTAATCCTAATGGTGATGGTCACTCGTCAAAAGGATGATTGGATTAGCCCTCAACCCTAGTGTCACTCTAAGGGAGAAACAATTAAGCATACAAGATTGAAACTCAAATTCAAACTCAAATTGAATAAAAGCATTAAAGTCAATGAAACATAGGAAATCTAGGGTTTACAAGTCCACGTACCCACTAGGGGTTTAGCTCTCCATGGAGCAATACAAGTTCATCAAGATAAATGAAGATAAGTGCAAGAAATCCATAAAGAAAACCCCCTTAAGCTTCGTGTTGATAGACTATGGGAACTTCTCCTTCTTCTTCAAAGAATCCCTTCCTCCAAGCCTAAGGCACACCTCGTCGAATCGAGTAGTCGAAGGCTCCCCCAATGGCTCTCCTTGGAAGGGAATGATGATGAAACCGGTGAAGAAGCGCCCCCAAAGTGTAGCAAGAACCTCCTGAACCCTAGCCGTCACCTCCTCCCAAAGTTAGAAGAAGATTCTCTTTTTAACGCTTCAGAACGGCTTTATAATTGGCCATCTCGAGGATCCACACGGGCGTGTGGATGAGCCACACAGCCGTGTGGAAATTCCACACGGCCGTGTGGAAATTCAGCCCTGTGGAATTTGCTTATTGGTCTCCGATTTCACCCGTTTCTTCTCCTGAGGTCACACGGACGGACACACGCCCATGTGAAAGGTCATGTGGTATTTCTTGATGATGAAAAACCCTTAGAGAGCTTTTGAAATCTTTGAACAAATCCGAACAAGCGAGCATGACTGCCTTCGTGTCCTTCTACAAGAATTGTCTTGAAGCCTTTAGAAGTTGGCACATACCCCTCGTTTGAACCCGATTTGTGTCTTGAACTTCGTATTTGCACAAAAGAGCTCCACATGGCACCATTATGACCTAATCTTGCTTTTCTTCGCATAAACCTTCTTCACAACCCTAATTGCACGAAAGAACACAGAAACACACGAAATGAGAAATATAACGTGAAAAATGTGATGCTCATGCAGGGAAAAACATCTCAAATTATATGTACATGCAAGCACTTATCACAAACAATGGCTAAGTTCCTTGCCAGCGGGTTCTATGACAAGCTGGGAACAGTTGGCCGAAAAGTTTCTGACCAGATATTTTCCACCAACCAAGATCACAAAGCTTAGAAGTGATATCTCCTCATTCCGGCAAGAAGAATCTGAGACCCTGTATGATACTTGGGAACGATACAAGGAATTGTTGAGGAAGTGCCTGCAGCATGGAATAGTGGAATGGATGCAAATCCAAATATTCTACAATGGGTTGAATGTGGCCACCAAGCAGATGCCGGACGCCGCAGCAGGAGGCTCCTTGTGCAGTAAGAGACCTGATGAGGCACAGAATCTGATTGAAAACATGGCCTCCAATGGATATCAGTGGAGCTCTGAAAGAAACAAGCCCGTAAAAACAGCTGGGCTTTATGAGGTTGATGTTCTCACCACCTTAGCTGCACAGGTCAAAACTATTTCTAAGAGACTGGACACAATGTAGATTCAGTCTTTAACACAAAGTGGTAGTCAGGACAGTTGGGCAGGTCAAGCAGGGCCCAGTTACTCGTCAGAAGGGGTTCAGGTGACCGAACAAGTCGATTTCATCGATCAAAATTAGAGGTATTCAGGCAACCCCTATAGCAGCACCTACAACCCAGGGTGCAGGAATCACCCTAATTTTTCTTGGAAAGACCAGAATCAGGGACAGCAGCGCCCCCCTCAGCAACAGCAGACTCAACCTCAATTTTCGAGGCCTTCACCACCAGAACAGAAAGGATCTTCTATTGAAGCTATCCTTGTCCAATACATTCAAGTCAATGATGCCCGAATTACAGGGCATGAAGAGATGATGAAGAATCAACAAGCCTCTTTACAGAACCTTGAGTGATAAACGTCTAAAAGTACGTATTTTACATGTATTTGTTGTGTATTATTTTCATATTTTATTGTTGAATCTACACCCTTTTCGGTCTAAATTGCTTTATTTTTGTATTTCAGGCCAGCCAGAAGCCCTGGGGACTCGACGACGAGATTGGGAGCGATTTCGACACCAAAACAGCGTTTTCGAGACGGGGACACTGTAGCACGGTACTGTAGCATTCACTGTAGCAGTTACTGTAGCTCATCGCGGACTTCTCGGCAGAAAAGTGGAAATCCCTAGGGGTCAGCATACCGGCAGTATGCTGACCCGTTTACCCATCGGGATTTGGGGTTTTAAGGGCGATCTAGGGCATTTTGAAGGGGACTTTTGCATCTTCTTGGACAGAGCTTTTGGGGGGAAAAGAAGGCTAGGGTTTGGGCATCATTTCTACACCATTTTGGAGGGCAAAAGGAGATTAAATTCGGGTTTTCTTAGGAGAGGAGAGCAAGATCTTGGAGGATCTACTTCAAAAGCTTCATTGTTTGGAGGTTGAAGACAACGGGAAGTGATGCGTCTCCGCAATAACACAACAGGGTGATGTGTGTCAACCCCTTGCGTTACCGCAAGTGCACGGGTCGTCAAGTAATAAAAGTGGACCCAAAGGGTCGGGTTGTCGAACCACAGGGAACAGAAGTACTAGTAATAGCCCCTCTTTTGTTATCTAGCCTAATGAGTGTAGTATGTGATGATCTAATGGCCAACACTAAGAGTGTCACCACAAGTGCGCAGGAAATAAAAGGGAAAGAGTTCTCAATCAATAAAAATGAGGTATCCGGACAATGCTCCCCCTAGGATTCGGGTGTTGGATGTAGATTACAAGTGTTTCTAAACGAAGACAATGAGTCGTGAGTATATAAAGGTATAACGGCCCCTGCCTCCAGATCACCGATAACTAGTCCCCTACGAGGTCCCGGCGGAAAATTCTCTCGACGCCTCACACCACATATGACTGCTTAAAACTCTAGGGATCCCAAAGATATGACCAATTCCTAAAGTAGATCTAACCCTGCCTCCAGGTGGAAGATCCCTAACCTCCTACGAGGTCCCGGCTGAGAATTCTCTCGACGCCTCACACCACATATGGTTGCTTGACACTTAGGGAATATGGAGATAGGAAATATCTGTCGGAAGGGAAAGGGGACACTCCGCTATCTCACGGCTCACCCTCTCAACCCTCTTTACTCTTGGTAATTCTAAACCTAGCGGTGATCTCTCTCTTCACTAGATTGAATAAAGCATGCACGGCAATTAATAATGAAATCAAAAGCACAAACAAGCATTAAGAACTCAAGAGTAAAACTCAAACTGATAAATTCGAATAGAAACACAATGTAAATCTAATGAAAATAAGAATCCTAGGGTTTACATGTCCGAATACCCTCTAGGGGTTTAGCTCTCCATGGAGCGAGTCACAAAACAAATAATAAATTCAGAATAAAGTTCCAAAGACATAAAGAATTACCCCCTTGAATCCGTGATGATGGTCTTGATGGGTAGTTTCCACGTCTGGATTGAATCCACTCCGAAGCTAGGTCGCCGATGGCTTCCTTGATGCTATGACGGAGGAGGAATCGATCCAAGTTGGTGAGGAAAGCTTCCCAAAGCCGCCAAGAACTCCTTCCAAGCCCTAGCCGCCTTGTCTCTCGAAAGTGGCCAAAAAGATCCCTAAAAATTATCACAAGGCGGCTTTTATAATTTGAATTCGGGGCTTTACGCGGGCATCCACACGGCCAGCCCACACGGGCGTGTGAAGTACTCTGCTACAGTACTTCGCTACAGTAAATGCTACAGTGATTTTTCCCCCCCGAAGTCTTCCTTGGAGTCCAGACGGTCGGACACACGCTCGTGTGGTAGGGTGTGTGGCTTTCTATGCTTTGAAATCCTCAAGAACCTTCTTCTGCTTTGTACGGAAGCTGGGACATGGGCGTACTACTGCCTTTGTGCCCTTTCGGTTTGTGTAATGACTTGTACTCCTCCGAAAGTTGGCAACACCCCCATGCATATGAACACAGCTTCTGATTGAGGTCTTGAAACGTGTCATCACACCCTATCTTTGCTTCTTCCTGTATGTCATGTCTCCAAAGCCCTGTTTGCACAAAAGAACACAAAACACACCTTGTTAATGCTAAAACCTGATAAAAGTGATGCTCAATGCATATAAACTGATATTATAAAATATATATAATCAAGCACTTATCAGGAAGCCACCCCTTCGAGTGGCGTCTTCGGAAGGTTTTCTCCGGGGACCCAAGCGGCATTCGACCTTCACCATTTGAGGGAGTGTTCCTCATGTTTATTTTGGTTATTTGCATGGTTTGTGTGGTGGATTTGTTGAATATGAACAACTAAACCCCAAGGTCACCGGATGTAGGTGAACCTTGGGGGTAAAACTTGTGATGTTTTGGATTATTTGAGTTATTTGTTGTATGATTGGCTTATTGTGATCCTTGTTTGGTATTCTTAATTGTTTTGGTACATGTGCTTAATTGTTGTATCAAATGCTTGGTAGCACTTTGTAGCATGACCATTGCCTTAGTGCTAGACTCTACCAAACTTGGAAGGGATTATTGTATAAATACGCCGTGGTCATCGGGTATTTGTACTCCTCCATTTCTAGGGTTGAAAACTAATTAGTGTTTCCACCCTAACTTGAGAAAACCATTATTCTCCTTGCAACCGTGTGAGAGGTTGAGTATAAGAAATTCCTTATTCAACACTTGTACCGGGTTAGGGGTCAATTGCCGTGACCATCGGGTTGACCTAAGCTTAGGTTTTCTCGGTCCAACTAGCCACATACTTAATTTCTCAAATATCCTACTCACTTGAGTAGCCCCCTTGGGGATCCTCATCCGTGACAGTTTTCCATCCCTGAGCATCTCCCGAGTTTTGATTCAAACCTATTTATTATGAAAATTTCTCTTGTTGCTATTTGTTTTCTTTCTTAGCTATTCTCTTAAAAACTGGAATCGGTGAGCTAAACAACAAGTGAAAAGTGAGTAAGGTAGCTCCTCGGGCCCCTTGGGAATACGACCCACTCGTGCGTGCACGAGTGGTTTATTACTTGACGACCCCGTGCGCTTGCGGGTGTTGACACTTTCCGTCGATCATTGAGCGTCAGGTTGCTCAGATTGCCAAGACGCTTGCTGAACGACCCCAGGGTGCTCTACCTAGTAACACGGAAATTAACCCTCGGGAGTCCCTAAAGGCAGTCACTTTGAGGAGTGGCAAGGAACTTGAATCCCCATCTCCACAAGCACAAAAAGAATCTCAATGTGAATCAGAGGTGGAAGTGCTGGAAAGAGATTTAGGATCAGGCTTGAGCACTAGGGAAAAGTCGAAAGGCAAGGAGAAAGACCCGGTGGCAGAATACAAGCCCACTTTGCCCTATCCAGCAAAACTCAAGAAGGACCAACAAGAGACACAATTCAAGAAGTTTCTTGGAGATGTTTAAGACATTGCACATCAATATTCCATTTGTGGAAGCCTTCTCCCAGATGCCGAAATATGCCGAGTTCCTAAAGGAATTGTTGACCAATAAGAGAAAATTGGAAGCAGTATCGATGGTCACTTTAAGTGAAGAATATTCTTCCATCATCTCAAATAAAATTCCCAAAAAGGAAAAAGATCCGGGAGGTTTCATCATTCCGTGCACAATTGAAGGAATGATGGATAAAAAAGCATTGGATGACTTAGGAGCAAGTATCAATCTCATGCCATTGAAGATTTTTCAGATGCTAGGGTTGGGGGAACTCAAGCCAACTCAAATGACGCTCCAGCTTGCTGATCGCTCCACTCACCAACCTTTGGGAATTATAGAAGACGTTTTGGTAAAGGTAGATAAGTTCATATTCCCAGTAGATTTTGTTGTCCTGGATTTGGATGATCGAGCTGAGGTTCCTGTGATTTTTGGACGACCATTCTTAGCCACTTCGCAAGCAATCATTGATGTAAAGGATGGTCAACTGACTTTGAGAGTGAAAGATGAGGAAGTAGTATTCAAGCTGAAGGAAGCTATGAGACACCCCATAGCATTTGATGATTCTTGTTATTTTCTTAATGCTACTGAGGATATTATTTGTGATTGTGTGCAGGAAATTTGGCAAAAAGATCATCTCACTGATTTGCTAGGGGCGGATCCTCCAGATGAAGAACTCACAGTCCAGGTGGAAGACGTTGCTGCTACACCATCGAGCATTGGTCAACCAGCAATGAAGGCCAAGAGAAGGAAAAGCAAGGTATCAAAGGCCCAGACATGGTGGCAGAAGGTAGAGGAAAGGAAGAAATAACAAGCCTCTACCCCGAAACGTAGTCCTACTAATGACCTCAGCTTTGGTGAGATATTTTTTATTAATTCTTTTTCTCCTTTCATGGAATGTTGGTCCGCAGGGCACCAAGAAGAAAGGTATGTTCTTGAGCCATCTTGAGATGAGACAAGAGCCGTTAAGCTAGTGACGTTAAAAGAGCGTTATCGGGAGGCAACCCGATCTGTTTCATTTCCTTGTTATTTCTTTGTTGCGGTTGTTTGTTTTGTTTGTTTTTGTGTTTTTGTCATGTTTTGAATCTAGTCCGGCATGTTTTTCTTTATGAGGGAAGGTTTCAGGCCCAACACGGGCCTAACACTCCCGTGCTGGTGGGGGTGCAATTCATAGGTTTTTAAGGTTTTATCATTTCTAAACAGCACGGGGAGGAGCACGGCCGTGTTGTGGCCGTGCTGAACTCCCTAGCACGCTGCCCGTGCACGCGGTATGGACGTGCCGCGTTCTTCGTTTCTGTTTAATCTTTTTAGCACATGCACAACACGGCTGTGTTGAGGGCGTGTTCGGTGCGCCGGATCGTATTCCTTGAGTTTTTCCTTTAAAATCCGGTAGTTTGCCTTTCTTTCTCACCCTCACTGCGCGTTCCTCCTCCCCACCCTCGATTTTCTTACGGTTTCGCACTCATTTGCGGGGTTTTTAGAGATCTTATGGTGTTTCACCGTTCTATTTCCCTTCTCCGACATTGTGGTAAGTCGACGCACCCGAATCGTTTAATCTTTTTCAAATCATGATTTTCATGCATTGAATCGTTCTTTAAATGTCGAATTTAGCTTTTAGAGGCATATAGGATGAATTTCAAAGACTTTAAACACCATTTTACCGTCGAGTTCCAAGCTCAGCGTCGGCGGGGACGACGCAGAGCTTGGTAAACACGGCCGTGCTTTTGCCCAGATCTCTAAATTATATGGCAGCACGGGCGTGCAACTTTTAGCACGCCCATGTCCCGTATAAACCCCTTTTGAATTCAGCACAGGCGTGCAACTTTCAGCACGCCCGTGCCTTCGCTGTTTCTAATTGTTAAATTTTGGATTTCTCAGATTATGCCGCGGAAAACTACTACATCCGGCCCGTCTTCGAAGAGGGCTCGAGGGGAGTCATCGGCTCCAGCTGCCCCCTCTGCGCCAGCTTTCGGTGCCCCCATCTACCAGGAGTGCCACGACCGTTTGAGCACGAAGCGGTTTGGCGAGGTCCGAGTCATTGATTGGGAGGTCCTCCGCGAGGTAGGCCTCGAGGCGGACGTGCGACGATACCTCGGCGAGGGTGCCTGGACGCAGCTACTCGCCATCACCGACCCGGGTTATCGGGAGCTATCTTTGGAGGTCCTCGCGACCTTCGAGATGCCCCGAGGGCCTATCAGCTATCACTGAATGAGTCTGACGGAGTTCTCCATCAGACTGGGCTTGTACGCGGAGGAGTTCACCAAGACTCCAGAGTACGATGCCCTCCTCGTCGCTCGACCACTCAGCGAGTCCCAGGAGACATGTTGGCAGCGGTTGAGCACGGACCGGGCGTACGACCCTCGCCGGTCCAAGGCCTCGTCTCTTCGCCTCCCCGCCCTCATGTACATTCATTTCATACTTAGCCATTCGATCACAGGGCGGGGAGATAACACAGGGGTCGTTAGTCGCCGCGACTTCGACTTTCTGTTGAGCATGCTGGACGGATTCCAGATGCACCTCGTCTATGAGGTGGCCTTCAGCATCCAGCATCATGGGCAGGACTCCCGAGTAGGCACGATCTTTTGTGGGTCTTGCATCACGCGCTTGATTCGAGGGATGGGACTCCAGGCGGGCACCCGTGCGATGCGGATGGTGGGTGGCGTGCTTCCTGTCTCCGTGGACACGCTCCGCGCGATGGGGATGCTTCGATCCACATCCACCTCCCAGGGTCCTAGGTACCAAGCTCCTCCTATTGCCAGCGTCCCTGATTCTCCTTCTGCAGCCGCTGGACCATCATCCCCTCGCACCAAACGTGCTGGCGCTTCCACCCACATTCCGGACTCTCCACCAGCTGGCTCTCCTTCTTTCCAGCGATGGATGATCCGGAGCATGCAGCGGCTGGCCTCTCACCTCGACGTCACCCTGTCTCCACCTCCTCGCTGTGCTGCTGGACCCTCTACATCCAGGAGTGTGGGAGTTGACACCACCGACCTTCCATCTAAGTCTGATTCTGATTCTGAGAGCGCCGGGTTTTGATGTTCTGCTTTGTTGTTTTGTTTTGTATCTGTGTTCTTTGCTTTTATTTTCTTGTTGTCTTTTGTTTTTCTTGAGTCAGTTAGCAAGGGGAGTCCCCTACTAAACTGATCTCTTTTTAGTGTGATCTTTGTCCTTTTGTTTATTTTCTGTCTCTAATGCTTGCATTTCTACCTCAGGATTTATGAATATTTACCTTGCTGGTTGTCTCAAACGGATCCTCCCTAACTGGCGATCAACATCCACCCTTGTGTGCCATGGAATTCTTCTTCGGCACCTCTCCCTTAACTTGGTGTAAATTCCCCAACTATCACTTTTACTTGAAATCGTTTTCTTTGCTTTGCATGTTGAATCTTTAAACATTGAGGACAATGTTTCATTCAAGTGTGGGGGAGGGTTCTGTACTTGTGTTTTAATAGGATTAGATGTTGTGCATGACTTAGGACGATCTATGAAAGTTTTAGGTTGAGAATTGCTAAGCTAGGAGTTTTTGAGTATATTAGTGCACTTTTGTTGAACTTAAAGTTTTATTTTGCTCTTACTTTGGAAACCCAAACGCGAACACTTAGCCTTTTGTTGTGTTGTTACTCTGTTAGAGGAAGGGCTAGTTTATAAGGCTGAAAAATTAGATGTTGACTCCAAACTCAAATTAATAAAAGGTAGAATTTTGTGAGAAAATGAATAGAATTATGTGTGACAAGTCGGATTCCATTTTGGATGCCCTGTCAATTTTTGTGTGAAAGATGGTAGAAAGAGTTATCATTTTAGAAAAAGCGAAAGCCACACCAGAGTAGTCGGATCTTAGGCATCACAAATGTCATTTTTGATGACCTACCAGGTGAAATGGCTGCCTCTAGAGTATATGAACCTACTACCCAGTTTAGGAGTCAACGTTGAAAAAAAAAATAAAAAGTAATAGCTTGCACTAGACCCCCCTCAAGAACAGTTTTGACATACTCCAGAAGGCGACACACACACACGGTAGTACGGAGTAAGAGTAAAATCTTTTTCAAGCTTTCAATTGACTAAGTCACTAGTTCTTAGAAACTGCTCAAGCTTCAGTAACTCTCTTAATTTGTTGAGATCAGAGGTCATGCACTCATCACTGTATTAGGGGATCAAGGTTGCTTGAGGACAAGCAACAATTCAAGTTTGGGGGTATTTGATGAGTGCATTTCATATATATATTGCATGCTTTATCCTCATCATTATTGAATATTTTGGCTTTAATTCTCCAAGTACGGTGCTATTTGAGGTATTCTTAGTTTGTCATGCAGATATCAAAGTCCTGAAGCAAGAGGAGATGTTTTGGAATAATGTTAGAAGCTAAAATACTTAGAAGAAATCTCATCAAGCTCAACACGGCTTGAGCACGCCCGTGCTGTTCCCCGTGCAGATTCGAGGAGAATTCATCTAAATTCAACATAGTCTGAGTTCGCTGAGCACGGTCGTGCAAACCCCAGCACGACCTAAGCACGCCGTGCTATTCCCCGTGCAGATGACAGGAATGTGAGTTTTCTGGAGTTTTATTTGGCCGTAATCTGCACGGCTTCAACACGCCCGTGCTCATATCGGAAAGAAACAAGCCCATGAAAACAGCCGGGCTTTATGAGGTGGATATTCTTACCACCTTAGCAGCACAGGTCGAAGCTATTTCTAAGAGACTGGACACAATGCAAATTCAGTCTTCGCCGTCAGGTGGCAGTCATGATAGTTGGGCAAATCAAGCAGGGCCCAGTTACTCTTCAGAAGGGGTTCAGGTGACCGAACAAGTAGATTTCATCGGTCAAAATCAGCGGTATGCGAACAATCCTTACAGCAACACATATAATCCTGGGTGGAGGAATCACCCAAACTTTTCTTGGAAAGATCAGAATCAGGGGCAGCAGCGCCCCACTCAGCAATAACAGCAGCAGCAGCAACAAATCCAACCTCCATTCTCGAGGCCTTCACCACAAGAACAGAAAGGATCTTCTATTGAAGCTCTCCTTGTTCAGTACATTCAAGGCAATTATGCCTGAATTACAGGCCATGAAGAGATGATGAGGAATCAACAAGCCTCTTTATAGAACCTTGAGCGTCAGGTTGCACAGATTGCCAAGATGCTTGCTGAACGCCCCCAGGGTGCTCTACCTAGTAACACGGAAATCAACCCTCGGGAGTCCCTTAAGGCAGTCACTTTGAGGAGTGGCAAGGAACTTGAATCCCCACCTCCACAAGCACAAAAAGAATCTCAATGTGAATCAGAGGTAGAAGTGCTGGAAAGAGATTTAGGATCAAGCTTGAGCACTAGGGAAAAGTCGAAAGGCAAGGAGAAAGACCCGGTGGCAGAATACAAGCCCACTTTGCCCTATCTAGCAAAACTCAAGAAGAACTAACAAGAGGCAGAGTTCAAGAAGTTTCTGGAGATGTTTAAGACATTGCACATCAATGTTCCATTTGTGGAAGCCCTCTCCCAGATGCCGAAATATGCCAAGTTCCTCAAGGAATTGTTGACCAATAAGAGGAAATTTGAAGCAGTATCGATGGTCACTTTGAGTGAAGAATGTTCTGCCATTATCTCAAATAAAATTCCCAAAAAGGAAAAGGATACGGGAGGTTTCATCATTCCGTGCACAATTGGAGGAATGATGGATGAAAAAGCGTTGGCTGACTCAGGAGTAAGTAAAAATCACTGTAGCATTTACTGTATCAAAGTACTGTAGCAAAAGCACTGTAGTAGTTTACTGTAGCAGTGCTGTAGCAAAGTACTTTACACGCCCGTGTGGAATTTCCACACTGGCGTGTGGATGCCCGCGTAAAGCCCCGAATTCAAATTATAAAAGCCGCCTTGTGATAAGTTTTAGGGATCTTTTTGGCCACTTTCGAGAGACAATGCGGCTAGGGCTTGGAAGGAGTTCTTTGCGGCTTTGGGAAGCTTTCCTCACCAACTTGGATCGATTCCTCCTCCGTCATAGCATCAAGGAAGCCATCGGCGACCTAGCTTCTGAGTGGATTCAACCCAGATGTGGAAACTACCCATCAAGACTATCATCACGGATTTAAGGGGGTTATTCTTTATGTCTTTGGAACTTTATTCTTAATTTATTATTTGTTTTGTGACTCGCTCCATGGAGAGCTAAACCCCTAGAGGGTATTTGGACATGTAAACCCTAGGATTCTTTTTTTCATTAGATTTACATTGTGTTTCTATTCGAATTTATCAGTTTGAGTTTTACTCTTGAGTTCTTAATGCTTGTTTGTGCTTTTGATTTCATTATTAATTGCCTTGCATGTTTTATTCAATCTAGTGAAGAGAGAGATCACCGCTAGGTTTAGAATTACCAAGAGTAAAGAGGGTCGAGAGGGTGAGCCGTGAGATAGCGCAGTGTCCCCTTTCCTTTCCGACAGATATTTCCTATCTTCATATTCCCTATGTGTCAAGCAACCATATGTGGTGTGAGGCGTCGAGAGAATTCTCCGCCGGGACCTCGTAGGGGACTAGTTATCGGCGACCTGGAGGCAGGGGCCGTTATACCTTTGGATACCCACGACTCATTGTTTTCGTTTAGAAACACTTGTAATCTACATTCAACAACCGAATCCTAGGGGCAGCATTGTCCGGATACCTCACTTTTATTGATTGAGAACTCTTTTCCTTTTATTTCCTGCGCACTTGTGGTGACACTCTTAGTGTTGGCCATTAGATCATCACACACTACACTCATTAGGCTAGATAACAAAAGAGGGGCTATTACTAGTACTTCTGTTCCCTGTGGTTCGACAACCCGACCCTTTGGGTCCACTTTTATTACTTGACGACCCGTGCACTTGCGGTAACGCAAGGGTTGACACACATCACCCTGTTGTGTTGTTGCGGAGACGCATCGGTCCTCAGTTTTGGTGAGACATTTTTGATTAATTCTTTACCTTCTTTACTGGACTGTTGTTCTGCAGCGCGCGAAGAAGGAAGGTATGTTTTTGAACCCTCATGAGATGAGACTAGACCCGTCAAGCTAGTGACGTTAAAAGAGCGCTTATCGGGAGGCAACCCGATTGGTTTCATTTCTGTTGTTGTCTTTGTTGCCGTTGTTTGTTTTGTTTGTTTTTGACTTTTTGTCGTGTTTTGAATCGAGTCCGGCGTGTTTTTCTTTATGAGGGAAGGTTTCAGGCCCAACACGGGCCTAACACCCCCTTGCTGATGGGGGTGCAATTCACAGGTTTTTAAGGTTTTATCATTTCTGAACAACACGGGGAGAAGCATGGCCGTGCTGTGGTCGTGCTGAAGTCCCTAGCACGCTACCCGTGCACGCGGCATGGACGTGCCGTGTTCTTCGTTTTTGTTTAATTTTTTTAGCACGGGCACGACACTGCCGTGTTGAGGGCGTGTTCGGTGCGCCGGATCGTCTTCCACGAGTTTTACTTTTAAACTCCGGTCGTTTGCCTTTCTTCTTCACTTTCACTGCACGTTCCTCCTTTCTACCCTCAATTTTCTTGCGGTTTCGCGCTCATTTGCGGGGTTTTAGAGATTTGTTGGAGTTCACCGTTCATATTTTTATCTTCTCCGATATTGTGGTAAGTCGACGAACCCTAATCTTTTAATCTTTTCAATCCATGATTTTCTTGCCTTGAATCGTTGTGTAAACGTTTAATTTAGTTTGTAGAGGCATCTATGGTGAATTTCAAGGACTTTAAACAATATTTTTTCGTCGAGTTCCATGCCCAGCCTCGGCGGGGACGACGCAGGATTTGGTCATGCTCTTGCCCAGATCTCTAATTGCATGCCAGCACGGGCGTACAACTTTCAGCACGCCTGTGTTCCATTTTAAACCCTTTTTTTTTTAATTTAACACTGGCGTGCAACTTTAAACACGCCCGTGCATTCGCTGTTTCTAATTGTTAAACCTTTTATTGATACGCCCCTTGCGCAACCGCAAGTGCACGGGTCGCACAAGTAGTATAATGTACCCTTTGGGTCGGGTCGTCGAATCCACAGGGACTGGTGTAGCTTCTAATACTAACGTCCTACTCAATATCTAACCAAATCAATAATGAAGGAGTTGACTTTGGACTGACTTTGAGGAAGTTGAGGGAATGGAAAGTTCACCAAGGGAAGATTTAGGATTGACTCGATGGAGGAGATGGGGCCCCGGGGTTGGGTTTCTGACGTTCACTAACTCAGTCTTTCTCAGTAATTATCAGGGATGTCTTCAGTTCTAAACCTAGCTATGCTATAAGCATGTGGTTTCTAGCGCTGCCGAGCTCTAAGTTGAACTCCCTCTGTTTGCAACGATCAATAAAGATTCACAAACCTAGATAGGAGAACCAAACTACCAAGCATCAAGCACTAAACAACATACAAGATAGCCAATAACCTTGATTTATTAAAATGAACAAGACAATCATAAGAACTGCAAGTAAAGACTACGAGTTCGAGCTACAACGTCATACAACGTTATTATGAGGGGCTCCCTTAAGAGTTTAGCCTCTCATAATAACAGCCAATAAACACGATGCCAAAGAAATTACAAAACAAGGAATTGAAAACCCACTAATTTCTTGCATCCTTGAGGTTGTCGAAGGAGCTATGATGTCGTGTAATCCCCTTCCGATCGGCCTACCATATGCTTGACATTCCCCTGATGAAGCTGAGGATGAATCCCCAAAGCTCTCCCTTTCTTTCTCCCCAAAGATCGCCCACCAAAAAGTCCTCCAAAAACCTAAGTTTTTAGGGTTTTAAAGTTTTCCCGATGTGAGCACGGGTGTGATGAAACCGTGCTTCAAGCCGTGCAGATTACGGCCAAATAACTCTTCAGAAAACTCACAAACCTGTAATCTGTACGGGGAACAGCACGGGCGTGCTTAGACCGTGCTGAGGCTTTGCACGACCGTGCTCAGCGAACTCTGGCTGTGCTGATTTATGGCCACATTCTCCTGTAATTTTCACGGGAAGCAGCACGGGCGTGCTTCGACCGTGCTGAGGTTTTCACACCCGTGCTCAGCGGACTCAGGCTGTGCTGAATCGCAGTTGAATTCTTCTGCATTTTGCACGGGGAACAGCACGGGCGTGCTCAAACCGTGCTGAGCTTGATGAGGTTTCTTCTAAGTCCTTTAGCTTCTAAAATTGTTCCAAAAGCGCTTCTTCTTGCTTCAGGACTTCGATATCTGCATGGAAAACCAAGAATACCTCAAATAGCACTGTACTTGGAGAATTACAGCCAAAATATTCAATAATGATAAGGGTAAAGCATGCAATACATATATATGAAATGCGCTCATCATTTATTTCGCTGATTATGCCGAGGAAGGCTACTACATCCGGCCCTTCCTCGAAGAGGGCTAGAGGGGAGTCGTCAACCCCAGCCGCTCCCCCTGCGCTAGCCTTCGGTGCCCCCATCCACCAGGAGCGCCACGACCGCTTGAGCACAAAGCAGTTTGGCGAGACGCGTGTCATTGATTGGGAGGTTCTCCGCGAGATGGGCCTGGAGACGAACGTTCGCCGTTATCTCGGCGAGGGCGCCTAGACGCGGCTACTCACCATCACCGACCCTGCTTACCGGGAGCTATCTTTGGAAGTCCTCGCGACTTTCGAGATGCACCGAGGGCCTGTCAGCAACCAACGCGCCGGCACGATTCAGTTCCAGGCGTTCGGCGAGGTCCACCGAATGAGTCTGACGGAGTTCTCCGTCAGACAGGGCTTGTAGGATGAGGAGTTCACCAGGACTCCAGAGTACGACGCCCTCCTAGTCGCCCGACCAGCCGACGAGTCCCAGGAGACATGTTGGCAGCGGTTGAGCACGAACCGAGCATACGACCCTCGCCGATCTAAGGCCTCGTCCCTTCGCCTCCCAGCTCTCAGGTACATTCACTTTATCCTCAGTGATTCTATCACAGGATGGGGAGATAGCACAGGAGTCGTTAGTCGCCGCGACTTCGATTTTCTGTTGAGCATGCTGGACGGATTCCAGATGCACCTCAGCTACGAGGTGGCCATCAGCATCCAGCATCAGGGACAGGATTCCCGGGTCGGCGCGATCTTCTGTGGGTCCTCCATAACGAGCCTGATTCGAGGGATGGGCATCCAGGCGGGCACCCATGCGATGAGGATGGTGGGTGGCGTGCTTCCTGTCTCTGTGGATACGCTACGCGCGATGGGGTTGTTGCGCTCCACCTCCACCGCCCAGTGTCCTCGGTACCAGGCCCCACCAGCCAACGTCCCTGATTCTCCTCCTGCAGCCGCCGGACCATCATCTCCTCGCACCCCACGTGCTCGCGCTTCCACCCACATTCCGGATTCTCCTCCGGCTCGCTCCCCTTCTTTCCGGCGATGGATGATCCGAAGTATGCAGCGGCTGGCCTCTCACCTCGACGTCACCCTGTCTCCACCTCCTTGCCGTGCTGCTGGAACTTCTACATCCAGGAGTGTGGGAGTCGACACCACCGACCTTCCATCGGAGTCTGACTCTGAGTCTGAGAGCGCCGGGTTTTGATGTTTTGTTTTGTTGTTTTGTTTTATTTTCTGTGTACTTTGCTTTTATTTTTGTTGTCTTTTATTTTTCTTGAGTCAGTTAGCAAGGGAAGTCCCCTACTAAACTGATCTCTTTTCAGTGAGTTTTTGTTATTTTCTATTTCTAATGCTTGCATGTTTACCTCAGGATTTATGAATATCTATCTTGCTGGTTGTTTCAAACGAATCCTCCCTAACTGGCGATCAACACACGCCCTTGTGTGCCGTGGAATTCTTCTTTCGGCACCTCTCCCTTAACTTGGTGAACATTCCCCAACTCTCAATTAACGTTTACTTGAAATCTTTTTCTATGCCTTTCATGTTAAATATTTAAACATTGAGGACAATGTTTCATTCAAGTATGGGGGAGGGTTGAATAATTGTGTTTTAATATGTTTAGATGTTATGCATGACTTAGGACGATCTATGAATGTTTTGGTTGAGAATTGCTAAGCTAGGAGTTTTTGAGCATACTAGTGCACTTTTGTTGAACTTAAAGTTTTATTTTGCTCTTACTTTGGAAACCTTAATCTGAACACTTAGCCTTTGTTGTTTTGTCACTCTGTTAGAGGAAGGGCTAGTTGCAAGGCTTGTGAACAGTTAGTTTCTTGACTCCAAACTCAAGGAATAAAAAGGAAAAGAAAAGAATAGTGTGACAAGTCGGATTCCTTTTTGGGATGCCCTGTCAAACTTTTATGAGAAAGATGGTAGAAAGAGCTATCACTTTAGAAAAAGCGAAAGCCGCACTTGAGTAGTCGGATCTTAGGCATCACAAATGTCATTTTTGATGACCTACCAAGTGAAATGGCTGCCTCTAGGGTGTATGAAGCTACTACCCAGTTTAGGAGTTAGTAGTGAAAACAAGTGAAAAGAAAAAGCTTGTACTAGACCCCCTTAAGAACAATTTTGACATACTCCGAGAGGCGACACACACACACGGTAGTACAGAGTAAGAGTAAAATTTTTCATAAGCTTTCAATTGACTAAGACACTAGTTCTTAGAAACTCCTTAAGCTTCAGTAACTCTCTTACTTTGTTGAGATCAGAGGTCATGCACTCATTAATTTATTAGGGGATTAAGGTTGCTTGAGGACAAGCAACAATTCAAGTTTGGGGGTATTTGATGAGTGCATTTTATATATATAAATTTTATACTTTACCCTCATCATTATTGAGTCTTTTGGCTTTAATTCTCCAAGTGCGGTCCTATTTGAGGTATTCTTAGTTTTTCATGCTAATATCAAAGTCCAGCAGCAAGAAGAAGTGTTTTGGATTGGTTTTAGAAGCTAAAGGACTTAGAAGAAATCTCATCAAGCTCAACACGGCTTGAGCACGCTGATGAGCGCATTTCATATATATATATTGCATGCTATACCTTCATCATTATTGAATGTTTTGGCTATAATTCTCCAAGTACGGTGCTATTTGAGGTATTCGTTGTTCGTCATGCAGATATCAAAGCCCTGAAGTAAAAAGAAGCGTTTTTGGAACAATTTTAGAATCTAAAGGAGTTAGAAGAAACCTCATCAAGCTCAGCATGGTTTGAGCACGCCCGTGCTGTTCCCCGTGCAAAATGCAGAAGAATTCAACTGCGATTCAGCACAGCCTGAGTCCGCTGAGCACGGGTGTGAAAACCTCAGCACGGTCGAAGCACGCCCGTGCTACTTCCAGTGAAAATTACAGGAGAATGCGGCCATAGATCAGCACAGCCAGAGTTCGCTGAGCACGGTCGTGCAAAGCCTCATCACGGTCGAAGCACGCCCGTGCTGTTCCCCGTGCAGATTACAGGTTTGTGAGTTTTCTGAAGAGTTATTTGGCCGTAATCTGCACGCCTTGAAGCACGGTTTCATCACGCCCGTGCTCACATCGGGAAAACTTTAAAACCCTAAAAACTTAGGTTTTTGGGGGACTTTTTGTGGGCGAACTTTGGGAGAAAGAAAGTGAGAGCTTTGGGGATTCATCCTCAGCTTCATCAAGGGAATGCCAAGCGTATGGTAGGCCGATCGGAAGGGGATTACACGACATCATAGATCCTTCGACAACCTCAAGGATGCAAGAAATTAGGGAGTTTCCAATTCCTTGTCTTGTAATTTCTTTGGCATTGTATTTGTTGGTTGTTATCATCAGGGGCTAAACTCTTAAGGGAGCCCCGAGGTTAGTTGTATGACGTTGTAGCTCGAACTCGTAGTCTTTACGTGCAGTTTTTATGATTGTCTTGTAAATTTCATTAAACCAAGGTTATTGGCTATCGTGTATGTTGTTTAGTGTGCTTGATGCTTGGTAGTTTGGTTCTCCTATCTAGGTTTGTGAATCTTTATTGATTGTTGCAAGCAGAGGGAGTTCAACTTAGGGCTCGGCAGCGCTAGAAACCTCATGCTTATAGCATAACTAGGTTTAGAACGGAAGACATCCCTGATAATTACTGAGAAAGACTGAGTTAGTGAACGTCAGAAACCCGACCCCGGGGCCCCATCTCCTCCATCGAGTCAATCCTAAATCTTCCCTTGGTGAACTTTCCATTCCCTCAACTTCCTCAAAGTCAGTCCAAAGTCAACTCCTTCATTTTTGATTAGGTTAGATATTGAGTAGAACGTTAGTATTAGAAGCTATACCAGTCCCTGTGGATTCGACTACCCGACCCAAAGGGTACATTATACTACTTGTGCGACCCGTGCACTTGCGGTTACGCAAGGGGCGTACCAAGTTTTTGGCGCCGTTGCCGGGGACTGGCAACTTCTAAGAATACGGACAGTCTTAGTACTCTAACCGTTTATTTTGCTTTTAATTCATTTTCTTTTGTTCTTATTTTATTTTTCTTGTATTCTTTGTTTTTGTTCTTTGGTTTTTCTTTGTTTTCCTTAAGCTGTTTATTTTTCTTTTCTCTTTTTGCTTTGAGCGTGGAAATTCATATCTCATCTGTTTCTTTTGGTGTTTGTGCAGGTGCAGTGCATGACCCGGGGGAATTCATCCCATCTAGCGTCTCCAAAGCCAGACATTGAGCGAAGATTCCATCGGAGACAGCGGGAGATTCATTTAAGAGAAACCGGGTCAGTGGAAGTAAGTATTGAAGTGGACCAAGTGCCAATTTGATGGATTTCAAGTGAGGACCCAAATGCACATTTATCAAGCTTTTTGGAAATCTGTGATATGTTCAAGGCGAATCATGTGCCCGAGGATGCGGTTCGCCTTCGACTGTTCCCGTTTTCAGTGCGAGGAAGGGCGAACAGTGGCTAAGTTCCTTGCCGGCGGGATCTATCACAAATTGGGCACAGCTGGCCGAGAAGTTTTTAACTCGCTACTTCCCACCGGCCAAGATCACTAAACTGAGAAGTGATATTTCCTCTTATCGACAAGCAGAATCAAAAACCTTGTACGACACTTGGGAAAGGTACAAGGAATTACTGAGAAAGTGCCCACAGCACGGGATAGTGGAATGGATGCAAATCCAGATTTTTTATAATGGGCTAAATGTGGCAACCAAACAAATGCTAGATGCGGCAGCTGGAGGTTCTTTGTGCAGTAAGAGACCGGAAGAAGCACAAAATCTCATTGAAGACATGGCATCAAATGGGTACCAATGGAGCTCTGAGAGGAACAAGCCGGTGAAGACAGCCGGACTTTATGAGCTTGATGTGCTCACTACCTTGGTAGCACAAGTGGAAGCCATCTCTAAAAGGGTGGACACAATGCAAGTCCAATCTTCATCGCAGAATTTGAGTACTGATACTTGGGCAAGCCAAGCGGGGCAAAGTTGTTCGGCTGGAGGGGTTCATACTACTGAGCAGGTGGATTTTATTGGTCAAGATCAGAGACACCAGAACAACCCCTACAACAGCACATATAATCCTGGGTGGAGGAATCACCCATATTTTTCAGGGAGTCAGCAGACTCAAGGACAGCCGTGCCCTCATCAACAGCAGCAGCAACAGCAGACACAACCTCAATTCTCGAGGCCTCCACCACAAGAACAGAAGGGTCCCACTCTTGAGGCCCTTTTGGTGAAGTACATCCAATCTAATGACGCCCGACTCTCAGGGCATGAGGAAGTAATGCGCAATCAGCAGGCATCATTACAGAATCTTGAGCATCAAGTTTCACAGATTGCCAAGACTCTCGCTGAACGGTCCCCGGGTTCATTACCAAGCAATACTGAGGTCAAAACCCGGGAATCGCTCAAGGCCGTGTCTTTGAGAAGTGGGAAAGAGCTAGAGTCACTACCTACTCAAGTGCAGCCAGTTATTCATGATGAACCTGAGATGGAGATTGTGGAGAAAAATTCTAATTTTGATTCAGGTCAAAGGAGAGAATGAAGGGCAAGAAGAAAGAGCCAGTAGCAGAGTACCGGCCTAACTTACCCTATCCTGCTAAATTTAAGAAAGATCAACATGATGCGCAGTTTAAGAAGTTCCTGGAAAAGTTCAAGACACTGCATATCAATGTTCCGTTTGTGGAAGCTCTCTCCCAGATGCCGAAGTATGCCAAGTTCCTTAAGGAGCTTCTAACCAACAAAAGGAAGTTAGAAGCAGTCTCGACGGTGACATTAAGCGAAGAGTGTTCAGCGATCATTTCCAACAAAATCCCCAAGAAAGAGAAGGATCCGGGAGGTTTCATCATCCCATGTACAATTGGGGGGATGAACGATGAGAAGGCCTTGGCTGACCTTGGGGCGAGCATCAATCTAATGCCATTGAAAATTTTTCAGAAGTTGGGACTGGGGGAACTCAAGCCAACTCAGATGACGCTCCAACTTGCTGATCGCTCCACTCGCCGACCTTTGGGAATCGTGGAGGATGTTCTGGTGAAAGTGGACAAGTTTATCTTCCCAGTGGACTTTGTTATTCTAGACTTGGATGAACGGGCTGAGGTACCTTTGATTTTTGGGCGACCATTCCTCGCCACTTCACAAGCCATCATTGATGTGAAGGATGGCCGCCTAACATTAAGAGTGGGGGATGAAGAGGTTGTGTTCAAATTGAAAGAAGCAATGAGGCACCCAATGGCATTTGATGATTCTTGTTATTTTCTTGATGCCACTGACGATGTAATTGGTGAGTGTGTGCAGGAAGCTTGGCGAAAGGACCACCTCACTAAATTGTTAAGGGAGGCGCCTCCCAGATGAAGAACCTACAGTTAGGGCTGAAGAAGTAGCTGTGATCTCACCGAGTGCCGATAAACTAGCCATGTGTGCCAAGAAAAAGAAAATCTCGAAAGCTCGGACTTGGTGGCGAAGGTAGAGGATAGGAAGAAACAGCAAGCCCCTACCCCAAAGTACGTCCCTGTTAATGTACTCGGTGCTGGTGAGGCGTCTTTAATCAATTCATTGGCTCCTTTCTTGGAATGTTGTGTTGTAGGACGTCAAGAGAGAAGGTATGTCTTTGAGCCTTCTTGAGGTGAGTATAGGAACGTCAAGCTAGTGACGTTAAACGAGCGCTTCTCGGGAGGCAACCCAAGTAGTTTCATGTTTTGTTCATCTTTAATTCTGTTGCTTGTGTGTTTGTGTGTGCTTCTAAACTAATCTCTTTCAGTTGAGTTTTCTTTTGTTTGTTTTTATTATCCCTTTCTAATGCTTGCATGCTTACTTCAGGATGTATGGATATTTCTCTTGCTGCTTGTATCAAATGGCTTCCCTTTGATGGTGATCAACACATGCCCGTCTGTGGTCCTCGACTTATTTATCACGGGCACCTCTCATTCAATTTGGTAAAAATTCCTCAACTTTTCTTTCCTCGCACTTGTTTAATATTTTTATGCTGCATGATTAACTCTTTAAACATTGAGGACAATGTTTCATTCAAGTGTGGGGGAGGGTTGTGTAATTGTGTTCTAATATGATTAGATGTTGTGCATGACTTAGGACGATCTATGAAAGTTTTGGTTAAGAATTGCTAAGCTAGGTGTTTTTGAGCATATTAGTGCACTTTTGTTGAAGTTAAAGTTTTATTTTGCTCTTACTTTGGAAACCTTAATTGAACACTTAGCCTTTGTTGATTTGTCACTCTGTTAGAGGAAGGGCTAGTTGCAAGGCTCTTGAAAAAGTTAGTTTCTGGCTCCATACTCTATCAATAAAAAGAAACATGAAAAGAAATTTTAAAACGAGAAAAAGAAAATAATTGTGACAAGTCGGATTCCTTTTGGGATGCCCTGTCAAATTTTGTGAGTAAGATGGTAGAAAGAGCTATCACTTTAGAAAAAGCGAAAGCCGCACTTGAGTAGTCGGATTTTAGGCATCACAAATGTCATTTTTGATGACCTACCAAGTGAAATGGCTGCCTCTAGGGTGTATGAAGCTACTACCCAGTTCAGGAGTCAACAGTGAATATATTAAGAAGAAAGAGCTTGTACTAGACCCCCTCAAGAACAGTTTTGACATACTTCAGGAGGCGACACACACACACGGTAGTACGGAGTATGAGTAAAATCTTTCACAAGCCTTCAATTGACTAAGTCACTAGTTCTCAGAAACGCCTTAAAGCTTCAGTAACTCTTTTAACTTGTTGAGATCAGAGGTCATGCACTCATCACTTTATTAGGGGAATAAGGTTGCTTGAGGACAAGCAACAATTCAAGTTTGGGAGTATTTGATGAGCGCATTTCATATATATATATTGCATGCTATACCTTCATCATTATTGAATGTTTTGGCTATAATTCTCCAAGTACGGTGCTATTTGAGGTATTCGTTGTTCGTCATGCAGATATCAAAGTCCTGAAGTAAAAAGAAGCGCTTTTGGAACAATTTTAGAAGCTAAAGGACTTAGAAGAAACCTCATCAAGCTCAGCACGGTTTGAGCACGCAAGTGCTGTTCCCCGTGCAAAATGCAGAAGAATTCAACTGCGATTCAGCACAGCCTGAGTCCGCTGAGCACGGGTGTGAAAACCTCAGCACGGTCGAAGCACGCCCGTGCTGCTTCCCGTGAAAATTACAGGAGAATGCGGCCATAGATCAGCACAGCCAGAGTTCGCTGAGCACGGTCGTGCAAAGCCTCAGCACGGTCGAAGCACGCCCGTGCTGTTCCCCGTGCAGATTACAGGTTTGTGAGTTTTCTGAAGAGTTATTTGGCCGTAATCTGCACGGCTTGAAGCACGGTTTCATCACGCCCGTGCTCACATCGGGAAAACTTTAAAACCCTAAAAACTTAGGTTTTTGGGGGACTTTTTGTGGGCGAACTTTGGGAGAAAGAAAGGGAGAGCTTTGGGGATTCATCCTCAGCTTCATCAAGGGAATGCCAAGCATATGGTAGGCCGATCGGAAGGGGATTACACGACATCATAGATCCTTCGACAACCTCAAGGATGCAAAAAATTAGGGAGTTTCCAATTCCTTGTCTTGTAATTTCTTTGGCATTGTATTTGTTGGTTGTTATCATGAGGGGCTAAACTCTTAAGGGAGCCCCAGGGTTGGTTGTATGACGTTGTAGCTCGAACTCGTAGTCTTTACGTGCAGTTTTTATGATTGTCTTGTTCATTTAATTAAACCAAGGTTATTGGCTATCGTGTATGTTGTTTAGTGTGCTTGATGCTTGGTAGTTTGGTTCTCCTATCTAGGTTTGTGAATCTTTATTGATTGTTGCAAGCAGAGGGAGTTCAACTTAGGGCTCGGCAGCGCTAGAAACCTCATGCTTATAGCATAACTAGGTTTAGAACTGAAGACATCCCTGATAATTACTGAGAAAGACTGAGTTAGTGAACGTCAGAAACCCGACCCCGGGGCCCCATCTCCTCCATCGAGTCAATCATAAATCTTCCCTTGGTGAACTTTCCATTCCCTCAACTTCCTCAAAGTCAGTCCAAAGTCAACTCCTTCATTTTTGATTTGGTTAGATATTGAGTAGGACGTTAGTATTAAAAGCTATACCAGTCCCTGTGGATTCGACTACCCGACCCAAAGGGTACATTATACTACTTGTGCGACCCATGCACTTGCGATTACGCAAGGGGCGTACCACACGCCCGTGCTGTACCCCGTGCAGATTGCAGGAGAATTCAGCCAAAGTCAGCACAGTCTGATTTCACTGAGCACGGTCGTGCAAACCCTCAGCATGGCCGAAGCATGCCCGTGTTGTATCCCGTGTAGATTACAGGAATGCAAGTTTCTAGAGTTTTATTTGGCCGTAATCTGCACAGCTTCAACACTCCCGTGCTCACATCGGGAAAACATTAAAACCCTAGAAACTTAGTTTCAAAGGGGACTTTTTGGTGGGCGAACGAAGGGAGGAAAAAGGAGAGAGCTTTGGGGGTTCATCCTCCTCTTCATCAAGGGAATGTCACGCCTATGGTAGGTCGATCAGGAGGAGATTTTACAACATTGTAGATCCTCGGACAACAACAGGGATGCAAGAAATTAAGGAGTTTTCAACTTCTTGTATTTCAATTTCTTTGGCATTGTACTTGTTGTTTATTGTCATGAGGGGCTAAACTCTTAAGAGAGCCCCGGGGTTGTTTGTATGATGTTGTAGCTTGAACTCTTTATCTTTACTTGCAGCATTTATAAGTGTCTTGTTCCTTACAATAAATCTGAGTTATTGGTTATCTTGTGTGTTGTTTAGTACTTGAATGCTTGGAAGCTAGGTTTTCTTATCTAGATTTGTGAATCATGATTGATAGTTGCAAGCAGTAAGATTTCAACGTACACCTCGGTAGCGCTGGAAGCAACACCCTTTTAGCATAACTAGGTTTAGAACTGAAGACATCTCTGATAAATACTGAGAAAAACCGAGTTAGTTAACATCAGAAGTCTAACCCCGGGGCCCATCTCCTCCACCGAGTCAATCCTTACATTCCCCTTTGTGCAATTCTCTCCCTCAATCTCCTTAATTTCAACCTAGAGTCACAATCCATCCTTCTTTGTTTGGTTAGATATTAAGCACCCCGTTAGTATTAGAAGCTACACCCGGTCCCCGTGGATTTGACTACCCGACCGTACGGGTACACTTTACTACTTGTACGACCCGTGCACTTGCGGATACGCAAGGGGCGTACCACTCGCATCTTTCATTTCCAGAATTTACATCTCTATTATGCTTGAATGTGTACATTGGGGGCAATGTACATCTTAAGTGTGGTTCACTTACTTACATTGGGAGGGATCACTTTATACACTACTTTATTTTTTTGTTCTTATCATATATGCTCATGCAACCTATGAAGGTTCACTTTAGGGTTAAGAGTTTGGTTCTAGACTATAGGAGAACTATGAACACTAGATCTCACAAGTGCTCTAGTTGTCATCCAATTGTTTGAGAAATTTTTGTCCGTTTATCATTTATGCACTCTACTCACTCATTAGACCTATTGAAACTCTAGTTTAGCGTGTTGAGACTTGTTAGTAGTTGTTTTTTTGTTTTTGGGATTCTTTCGTATATATAAGGGGTGGAAAGAGTTACTACCTTTGTTGTATGCAGCCATTCTCATAAATTGGATACTTGTTATACCCTAATGAGAAAAAGAGCTATCACAAGGGATATCTGAAAGCTATTACCTCGGTAGAAAGAGCTACCATCTCTAAAGAGTGAAAGCTACTCAAGAGGCCTCCTGAGAAAGGGATACCTTGGAGATTGTGTGTAGCTACTACCTTTTTTTTCTTTTTGATTACTACATAAGTCTCGCACAATAATAACTTCAAGTAGTGGACATAGTGTCGACATGAGTTGAGTTTTTCTTCATGATAAACGTCTAAATATACGTATTTTATACGTATTTATTTGTATTATTTTATTATCTTTTTGATAAGTCGATGCCCTTTTTATAGTCTAAACCCCTTTATTTTGTGTTGCAGACCCTAAATGAGCTCAAGAACGTATTTAGGAAGAATTCGACACCAAATACGACGTTTTTGGGTTCTTCACTGTAGCAGTACTGTAGCACCCGATGTGAAATTTCGTGCAGAACTTTCTGGATGCCTCACGGGCAACCTCACGGCCGTGAGGCAGCCCGTGAGAAGTCGCGATTTTCACCCTTTTTAAGGGCTTTTAGGGCATGAAAGAGGGGGGACCTTGACTCTTCTTGAAGCTTGACACCACCTCTTCCAAATCCGACCAAGAAGGAGAGCTTGGAGGGCATTTCCACGGTAGAATCGGCGAGGAGAGCGCGTTCTTGTGCGGGATCTACCTCTAGGACTTCAAATCTTGAGGTTGAAGACGACGGGAAGCCACCCCTTCGAGTGGCGTCTTTGGAAGCTTCTTCGACTCTAATCTTTGGAGGGAGGTCTTTTATGTTGGGTTTAGTTATTTTCATGCTTTTATTCATGTATTTGGAGCCTATGAGCAACTAAAACCCCAAGGTCACCGGATGTGGGTGAACCTTGGGGTGAACTTGTGATGTTTGGATGTTTTGGTTTAATTCATGCTTGTTAGCTTGTTTGTGATTCATGTTTGGTGTTTTTGAATGCTTGGGTATGCATGAGAACTCTGTGTATCCATACTTAGCCAATACTAGGTTGCATGACCATTGCCCTAGTATTAGACTCACCAAGCTTGGATGGGAAATACGTACAAATACGCCGTGACCATCGGGTATTTGTACCCCTCCAATTCTAAGGTTAATTACTCATGTGTGATTCAACCTTAGCTTTAGAAAACCATCTTGCCCTTTGCAATCGTAGGAGGAATTTTACGGGTATAACCCGTATTCAATACTCGTACCGGATTAGGGGTCAATTGCCGTGACCATCGGGTTGACCTAATCTAGGGTTTTCTCGGTCCTTCAAGCCACTTGCATGTTAATCCAACATCCTTCGCACTTTAGTAACCCCGAGGGGATCCTCATCCGTGACCATCTTCTTACCCTGATTTTCCTCCCGTTTATCGCCCTTGGTATTTAGCATTTTAATTGCTTTGTTTTTACTTCTTTACTTTCACTTTCCAAATCTCAAGTCTGATCGGCTAGACAACATAGCAAAAAGGAAGTAAGGATAGATTCTCGGGCCCTTGGGAATACGACCCACTCGTGCTTGCGCGAGTGGTTTATTACTTGACGACCCCGTGCGCTTGCGGGACGATCACCAAGTTTTTGGCGCCGTTGCCGGGGAACCACGAGAAATATTCGGAAAACTTTGAGCGTGTTGATTTGGCTTTTGTTTTGCCATTTTTGCCATTCTTGTATATATTCCATCATTTTATTTTCTTTGCATTTTCTTACTTGTTCGTCTGCAAGTTTTAACGCTTGACTTGAATTTTCTTGCAAGGTACCCATCTTATGACCCGAGCAAGTCAAGAAAATTTAGTTGAACCCGACGACGAGATAGAAAGAACACTGCGCCGTCGTTTGAGAGAAGGTATTGACTGTTCAAGTCAACGAGAAGTTCGGGTAGAATCGAGTGAGCCCACAGTTATGGCCGAGCCAAGAAGAACTCTATCGATTATGAAAGGCCGCAATTCACCGGGGATGAATTCAGTGTGTTGGTTCCCACCGTGCCCGCGAATAATTTCGAAATAAAAGCAAGCACGATTGGGATGGTGCAAAACTCAGTGCACAGTTTGATGGACTAGCCGATGAAGACCCGCATGCCCACTTGTCCAAGTTCCTTCGGATATGCTCAACCTTCAAGATCAATTCGGTTTCGATGATGCAATCGGGATGAGGTTGTTTCCTTTCGGTTTAAGGGGAGCAAGCATATAGATGGCTTACTTCTTTGCCTCCGGGATCGATTACCTCATGGAAGGAAATGGTGGAGAAGTTTCTTGCCCGATATTTTCCACCAAGCAAGGCAGGCGAGGCCGAGGCAAGAAATTTCAGCATTCCGACAAGGAGATTCCGAGACCCTATTTGAAGCTCATGAAAGATTTAAGGACCTTCTAAGAAGATGTCCTCATCATGGGTTCCCTGCATGGATGAGGGTGCAAACATTTTGTAATGGGCTGAATTATGCTACAAGGCAGCTCATCGATGCAGCAGCAGGCGGCTCCTTAAGTAACAAACTCCCGGAAGAGGCTGAAGCATTGATTGAAAACATGGCTAGTAATGAATGTCACTGGAGCACTAGGCAGAAGCCAGTTAGAGCAGCCGGACTGTATGAAGTGAATGAGACTACTGCCTTGGCGGCAAGAGTGGAAGCCCTGAACAAGAATGTTATTGACAACAATGCTAAGGTTGAAGCTTTAACACAGAAACTTGATCAATTCATGTTGGGGTCCAGTTCAAGCTCAAAGGCAGTGATGTCATGTGAAACATGTGGTGCTGGGCATGCAACAAACCAATGCCCCATTCTTGTTACTCCCCCTTCACAGATGGAGTCAGTTGACTATGTCAGTGGAGGTCAGAGAGGACCGGGTAATCAATATAGCAATACATATAACCCGGGGTGGAAGAGCAATTCAAACTTCTCTTGGAACCAAGGCCAATCACAACAAAGGCCACCCCAACCTCAAGGTCCTCAGTATCAACCTCCTCAACAACAGGAGAGAAAATACACAACTGAAGATGTCCTGGCTAGATTCATGATTAACACCGAATCAAGATTTGTGGCCCAAGATAAGAAATTTGATGAATTTGGTGCTGTTCTGAGAAATGTGCAGGCTTCTATTCAGTCTTTAGAAAATCAGGTCGGGCAACTTGCTAGAACGCAAGCGAACGTCCCTCGGGTAGTTTGCCAAGTAACACCGAAAGCAACCCGAGGGAACACTTAAAAGCTGTGACACTGAGGAGTGGGAGACAGTTGGAGGCAAGGGCCGAGGAGAGCCCAAGTGCTTCTAATGACGGGGTAGCCATTCGGGAAGACCCCAATGTGATTAAAAACACAAGTGAAGAAAAAGGGAAGAAACTTGATGATGATGCTTCAAAATCCTCCACTCATAAAAGCCCCGAATACAAGCCTGTGGTACCATATCCCTCAAGGCTCAAGCAAGACAAGGATGAAGCCCAATTTACAAAGTTCCTCCACATGTTCAAGCAGCTTCATATTAACATCCCCTTGGTCGAAGATCTATCTCAAATGCCCAAGTATGCGAAATTCATGAAAGACCTTCTTACTAACAAGAGGAAATTAGAAGACTTGGGCACTGTAACTCTATCGGGGAATTGTTCTGCTGTAATCCAAAAGAAGCTACCGAAGAAACTGACTGATCCGGGCAGCTTTATTATCCCTTGTGTACTTGGAGAAGGGATGGAAGAAAGTGCTTTAGCTGACTCGGGGGCAAGTATTAACGTGATGCCCTATAAATTATTTCTGAAGCTAGGGCTGGAGGAATTGAGACCTACAAGGATGACCTTACAGCTCGCAGACCGCTCAGTGAGAAAACCTAGAGGAGTTGTCGAGGATGTTCTTGTGAGAGTTGATAAACTCATCATCCCGATGGATTTTGTGATACTAGATGTGGATGATGATGTAGAAGTCCCGTTGATCCTTGGCCGCCCTTTCCTCAACACCGCAGGAGCCCTAATTGATGTTAAGGGAGGGAAGATGACATTGCGAGTGGGGGATGAACAAGTTGTTTTCACTCTTCCAGAGGCTATGAAGCACACACTAGACCATGATGATACTTTATATTTCACGGATATAACTGACGTAATAATTTCTGATTGTGTGCAGGAAGTCCTCGCTGTGAACCCCTTAAATGAGTACCTAGAAGGGATCGAGGATGAAGAACCGGAAGTAAATGACCCCTCGCCTCCGCCAAAACAACAACTAGCCCAAGTGGAAGTTGTAGCACCTCCGCATTGTAAGAAAAAAGGAACTTTAAAGAAGGCATGGCGAAAGGTGAATGCAAAAATGAAGAAAAGCATGAGTATCTCCTCATTACCATCGAGTGAGGTAGACCGCCTTTATTTTGATAATCAAGGTAAATTTTGCATCTTCTCTTGTCTTTCCATGAACATTCCAGGTCACAACATCGCGTCGAGAAATGGAGGTAACTCTCCACCCTTTGTCCCACCCTGATTCGAGGTAAGAAGAGTCGAGCTAACGACTTTAAACAAGCGCTCCTTGGGAGGCAACCCAAGCTCTTAAATTGTTGCATTTCTTCTTTCTTGTTGTTTGTTTGCTTAGTGTGTTCTTTTTCCGTATTTTCGGTGTGTTAGTTTTCAAGTTGCTTTTCATTTTGTGGTGGTGTTGTTCATCATTTTTGTCCAAATCCCTTTGCATGATCTTGTGTTTCCTTGAATGATTTGTAAATTAGATGCCATGAAAATCATGTTTTGAGTGTTTCCATGCTTAATTTGTCATTGTTTTAAACGTTTTTGAGGGTTTGGAAGAGGTTAAGTTGAGAAAATTTCGGATTTTGGCCGTTTTTGGCCCGTGAGTGCACCCTTGAGGGAATCAGGGGAAGCTCACGGGTGAGCTCACGGGCGTGAGCTCACCCGTGAGCCATCCAGGGATTTCTCACGGGTGGGCTCACGGCCGTGAGCCCACCCGTGAGGCTTCACGGGTTGGGGTTTAAAGAGACCCTTTTTCAAGCTCTTTTGTCCATTCTTCTTCTCCAACCTTTCTCTCATTTCCCCCTCCATTCTCCACCGATTTTCTTCATTTTTGTTGCTCTAAATCCCTCTCCTCCTCCCCTCAACTAATTTGGTGAAGAAATTTTGAAGAAAAAACACTCCTTTGGCCGGATTTTGCAAAGGGATTACTCCACATATCCTAGTGCTAGGTAATGCTCTTTCTCTCAAGGGCTCGATTTCTTTTGGGTTTGTGGGGTATTTTAAACTTGGATCTTGCTCTCTTTTGTTGCAAGAGTATCTTAAGTATGATTTGGTATGATTGTAAAAATATTTGGCTACTTTTTCAAGAAAAACTCTTGCAAAATTTTCTCGGATTTACTGTAGCAATGAGCATTTTCCATGAAATCTTCATTATTTTGCTAGTGCTTTTCTTGTAACTAGTTGAATTGATGACCCTTTGGTTTTGTAGGATGCCGGTAAAGAAAGTAGCACACAAGAGAGCCCGAAATCACCGTACTCCACCCCGCGACGAACCAAAGTTTAAAATTGAACATCACGAATCTCGTGTCGCGCTTCTTTCACAAAAGGGCTTCGGCATCATTAGAAGGATAGTTTGGGTTGTGCTCAAGAGCTTGGGCCTAACATTACCACCACCTTGTTTCTTTTGTTCTTCTCTTCTAGCTTGTTTGTTTTTCTTTTCTTTTGTTGTCCTTTGTACTTTTAAGTTAGTCAGGGCTCCTGCTCTGCTAAACTTTATTTTGGGTGTTTGTGAACTATTTTTGTACGCGCTCTTCCTTTATTATTTTTGTCTCTGGAGTTGTGATCAGCTTTTGTTGTGATTTCAGGATAATGATATAGCTATTCCACACTCCAGGCCCTCACCACATAATTTACCCCAAGTCCACACGCACATGTCTTGCACTTCATCGACGGATTGGGGAAGTTTCTTACTCCATCTTTAAATTTTTGTTCTGTATTTATTTCCCACCCTGTGCTGCTGACTTATGTACATTGGGGACAATGTACAGCTTTAGGTGTGGGGATGGAGTATTTTATTTTAATGCATGCTTGACTCACCTATGATAGCTATGATTTTATTGTTAAGGACTTCCTAGCTTGGTAGAATGATAGTAGTGAGTTGTACTTTACATGTACTTGAATGTAGTTCTGTTTCATCTTTAGTGTACATTGATACCTGCTCACTCTAACTTCCACTTCTGACACTCTAACCCATCTTATTGATTTTGTGTTAGGATGTAAAATTTCTCTTTCAATAGTCCTTTAAAAACTTTTGAGTCCCCTATTTTTGCTTTAACCCTAAGTAAGGTTTTTAAGTGAGGTTTTTAGCAGGTGGTTGATCAGGCGTCCTGAGTTAGCTAAAAAAAAAAAAAAAAAAAAAAAAAAAAAAAAAAAAACAAATTTAAAAAAATTGAGTCTATGTCGGTATTCCTCTCGCTTCTAAAAGCATGAATGCGTATATGTAGATCTCGTAATCAAGTAAGTCGGGTGGCTCTTGTGCTCGGCCGCATGTGCATCCAAATGAAAGATTTTCGTGCGAGTCTACGTTAGGCGGACTCCAAAAAAAAAAAAAAAAAAAAAAAAAAAAAAAAAAAACCTTTGGGCGCCCGAAACCTGTCTTATCTTCACTTGATGTTAAAGTTTCGTTTGGGGACCAAAAGATTTTTAACCTACTATTGAGAGGATTTTTGTTTGGCACTCCTAGCACTAATTTCAATTTGAGTGAGGTGAACAAACATCCTGGGTAATCCAGGTGTGGAGGTCAAGGTGGGAGTCGGCACACACACACGGGAACACTTTGGATGAAACAGAGCTAATATTACTTGACTATACATTGAACAACTCACTTCTTGATTTCTGTCCATTTGTGCTTGTGGAGTCCTGTACGAGTTGAGCTTGAGGTCGTATATTTAGCCGTTTATCGTCTTGCCCCTGTTCTTCATGTTTGTTTGCTTGGGGACAAGCAAACGCTTAGGTGTGGGGATGTTTGATAAACGTCTAAATATACGTATTTTATACGTATTTATTTGTATTATTTTATTATCTTTTTGATAAGTCGATGCCCTTTTTATAGTCTAAACCCCTTTATTTTGTGTTGCAGACCCTAAATGAGCTCAAGAACGTATTTAGGAAGAATTCGACACCAAATACGACGTTTTTGGGTTCTTTTCACCTATGTAGATCTGTAGCACCCGATGTGAAATTTCGTGCGGAACTTTCTCGGATGCCTCACGGGCAACCTCACGGCCGTGAGGCAGCCCGTGAGAAGTCGCGATTTTCACCCTTTTTAAGGGCTTTTAGGGCATGAAAGAGGGGGGACCTTGACTCTTCTTGAAGCTTGACACCACCTCTTCCAAATCCGACCAAGAAGGAGAGCTTGGAGGGCATTTCCACGGTAGAATCGGCGAGGAGAGCGCGTTCTTGTGCGGGATCTACCTCTAGGACTTCAAATCTTGAGGTTGAAGACGACGGGAAGCCACCCCTTCGAGTGGCGTCTTTGGAAGCTTCTTCGACTCTAATCTTTGGAGGGAGGTCTTTTATGTTGGGTTTAGTTATTTTCATGCTTTTATTCATGTATTTGGAGCCTATGAGCAACTAAAACCCCAAGGTCACCGGATGTGGGTGAACCTTGGGGTGAACTTGTGATGTTTGGATGTTTTGGTTTAATTCATGCTTGTTAGCTTGTTTGTGATTCATGTTTGGTGTTTTTGAATGCTTGGGTATGCATGAGAACTCGTGTATCCATACTTAGCCAATACTAGGTTGCATGACCATTGCCCTAGTATTAGACTCACCAAGCTTGGAAGGGAAATACGTACAAATACGCCGTGACCATCGGGTATTTGTACCCCTCCAATTCTAAGGTTAATTACTCATGTGTGATTCAACCTTAGCTTGAGAAAACCATCTTGCCCTTTGCAATCGTAGGAGGAATTGTACGGGTATAACCCGTATTCAATACTCGTACCGGATTAGGGGTCAATTGCCGTGACCATCGGGTTGACCTAATCTAGGGTTTTCTCGGTCCTTCAAGCCACTTGCATGTTAATCCAACATCCTTCGCACTTTAGTAACCCCGAGGGGATCCTCATCCGTGACCATCTTCTTACCCTGATTTTCCTCCCGTTTATCGCCCTTGGTATTTAGCATTTTAATTGCTTTGTTTTTACTTCTTTACTTTCACTTTCCAAATCTCAAGTCCAATCGGCTAGACAACATAGCAAAAAGGAAGTAAGGATAGATTCTCGGGACCTTGGGAATACGACCCACTCGTGCTTGCGCGAGTGGTTTATTACTTGACGACCCCGTGCGCTTGCGGGACGATCACCACTTCACACACACACGCTTCCGGATTCCTTTTTCTTTCTTTTCATTGGATTATTTTCTGGAGCATCGAGTAAACTAATTGGTGTTAAATAGATTTCTCCTTGGTTGTAGAATTGTATTTTTACACACTCTAGTGAACCCGAGGCCAAGTACTTATTCTTTCTTTCCTTGTAATGAATGGTTAGTTTGCTTGAGGATAAGCAAAAGCTTAAGTGTGGGGGAGTTTGATAAGTGCTTGTTTATATATATTTTATAACATCATTTTATATGCATCGAGCATTACTTTTATCAGGTTTTATCATTGATAAGGTGTATTTTGTGTTCTTTAGTGCAAATAGGGCCTTGGAGGTATGAATTACAAGAAAGAAGAAAAGATAGGCTGTGATGACACATTTCAAGACTAAAATAGAAGCTGTGCTCATATACATGGAGGTTATGCCAACTTTCAACGGATTCCAAGTCATTACACGAACCAGAAGAGCACAAAGACAGTAGTACGTCCATGTCTCAGCTCCATGACTAAATAGAAGAAGATTTTTAAAGATTTTAAAGAATAGAAAGCCACACACCTACTACTGTCACGCCACGACCCTCGGATCCCGGCCCATGACACTACCGCCACGGCAACCCAAGGAAGGTCAGATACCTGCCTCAACCCTAGATTGTTGTAAGGCTAACCTGTTACATGTACAATATTAACATCATAGCAATAATACTCTAAATCTAACATACTCACACCATGTATATAACCCTGGAAATAACAACGAGAATGATCATGACCACAGCATAGTCTCCCCCAGATACGGGGTATATAGCTCATACAATACAAGGTCCTGAATGACCCAATCATGATTATTCAAAACTAAATTAAAAATACTGAAACATAGGTCCTAGTGGATCCATCTTATGCAAGTCTACAATGTTTATGAATCATACACTACTCAATGGTAAATGCAAGAATAGCTTTGCCAAGCACTTTCACGTCTCTCGCTCTGCTGCCTTGCTAACAACTGGAAAGAAGAGAAGAAGAATGGGTGAGTAACTAAGTTACTCAGTGAGGGGCTGGATATGGAGCTATAATTCATACATGCGTAAACAAAATAACATGTCAAAAATATATATATATATATATATATATATATATATATATATATATATATATATATATATATATAACCAACAACTTGTAAAATGCTTTAAATACATGTTTCAATATGAGAAACTTTCCAACTTTCTCGGTGAAATGCATCGATAAAACTTTAAAAATCATTCACCAAATGATTTAAGTCTGAAAATCCAAGTTAAGAATACTCATTGAAAGATCAAGCCCATCGAATCAAGGATTTATAGTGCAACACATACGGAAATCCTCCATCGATAGTATCATCAACAGCCTACAAAAACCCTCCATCACTAACCGTGGTCGTGGCTAGGTCAAGAGCCACCAAGGTGCACGTATCTTGGCGTTGGCCATTGGGAATCCCGTGTGGTGACTCCGGGAACCCAACACAGCACCTTCAGGTTCTCTACGGCCCTCCTGTAAGGGCCAGTCAGCCGAGAATTCCACGCCACCCCAACTAGGTCGGTCCGTGGAGACTCGCTTCTGCATAAGATACTGGGGATCCCCCCAAGTCACCGTCGAAACATTTTTTATATCCATCCCGCCCGTAGGCTCATCATGAACACATCATGATAATAATATGAACATATCAATATGATATCATAAATCTCGTCAAAAGATCACAAGTCCTCATAAATACAACTGTTGATCAAGCGTGTTTGCTCGAATAAAAACATCATCAATGACATTATTTTCACCAAGAGTATCATCATAAAAGTATTCCTTGAAAACACATTTCAAATAAGATAACATCGTAAGAATTGCACATTGGTTCACATAGGCCCCTCTTGGGTCAAAATAACAAGAGTATCAAGTTCTTGAATTCTCAAATCTTGTAATCATATAGTTCAAGCCATAGGGTTTCTAACCCTCACAAGAATTACAAAAACTCTTTTAGAAATCTTTGAGAACATAGTTTAAATACGGCATCATCACCAAAAAATGCATTTTGATTCACATAAGCCCTTCTTGGGTCTTTTTATCAAGAACATTCAACCTTTAATAGTTTCTTTGAAAACATAAAATTGAAATCATCGGGTTTCCAACACGCTAGATATATGAAAGATCTTTCATCATAATCAAGAAGTAATTCAAGTCATATAGCATCATAATTTCAGGTTTTAAGAAACAATTCAAGAATCCTTTGAAATTAAGAAATTCTCATTTCAAAGCATGCATTATTGGGCATTCAAACAAGCATGATCATAGCTCTTTAATTAAACAATTCCCACTCAAAAACTTGGTGAGATCGAACCCCTCCGAGTTACTTGCCCACTTGCCCTTTAAACTTGCCTTTAAATCCACCTCCTAGATGCCATTAACCATCCAAGAAAAATAAGAATCAATCATATAACCTAAACAATAAACAAGGGAGGAAAGAGTGATCAAAATGAGATCCCATGGCTTCTAGGGTTTACTAGGCATTCTAGATTAAAGAATTTACAATAAGAGGATCCTCAAACCCTCAAGATCACAAAGAAAACAAGAAGATCTTAATTGGGTTTGAATCTACAATAATCATAGGTTTAAAGATGAGAGATGTCCCTCAATCTTCACCAAAACAAGAAATCAAAGATCTTGAACCATAAAAACATTGGATCTAAACACTAATTCCATCCAAACATTAGATCCATACTGATGAGCGCATTTCATATATATATATTGCATGCTTTACCTTCATCATTATTGAATATTTTGGCTTTAATTCTCTAAGTACGGTGCTATTTGAGGTATTCGTTGTTCGTCATGCAGATATCAAAGTCCTGAAGTAAGAAGAAGCGTTTTTGGAACAACTTTAGAAACTAAAGGACTTAGAAGAAACCTCATCAAGCTCAGCACGGCTTGAGCACGCCCGTGCTTGTTTCCCCGTGCAAAATACAGATGGATTCAACCACGATTCAGCACGACTCGAGTCCGCTAAGCACGGGTGTGAAAACCTCAGCACGGTCGAAGCACGCCCGTGCCGCTTCCCGTGAAAATTACAGGGAGAATGCAGCCATAGATCGGCACAGCCAGAGTTCGCCGAGCACGGTCGTGAAAACCTCAAGCACGGTCTAAGCACGCCCGTGTTGTTCGGCGTGCGATTACAGGTTTTTAGTTTTCTGAAGAGTTATTTAGCCGTAATCTGCACGGCTTGAAACACGGCTTCAGCGCGCCCGTGCTCACATCGGGAAAACATTAAAACCCTAAAAACTTAGGTTTTTGGGGGACTTTTTGGAGGTGATCTTTGGGAGAGAGAAAGGGAGAGCTTTGGGGGTTCATCCTCAGCTTCATCAAGGGAATGCCAAGAGTATGGTAGGCCGATTGGGGGGAGATTACATGACATCGTAGATCCTTCGACAACCTCAAGGATGCAAGAAATTAGGGAGTTTTCAATTCCTTGTCTTGTAATTTCTTTGGCATTGTGTTTGTTGGTTGTTATCATGAGGGGCTAAACTCTTAAGGGAGCCCCGGGGGTGGTTGTATGATGTTGTAGCTCGAACTCATTGTCTTTACTTGCAGTTTTTATGATTGTCTTGTTCATTTCAATAAATCAACGTTATTGGCTATCTTGTGTGTTGTTTAGTGCTTGATGCTTGGTAGTTAGGTTCTCCTATCTAGGTTTGTGAATCTTTATTGATTGTTTCAAGCAGAGGGAGTTCAAATTAGGGCTCGGCAGTGCTAGAAACCACATGCTTATAGCATAACTAGGTTTAGAACTGAAGACATCCCTGATAATCACTGAGAAAGACTGAGTTAGTAAACGTCAGAAACCCAACCCCGGGGCCCCATCTCCTCCATCGAGTCAAACCTAAATCTTCCCTTGGTGAACTTTCCATTCCCTTAACTTCCTCGAAGTTAGTCCAAAGTCAATTCCTTCATCTTCGGTTTGGTTAGATATTAAGTAGGACGTTAGTATTAGAAGCTATACCAGTCCTTGTGGATTCGACTACCCGACCCTTTGGGTACATTATACTACTTGTACGACCCGTGCACTTGCGGATACGCAAGGGGCGTACCAAGTTTTTGGCGCCGTTGCCGGGGACTGGCAACTTCTAAGAATACGGACAGTCTTAGTACTCTAACCGTTTATTTTGCTTTTAATTCCTTTTCTTTTGTTCTTATTTTATTTTTCTTGTATTCTTTGTTTTTGTTCTTTGGTTTTTCTTTGTTTTTTTTCTTAAGCTGTTTATTTTTCTTTCCTCTTTTCGCTTTGAGCTTGAAAATTCATATCTCATCTGTTTCTTTTGGTGTGTGTGCAGGTGCAGTGCATGACCCGGGGGAATTCTTCCCATCTTGCTTCTCCAGATCCAGATATTGAGCGGACATTTCATCGGAGACAGCGAGAGATTCACTTAAGAGAAACCGGGTCAGTGGAAGTAAGTGTTGAAGTGGATCAAGAGGAAAACATGGCTGGAAATCAGAGGAGCATTTCAGATTATGCCCGGCCTAATTTGGAAGGATCTGGATCAAGCATTGTTCTCCCCCCAGTTGCGGCCAACAATTTCGAGCTGAAGCCCAATTTTATTCAAACGGTGCAACAGATGTGCCAATTTGATGGCTTCCAAGATGAGGACCCATATGCTTATCTTGCAACTTTCCTAGAAATCTGTGATACCTTCAAGGCGAACAATGTATCCGAGGATGCGGTTCGTCTTCGATTGTTCCCATTTTCTGTGCGAGGGAGGGCCAAGCAATGGCTAAGTTCCTTGCCAGCGGGTTCGATTACAAGCTGGGAACAGTTGGCCGAAAAGTTTCTGACCAGATATTTTCCACCGGCCAAGATCACCAAACTTAGAAGTGACATATCTTCATTCCGGCAAGCCGAATCTGAAACACCGTATGATACCCGGGAGCGGTATAAGGAATTGTTGAGGAAGTGCCCGCAAAGCATGGAATTGTGGAATGGATGCAAATCCGGATATTCTACAATGGATTGAATGTGGCCACTAAACAAATGTTGGATGCCGCAGCAGGAGGCTCCTTGTGTAGCAAAAGACCTGATGAGGCACAAAATTTGATTGAAAACATGGCCTCCAATGTCTACCAGTGGAGTTCTGAGGGAAATAAGCCGGTGAAGACTGCCGGACTTTATGAGGTTGATGTGCTCACTACTTTGGCAGCACAGGTGGAAGCCATCTCTAAAAGGCTGGACACAATGCAAGTTCAACCTCCAGCAATGAACATGAATACTGATAGTTGGGCGAACCAAGCAGGGCCCAGTTGTTCTTCTGAGGGAGTTAGTGCCACCGAACAGGTGGATTTCATTGGTCGAATCGAGGTATTCGGGCAATCCCTACAAAGAAGCACCTACAACCCGGGGTGGAGGAATCACCCCAATTTTTCTTGGAAAGACCAAAATCGGGCGCAACAAGCGGCCCCAAAGAACAACTGAACGAAGCAGCAATGATCGACGGAAAATGTCAACACCCGCAAGCGCACGGGGTCGTCAAGTAATAAACCACTCGTGCACGCACGAGTGGGTCGTATTCCCAAGGGGCCCGAGGAGCTACCTTACTCACTTTTCACTTGTTGTTTAGCTCACCGATTCCATTTTCAAGAGAATAGATAAGAAAGAAAACAAATAGAAACAAGAGAAATTTTCTTAATAAATACGTTTGAATCAAAACTCGGGAGATGCTCAGGGATGGAAAACGGTCACCGATGAGGATCCCCAAGGGGGCTACTCAAGTGAATAGGATATTTGAGAAATTAAGTATGTGGCTAGTTGGACCGAGAAAACCTAAGCTTAGGTCAACCCGATGGTCACGGCAATTGACCCCTAACCCGGTACAAGTGTTGAATAAGGAATTTCTTCCACTCAACCTCTCACACGGTTGCAAGGAGAATAATGATTTTCTCAAGTTAGGGTGGAAACACTAATTAGTTTTCAACCCTAGAAATGGAGGGGTACAAATACCCGATGGTCACGGCGTATTTATACAATAATCCCTTCCAAGTTTGGTAGAGTCTAGCACTAAGGCAATGGTCATGCTACAAAGTGCTACCAAGCATTTGATACAACAATTAAGCACATGTACCAAAACAATTAAGAATACCAAACAAGGATCACAACAAGCCAATCATACAATAAATAACTCAAATAATCCAAAACATCACAAGTTTTGATCCCAAGGTTCACCTACATCCAGTGACCTTGGGGTTTAGTTGTTCATGTTCAACAAATCCACCACACAAACCATGCAAATAACCAAAATAAACATGAGGAACACTCCCTCAAATGGTGAAGGTCGAATGCCGCTTGGATCCCCGGAGAAAACCTTCCGAAGACGCCACTCGAAGGGGTGGCTTCCCGTTGTCTTCAACCTCCAAACAATGAAGCTTTTGAAGTAGATCCTCCAAGATCTTGCTCTCCTCTCCTTTGAAAACCCGAATTTCCTCTCCTTTTGCCCTCCAAAATGGTGTAGAAATGATGTCCAAACCCTAGCCTTCTTTTCCCCCAAAAGCTCTCTCCAAGAAGATGCAAAAGTCCTTCCTCAAAATGCCCTAGATCGCCCTTAAAACCCCAAATCCCGATGGGTAAACGGGTCAGCATACAGCCAAGTATGCTGATCCCTCGGGATTTCTAATTTTCTCGCCGAGAAGTCCGCGATGAGCTACAAGAATCGCTACGGTGACTGCTCAGTACCGTTCTGCAGTGTCCCGTCTCGAAAACGCTGTTTTGATGTCGAAATCGCTCCCCATCTCTTCGTCGAGTCCCCAGGGCTTCTGGCTGGCCTGAAATAAAAAAATAAAGCAATTTAGATCTAAAAAGGCGTAGATTCAACAATAAAATATGAAAATAATACACAACAAATACATGTAAAATACGTACTTTTAGACGTTTATCAAACATCCCCACACCTAAGCGTTTGCTTGTGCCCAAGCAAACAAACATGAAGAACAAGGGAAAGAAGATAAACGGCTAAAAATACGACCTCAGGCTCAAAATTAAAGAACTCCACAAGCACAATTGGACGGAATCAAGAAGTGAGCTGCTCAAAACTAATAGCTCGGGTTCATCCACAAGGTGCCCTATGTGTGTGTGTGCTGACTCTCACCTTGACCTCCACACCCCGGATTACCCCAGGATGACCATTCACCCCACACAAAATGAAGATGGCATTAGAGTGCTAAAGACTTCCTCAATGCCCAGTTAAAGTCCTTTGGTTCCTAAATACAACTCCAACTCTTAAGTGACCATAAAACAGGTTCTAGGGATCAAAATGGAAACTTTATTTCTTTCACTCACAAATATACACAAATTCTTACTTTTCTGGGTCCGCCTAACATAGACTGCACAAAAATCTTTCAGATGGATGCACATGCTGGCCAGGCACAAGAGTCACCCTCTTAATCGATTACAATCTACATATACGCATTCATGCTTATAAAGCAGAGGAATACTGACATAGACCCCAAAATTTTTTTTTTTTTTTTTTTTTCCGATCCCTGATAAACTACCTGCTAAAAACTTCACTTAGGTTGGAGAAAACAATAAAGGAACTTAAAAGCTTTTAAAAGTGCATTGAAGAAAGAATTTAACAAATTAATGCCAAAGTCATTAAGATGGGTTGGATAGAGTGTACAAGGCGAAAGTGATCGTGAGCATGTATACAGGTGCACTAAAGATGAAACAGAGCTACATTAAAGTACAGGTACTGTACAGCTCACTACTATCATCCTACCAAGCTAGGAAATCCTTTAACAAAATAATCATAGCCATCATAGGTAACAAGCATGCATAAATACAAAATACTCTAAGTAAATAACCATCCCCACACCTAAAGTTGTACATTGTCCTCAATGTACCTAAGTCAGCAGAATAATGTGGGGGATGAAAATGAAAACCAAAAAAAATGGGGGTGAAGGAACTTCCCTGATTCCTTGGTGTGGTTCTCAGTTGTTCCACTTGGATCAGGGGTATATCACCTAAGGAGGGCGACACAAGTAAAGCTCCCAAAATTAATAATCCTGAAAAGAACAAGGAGCTTATCATCATTCAAAGTTTTTCAGGAGGAAAAAGAAATAAAGAAAAGAAAAGAGAGCTCCAACATAAATAACAAAAGAGTTTAGTAGGGAATGAGCCCTAGCTAACTCAAAAGTACAAGTCTTAACAACAAACAACAAAGCACAAAAGAAAGAAAATAAACAAGGTCTTGTCATGGGTCTAAAGTGATGAAGTGATGATGCGGCGCAAGTAGTGCTCAAAGCTTCCCAATCAATCTTCCTCACCGTGCCGAACCCTTTTCGTGATAAGAGTGCGTAGCGCGTCTTGTGTTCTTCCTTGGAAAATTGAGGTTCATGGACGGGAGGCGAAGGTTCCCTCCTAGGTCTCTTGGAAGCTAGTTTCTTGATTGGCATCCTATAAAAACAAAATAGAGATTAACCAACTAAATTACAAGCAAAATAAGCACCAAAAAATGAAGAAATCCAAGAAAATGTGTATTGCTACAGTAATTCCGGAAAATTTTCAAGATTTTTGCTTGTAGAAGTAGCCAAAAAAATTTTACAAACTAGGAAAAATGCTTTGATAAACCTTAAACAATCACCCATCAACAATATTCCAACAAATTTCAACAAAATTCAGCCATAAAACACAAAAGAAATCAAAGTTTTTGAGTGAGGTGTCTTACTTGTGCCCTAGGGTAAGATGAGTAGATCAAATGTTAAATCCGGCCAAAAGCTTGCTCAAACTCCAAATTTTTGTCACCAAGATGGAAAAGAGGGGGAGGAGAGCAAACTAGAGCAAAAAAAATGAGTAAAAACGGTGGAGAAATGAAGGAGAAAAGGTTGGAAGGATGGGGAAGAAGGATAAATAGTGTGAAGAACCAAAAGCCCTCTTTAAACCCTTCTATCGGGTGGTCTTGCCGACCATCCTTACGGCCGTAAGGATGGTCGGCAAGAACCTCGAGATAGTTCTTGCTGGCCATCCTTACGGCCGTAAGGATGGTCGGCAAGACCCCATTTTTGCTCCACTTCAATCTTCACACATTGTACACTCGAAACATCGATGAAACCTTGAAAAATATGGCCGGAAACATCATTTAAACACTCAAAACATCATCATGCATGCATCTAGAGCAAGAATTCTCCATAAACCACATGACAAACAAGTTAACAAAAAGGCGAAAGAATCAAGAAAAACGACGAAAAACACAACAACACACGAACCACTACTAAAAACATAAGCAAAACAAGACAACACGAACAAGAAAAAGAATACGGGAAATGAAATGAACTTGGGTTGCCTCCCAAGGAGCGCTTCTTTAACGTCATTAGCTTGACTTGCATTACCTCAAAAATTCTTAGGGTGGGACAAATGGAGGGAAGTTACCTCCAACCTTTGGAACCGGGTGGCCACTCGGAAAATAATGTTTCAAACGATAGCCATTGACTTTAAAAGTACCTTTTGTTGGATGGTGAACCTCAACGGCCCCGTGAGGAAACACTTGTGAGACTGAAAATGGCCCATACCATCTTGATTTCAGTTTTCCCGGAAAAAGTTTCAATCGAGAGTTGAAAAGTAGCACTTGGTCTCCGACTTGAAAATGTTTAGCTTGTTTAATGTGTCGGTCATGGTATTCCTTTGTCTTCTCTTTATACCATATTGAACTCTCATATGCCACCGACCGCCATTCATCTAATTCATTTAACTGGAATTTTCTCTTGTGGCTTATCAGACGGGGATCAAAATTCAATTGCTTTATGGCCCAATAAGCTTTGTGCTCCAATTCGACGGGCAAGTGACAAGCTTTCCCATAGACCAACCTATACGGAGTTGATCCAATAGGGGTCTTAAATGCTTTTCTGTATGCCCAGAGTGCATCATCAAGTTGATCCGCCCAAGTCCTTCCCCGTGATGACTCACCGTTTTCTCCAAGATTCTTTTCCATTCCCTATTAGATACCTCGACTTGACCACTCGTTTGGGGATCGTAAGCGGCTGAGATTCTATGTGATACCCCATATCGTTTCAAAACTTTTTCAAATTGTGAATTGCAAAAATGAGTGCCCCGGTCACCGATGATCGCCCTTGGAGTGCCGAATCTAGCGAACAATTTTTTTAAGAATTTTACTACCACTCTTGCATCACAAAGTTGGGAATGCTTGCGCTTCTACCCACTTGGAGACGTAATCTACGGCCACGAGAATAAACTTATTGCCATGAGAACTAGGAAACGGTCCCATGAAGTCGATTCCCCAAACATCAAAAATTTCACAAGCTTGATTCCAAGTTTGCGGCATCTCGTCCCTTTTTGATATGTTACCTACGCGTTGACACCTATCACAAGGTCTTGCACAAGCATCCGAGCGTCATGGAATATCGTGGGCCAATAAAATCCGGCATCAAGTACCTTCCTCGCTGTCCTCGTTTCCACCGTAGTGCCCCCCCGCTGGCCCCGAGTGGCAATGCAACAGGATGTCATGTCCTTCTCTTGTTGAGACACATCTCCCGACAATTTGATCGGAACAAGTCTTGAACAGGTATGGATCCTCCCAAGTATAATGCTTCAGGTCGGCAAAGAACTTCTTTCTTTGTTGATAGGTAAGCCACTTTGGGAAAACCCCCCGTTGCCAAGTAATTTGCGATATCAGCAAACCATGGTGTCTCATCCTCTTCCACTACTTGAATGCTCGCATAACCGCTCCACAGGGGAATGTGTCGTTTATCCCCTCTCTCTTCAACTCCTCATCATGAGGCCCTTCAAGGCGTGATAAATGATCGCGGCCAAGTTTTCGGCCCCTTTTTATCCCTTATCTCTAGATCAAACTCTTGTAGTAGAAGCACCCAACGGATCAATCGAGGCTTGGCATCTCGATTTATTCAAGTAGGTATTTGAGTGCAGAGTAATCCGCATAAACAATTACCTTAGATAGCACCAAATATGATCGAAATTTATCAAAAGCAAAGACCACCGCTAGCAATTCTTTCTCCGTGGTAGTGTAGTTCTCCTGTGCGTCATTCAAAGTCTTGCTTGCGTAATAAATAGGATGAAAGTGTTTATCCCGTCTTTGTCCTAATACTGCACCCACTGCATAGTCACTTGCATCACACATCACCTCGAAAGGTAAATTCCAGTCCGGAGAAGCCACTACTGGTGCTTCAACTAGTTTCTTTTTCAAGCAGAGGAAGGCATTCATGCAATCTTCATTAAACTCAAAACGAGCATCTTTCTCTAAGAGCTTTGTCAGTGGTCGGGCGATTGCAGAAAAATCTTTGATGAATCTTCTATAAAACCCTGCATGTCCCAGAAAACTTCTGATTGCCTTCACTGAACTTGGAGGGGGTAATTTTTCGATGGTGGAGACTTTCGCTCTGTCTACTTCAATTCCCCTCCTTGAAATCTTATGCCCGAGTACTATGCCCTCCTTGACCATAAAGTGGCATTTCTCCCAACTGAGGACTAAATTAGTCTCCTCACACCTTTTTAGGACCCGTTCAAGATTTTTAAGGCATAACTCGAATGAATCCCCGAAGACCGAAAAATCATCCATAAACACCTCCATGATATCTTCCACCATAGCTTCAAATATTGCTAACATACATCTTTGGAATGTAGCCGGTGCATTACAAAGTCCAAAAGGCATACGACGATACGCAAATGTCCCGTAAGGGCATGTGAAAGTAGTCTTCTCCCGATCTTCGGTGCAATAGGAATCTGAAAGTATCCGGAAAGACCGTCCAAGAAACAAGAGTAAGGATGTCCCGCGAGTCCCGTCAAGCATCTGATCAATGAAAGGTAAAGGGAAATGATCTTTTCTTGTAGCATCATTGAGTTTCCTATAATCAATACAGACTCTCCAACCTGTGACTGTTCTGGTGGGAACAAGCTCATTTTTCTCATTAGTGATGACTGTCATTCCTCCTTTCTTTGGCACCACTTGCACTGGGCTCACCCAAGCACTATCGGAGATAGGGTAGATAATGCCTGCATCAAGCAACTTTATGACTTCATTCTTCACAACCTCCTTCATGTTGGGATTGAGTCTTCGTTGGGGAATTGCTGAGGGTTTGTGATTATCCTCCATAAGTATTTTGTGTGTACAAAAAGATGGGCTGATTCCTCGAATGTCAGAAATCTTCCACGCAATTGCCTTTTTGTGCTTCCTCAGCATGTTCAAGAGTTGGTCCTTCTGTTCCCTTGTTAAATCCGAGGCAATGACAACAGGGAGTGTAGATTCTTCCCCCAGGAAAGCGTATTCTAGATGATCAGGGAGGGGCTTCAATTCTAGCTCTGGAGGTTCTTCAATTGATGACTTTACCCTTCCATAATTTCTAAGGTCACGCTCCTCAATCTCCTCCATTTCTTCCGAGTCACCATCACTGTTCAAGCCGTAATTCTCGGCTCGAAATTCTACCTCTAATGTACTCAAATCATCCCTCGGATGTAATTCATCTCTTCTACTCTTTCAACTGTTGATTGAATTACCTCCTCCTTATCTCGAACGGGTTAATTCGGGAGGACTCTTCAAACTAATGTCTAGTTCCTCATGAATATAGTTGGACCGACTCCATGGATGAGAGAATTTCTCGTTGCCAACTTTCCCGACCCGATTCCAAATATTTATTGAAAATTAACCGAGCTCCTTGATTCTCGCACGGATTGCATAACCGTATCCCGGCACAATTCTTCCTTCCAAAGATTATCCCCGAAAACCATGCCGCCACCCCCGAACAGAGTCATAATGTTAGCTAACAACAAGAAATACACAAAAGAGCTACAATAGAATACAAAGCTGGAATAATTACAACAGCTCAACAACAAAAAAAAACAAGAAAACACAAAAAAAAAACAAAACAAAACACACAACAAAAAGAAAGAAAAACAAAAGAAAAAGAAATGGCTAAATCAACAAGCTTGAAGCTTTCCAAATATCCCTTGGTGAAATCCCCGGCAACGGCGCCAAAAACGTGATCGACGGAAAATGTCAACACCCGCAAGCGCACGGGGTCGTCAAGTAATAAACCACTCGTGCACGCACGAGTGGGTCGTATTCCCAAGGGGCCCGAGGAGCTACCTTACTCACTTTTCACTTGTCGTTTAGCTCACCGATTCCATTTTCAAGAGAATAGATAAGAAAGAAAACAAATAGCAACAAGAGAAATTTTCTTAATAAATACGTTTGAATCAAAACTCGGGAGATGCTCAGGGATGGAAAACGGTCACGGATGAGGATCCCCAAGGGGGCTACTCAAGTGAGTAGGATATTTGAGAAATTAAGTATGTGGCTAGTTGGACCGAGAAAACCTAAGCTTAGGTCAACCCGATGGTCACGACAATTGACCCCTAACCCGGTACAAGTGTTGAATAAGGAATTTCTTCCACTCAACCTCTCACACGGTTGCAAGGCGAATAATGGTCTTCTCAAGTTAGGGTGGAAACACTAATTAGTTTTCAACCCTAGAAATGGAGGGGTACAAATACCCGATGGTCACGGCGTATTTATACAATAATCCCTTCCAAGTTTGGTAGAGTCTAGCACTCAGGAAATGCCCATGCTACAAAGTGCTACCAAGCATTTGACACAACAATTAAGCACATGCACCAAAACAATTAAGAATACCAAACAAGGATCACAACAAGCCAATCATACAATAAATAACTCAAATAATCCAAAACATCACAAGTTTTGCCCCCCAAGGTTCACCTACATCCGGTGACCTTGGGGTTTAGTTGTTCATGTTCAACAAATCCACCACACAAACCATGCAAATAACCAAAATAAACATGAGGAACACTCCCTCAAATGGTGAAGGTCGAATGCCGCTTGGATCCCCCGGAGAAAACCTTCCGAAGACGCCACTCGAAGGGGTGGCTTCCCGTTGTCTTCAACCTCCAAACAATGAAGCTTTTGAAGTAGATCCTCCAAGATCTTGCTCTCCTCTCCTTTGAAAACCCGAATTTCCTCTCCTTTTGCCCTCCAAAATGGTGTAGAAATGATGTCCAAACCCTAGCCTTCTTTTCCCTTAAAAGCTCTCTCCAAGAAGATGCAAAAGTCCTTCCTCAAAATGCCCTAGATCGCCCTTAAAACCCCAAATCCCGATGGGTAAACGGGTCAGCATACAGCCGGTATGCTGACCCCTCGGGACTTCTAATTTTCTGCCGAGAAGTCCGCGATGAGCTACAGTAACTGCTACAGTACCGTGCTACAGTGTCCCGTCTCGAAAACGCTGTTTTGATATCGAAATCGCTCCCCATCTCGTCGTTGAGTCCCCAGGGCTTCTGGCTGGCCTGAAATACAAAAATAAAGCAATTTAGATCTAAAAGGGCGTAGATTCAACAATAAAATATGAAAATAATACACAACAAATACATGTCAAATACGTACTTTTAGACGTTTATCAGCCAGCAATGACATGCCTCGCTTCGAGGCCTCCACCACAAGAGCAAAAGGGACCTTCTATTGAGGCCCTCCTTGTCCAAGACATCCAAGCCAATGATGCCCGAATTACAGGGCATGAAGAGATGATGAGGAATCAACAAGCCTCTTTACAGAATCTTGAGCGTCAGGTCGCACAGATTGCCAAGACGCTTGCTGAACGACCCCCGGGTGCACTACCTAGCAATACTGAAGTTAACCCCCGGGAGTCCCTTAAGGCAGTCACTTTGAGGAGTGGCAAGGAACTTGAGTCCCCACCTCCACAAGCACAAAAAGAATCTCAATGTGAATCAGGGGTGGAAGTGCTAGAGAGAGATCCAGGGTCAAGTTCGAGTTTAAGGGAAAAATCGAAGGGTAAAGAGAAGGACCCAAAGGCGAGAATCACAAACCCACTTTGCCTTATCCCCGCGAAGCTCAAGAAAGACCAACAAGAGGCACAGCTTTAAAAGTTTCGGAGATGTTCAAGACCTTGCACATAAATGTCCCGTTTGTAGAAGCTCTCTCACAAATGCCCAAATACGCCAAATTTCTTAAAGAGCTTTTGACTAATAAAAGGAAGCTAGAAGCAGTTTCAACAGTTACATTAAGCGAAGAATGCTCAGCGATCATCTCCAATAAAATCCCCAAGAAAGAGAAAGATCCGGGAGGTTTCATCATCCCATGTACAATTGGAGGAATGAATGATGAGAAGGCATTTGCGGACTTAGGGGCGAGCATCAATCTGATGCCGTTGAAGATTTTTCGTAAACCGGGGCCGGGAGAACTCAAGCCAACTCGGATGATGCTCCAACTTGCTGATCGCTCCACCCGCCAACCTTTGGGAATTGTGGAGGACGTCTTGGTGAAGATTGACAAGTTTATATTCCCGGTCGATTTTGTTATCCTAGATTTAGATGAACGGGCTGAGGTACCTCTGATTTTTGGACGACCCTTTCTCGCTACTTCACAAGCCATCATTGATGTGAAGGATAGTCGTCTAACATTAAGAGTGGGGGATGAAGAAGTTATATTCAAGCTGAAGGAAGCTATGAGACACCCCATGGCATTTGATGATTCTTGCTATTTTGTAGACGCTACTAATGACATGATTTGTGATTGTGTGCAGGAAATTTGGCAAAAAGATCATCTTACTGATTTGCTGGGGGAAGAACCTCCCGATGAAGAGATCATAGTCCAAGAGGAAGCGATCGCTGCTACACCGTCGAGCATTGGTCAATCAGAAATGAAAGTCAAAAGAAGGAAAAGCAAGGTGTCGAAGGCCCGGACATGGTGGAAAAAGGTAGAGGAGAGGAAGAAACAACAAGCCTCTACCCCACAAAGACCGCCTTGTTAATGACCTCGTTCCGGTGAGGCATTTTTGATTAATTCTTTTTCTTCTTTCATGGACTGTTGTTCCGCAGGCTCCAAGAAGAAAGGTATGTTTTTGAGCCATCATGAGGTGAGAATAGACCTGTCAAGCTAGTGACGTTAAAAGAGCGCTTATCGGGAGGCAACCCGATTTATTTCATTTCTTTGTTAGATCCTTGTGTTGGTTGTTGTTTTGTGTTTTTGTGTTGTTGGTTGTGTTTTGTTTTGATTCCGGCGTGTTTTTCTTCATACGGGAAGGTTCCGTGCACAACACGGGCATAACACCCCCGTGCCGATTGGGGTGCAATTCACGAGTTTTCCATGTTTGATCATTTCCAATCAAGCACGGGGAGAAGCACGGCCGTGCTGAATCCCCGAGCACGTTAGTTCGTGCACGCGCCACGGACGTGCCGCGTTCTTCATTTTTCGTTGAATTTACTTAAGCACGGGCACAAGCACGGCCGTGCCGAGGCCGTGCTCGCCGCGACGGTCCCTTTCCCTCGCGATTTTCTCTCTTTTAAATGCCCCGTTCACCCTTTCTTTCTTCTTACCGGCGACTCTTTTCCTTTGTGCTTTCATTTCCTTTTGTTTCTCGCGAGTTTTCGGGTGGTTGGCGTGGTTTCTCGGAGTTTCATCGCTTCTACCATTCTTCAACACTTTTGGTAAGTCGACGAGCCCTAGATTTGTGCTTTCTATATAAATCTTTCTTCTTATGCTATTATTCTTATTGAAAACATCTAAATTCACTGTTAGAGACCTCTAGGGTGCTTTTGATTGAGTTTAAATGCATTTGTTCCATCGGTTTTTGAGTTAGAAGCCGTCGGTGCCGAAGCCGGGTTTTGGCAAAGACGACCAGTGTTCACTCAAGCACGACCGTGCTTTGATTCTAGATCCGGAATTGCATGGAAGCACGGGCCCGCCCGTTTAGCACGCCCGCTCGTGAGAAACCCTATATTTTGAATAACATGGGCATGCCAATTTGAAGCACGCCCGTGTTTCACCGTTGACCTTAACTGTTTATTATTTTTCTCTCGACGGATCATGCCGAGGAAGGCTACTGCGTCCGGCCTTTCTTCGAAGAGGGCTAGAGGGGAGTCGTCGACCCCGCCCGCTCCCCCCGCGCCGACCCTCGGTACTCCCATCCACCGAGAGCGCCACGACCGCTTGAGCGCGAAGCGGTTTGGCGAGCCGCGAGCCATAGATTGGGAGGTCCTCCGCGAGGTGGGCCTTGAGGCCGACGTGCGCCGCTAACTTGGCGAGGGCGCCCGGACGAGGCCGTTGTCCATCACCGATCCCGCCTACGGGGAGTTGTCTCTCGGAGGTCCTTGCGACCTTCGAGCTTTCAGAGGCCCCATCGCCTACCACCGCGCCGGCACAAGATAGTCCTGGGCGCTCGGCGAGCTACATCGGATGAGTCCGACGAGAGTTTTCCGTCGACCGGGTACGATGAGGAGTTCACCGTAACCTCCAGTACGACGCCCTCCTCGTAGCCCGACCACCCGGCGAGTCCCCGGGAGGCTTGTTGGCAGTGTCTCGAGCACGGACCGAGAGTACAACCCCCGCCGGTCCAAGGCCTCATCTCTTCGTCTCCCAGCCCTCGAGTGCATCCACTTTATTCTCGCTCACTCCATCACGGGCGGGGGAGACAAAGACCGAAGTCGTTAGTCGCCGCGACTTCGACTTCTTGCCGAGCATGCTGGATGGATTCCAGATGCACCTCGGCTACGAGGTAGCTTTTAGCATCCAAAGCATCGGGCGGGACTCCCAAGTCGGCGCCATTTTCTCGCGGGTCCTACATCACACGGCCGATTCGGGGGATGGGACTCCGTGCAGCCACACGTGCGATGCGGATGGTCGGGGGCGTCCTTCCCGTCTCCGTGGACACACTCCGGGCGATGGGGATGCCGCGATCCACGTCCACCTCCCGGGGCACCCGCACACCGAGTCCCGCCCGCCACCGGTGTCCCCGATTCTCCCCATGCCGCCGGCCCATCGTCTCCTCGCACTCGCGCTTCCACCCACACTCACTACTCTCCTCCAACGAGCTCTCCTTCTTTCCGGCAATGGATGATCCGGAGCATGCAGCGGTTGGCCTCTCACCTCGACATCACCCCCGTCTCCACCTCCTCGTCGTGCCGCTGGACCCTCTACGTCCCGGAGTGTCGGCGTCGACACCACCGACCTTCCATCGGAGTCCGACTCCGATTCCGAGAGCGCCGGGTTTTGATGTTCTATTTTGTTATTGTTTTAATTTATTTTGTGTTCTTTGTTTTTACTTCGTTGTCGTTTGTCTTCTTGAGTCGCTTAACAATGGGAGTCCCCTACTAAACCGATCTCTTTTTAGTGTGATTTTTGAATTTTTGTTTATGTTCGTTCTCTAAAGCTTGCATGTGTATCTCGAGACTCATTGATTGTTTTTCTTGATGGTTATCTCAAACGACTCATCCCTAATCGGCGATCAACACCCGCCCTTGTGTGCCATCGAATTTTTCTTCGGCACCTCTCCTTTAACTTGGTGAAAATCCCCAACCCTCATTTGTACTTGCACTTATTTTCCTTGCTTTGCATGCTTACATCTTTAAACATTGAGGACAATGTTTCATTCAAGTGTGGGGGGGAGGGTTGTGTATTTGTCTCCTAGATGTTGTGCATGACTTAGGACGATCTATGAAAATTGTTTTGGTTGAGAATTGCTAAGCTAGGAGTTTTTGGGTATACTAGTGCACTTTTGTTGAACTTAAAGTTTTATTTCGCTCTTACTTTGGAAACCCAAATGTTAACACTTAGCCTTCTGTTGTGTTGTTACTCTGTTAGAGGAAGGGCTAGTTATAAGGCTGAAAAATTAGAAGTTGACTCCAAACTCAAAATAAATAAAAGCTAGAATTTCGTGACAAGTCAGATTCTATTTTGGATGCCCTGTCAATTTTTATGTGAAAGATGGTAGAAAGAGCTACCACCTTAGAAAAAGCGAAAGCCGCACTTGAGTAGTCAGATTTTAGGCACCACAAATGTCATTTTTGATGACCTACCAAGTGAAATGGCTGCCTCTAGGGTGTATGAAGCTACTACCCAATTTAGGAGTCAATAGTGAAAATTTTGAGAAGAAAAAGCTTGTACTAGCCCCCTCAAAAACAGTTTTAACATACTCCAGGAGGCGACACACACACACGGTAGTACGGAGTATGAGTAAAATCTTTCACAAGCCTTTAATTGACTAAGTCACTAGTCCTCAGAAACTCCTTAAAGCTTCAGTAACTCTTTTAATTTGTTGAGATCAGAGGTCATGCACTCATCACTTTATTAGGGGAATAAGGTTGCTTGAGGACAAGCAACAATTCAAGTTTGGGGGTATTTGATGAGCGCATTTCATATATATATATTGCATGCTTTACCTTCATCATTATTGAATATTTTGGCTTTAATTCTCCAAGTACGGTGCTATTTGAGGTATTCGTTGTTCGTCATGCAGATATCAAAGTCCTGAAGTAAGAAGAAGCATTTTTGGAACAACTTTAGAAACTAAAGGACTTAGAAGAAACCTCATCAAGCTCAGCACGGCTTGAGCACGCCCGTGCTGTTTCCCGTGCAAAATACAGATGGATTCAACCACGATTCAGCACAGCCTGAGTCCGCTAAGCACGGGTGTGAAAACCTCAGCACGGTCGAAGCACGCCCGTGCTGCTTCCCGTGAAAATTATAGGAGAATGCAGCCATAGATTAGCACAGCCAGAGTTCGCTGAGGTAAATGAGGTAAATGAGGTCTTATGAAAGCCTTTGAGTTTCAAATGGGTACTTATAGGCCACAAAGCGCGGGAGGGTCGAGGGCTCCCATCCGGGTGCAAGGGAGGCCGCGAGGCAATTTCCAAAGCCCCTGGCCCCTTGCTGCCTCCCATGCGGCCCGCATGGGAGGCCGCAGGCCCCTTGTTTGGGGGGTGGGGGTTTGGGGGGGAGGAGGAGGGGTCTTGCGGCATTTTGATGGCCCAAACCCTCTACTTAAAAGCTCTTTCCCCAAAGGTTTTTCTCCTCTTTTCTACTCTAAAAAGAACCTTAACTAAGATCCTAAAAACTAAATACACCCGACGAAAATTTAAACACACAACTTCTACACAAGAAACCAAAACACAAAAGAAGCGAAAAAGTTCGACCTTCCACAACCTACCGCCCTTAAAGAAATTTCGGCCTCAAAATTTTTATCATACTTCTAGAATCAAACAAAAGGGGATACTTGCTTTTCATTACTTCCTTAGGTTCCCAAGTTATCTCTTCAACCACATCATTTCTCCAAAGCACTTTAACCATAGGTATGACCTTCCTCCGAAGTGTTTTCACTTGAGAATCAAAGATCTCTACTGACTGCACTTCAAACTTCAAATCTTCTCTTAACTCTACCAGTGGAGTCTCAAGACAATGAGAGGGATCTAAAATGTACTTCTTCTACATGGAAACATGAAGCACATTATGAATCTTCTCCAACTTAGGCGGTAATTCCAATTGATATGCTACCGGTCCAATCCTCTCAAGAAGCACAAATGGACCTATATATCAGGGATTCAATTTCAACTTACCTCAAAACAGAATTACCCCTTTCCAAGGAGAGATTTTCATGAATACTTTATCCCCAACCTCAAACTCTAGAAATCTTTTACGATTATCCTCATAGCTCTTTTGCCGGTCTTGAGCTGTTTTCAACCTATCTCTAATCACTTTCACCTTCTCAACCGATCGATTAATCAACTCAACACTTTGAACTTTCTTTTCTCCCACTTCATCCCAACAAAGAGGAGTTCTACACTTTGTTCCATACAAAGCCTCATATGGATCCATACCAATCATTGCATGAAAGCTATTGTTCTAGGCAAACTCCACTAAAGCTAGATGTTGATCCCAACTCCCTTGGAAATCTATCACACAAGCTCTCAACATGTCCTCGAGGGTCTGAATGGTCCCCTAAGACTGACCATCTGTTTGAGGATGATAAGCAGTACTAAACTTCAAAGTTGTACCCAAGGCCTCCTGAAACCTAGGCTAAAAACGGGAAGTGAATCTGGGGACTCGATCTGAAACTATCAAAGTTGGCACCCCATGTAACCTTATTATCTCATCAATGTACAACTTTGCCAACTTCTCCAACGAGTACTTAGTATGCACTGCTGAGAAATGTGCTGACTTTGACAGTCTATCCACTATCACCCACACCGCATCAAAACCTCGAGATGTTCGCGGTAAACCAACCACAAAATCCATCGTCACATGGTCCCACCTCCATTCCTCGGGATAGGAAGAGGTTGTAGAAACCCTAACGGCTTTTGATGCTCGCTTTGATTTGCCGACACACAAGACACTTAGCCGCAAACCCCGGCTATCTACCTTTTAATTCCTTGCCTCCAATAACTCTCCTTAATTGTTTTATACATCTTGGTACTCCCAGGATGAACCGCATATGCTGAAGAATGAGCTTCCTCCAAAATAGCTTTCCTCAGCTCAGAATCTGATGGAACACAAACACGTCCTTGAAACTCTACTAATCCATCTTCCCTCAACCTGAATTCACTAGCTTCCCCTGCTTGCAACTTCTTCACTTCTTGCACCAACTCTTCATTAACACTCTAAAGCTCCTTAATACGATCAAACAGTGAAGGTCTCACTACAAAACTAGCCACTAATGCTCCACTATCTTTAGTCCCAGGCTCTAACCTCAAGCTCTTCATTACGGAAAGTAGTTTCAAGTATAACACCCTCAAAGCGGACACAGAAGTAGACTTCCTACTCAAAGTATAAGCCACCACATTGGCCTTTCCTGAGTGGTAATCTATGATTAGATCATAATCCTTTATCAATTCCAATTATCGCCTCTGCCTCAAATTCAAATCCTTCTGAGTGAAAAGGTACTTCAAACTTTTATGATCTATGAAAATTCGACAACTTTCCCCGAAGAGATAATGCCTCCAAAATCTTCAAAGCAAAGACTACCGCTGCCAACTCCAAATCATGGGTGGGATAATTCAACTCATGCTGCTTCAATTGCCTAGAAACATAAGCCACCACCTTCACTTCTTGCATCAACACACAAGCCAAACCCTGACGGGAAGCATCACTGATGACTACAAACACTTTCCCATTCTCTGGCAAGGTAAGCACTGGAGCTGAAGTCAAACGATCCTTCAAAGTCTGGAAACTCTTCTCACATTCATCATTCTATAAGAACTTCACTTCTTTGCGAGTTAACTTCGACAAAGGCAACGCAATCGCATAAAACCCTTCCACAAACCTCCTATAATAACCCGCAAGTCCAAGAAAACTTCTAACTTCGGTAACATTCTTTGGTCTTTCCCAATTAACAATGGCTTCCACTTTGTTTTGATCGACAAAGATCCCTTCTCCCAACACCACATACCCAAGGAAACCCACTTCATAAAGCCAAAACTCACACTTAGAAAACTTAGCAAACAGCCGCTTCCCCCGAAGAGTTTGCAATACAACTCTCAAATGTTGAGCATGCTCCTCATTAGAATGTGAGTAAACCAAAATATCATCAATAAACACAACAACAAACTTGTCCAGATAAGGCCTAAACACCCTATACATCAAGTCCATAAAAGCTGCGGAAGCATTAGTCAAACCAAACGGCATCACCAAAAACTCATAATGTCCATATCGGGTCCGAAATGCCGCCTTCTGTACATCTTCTGACTTAATCTTCAACTGATGATACCCATACCTCAAATCAATCTTAGAGAACACCTTTGCCCATCTTAATTGATCAACCAAATCATCGATTCTCGGCAATGGATATTTATTCCTGATTGTCAATTTATTCAATTGCCAATAATCGATACACAACCTCAAAGATCCATCCTTCTTCTTAACAAAAAGAACAAGTGCACCCCCGGGTGATATACTTGGTCGTATAAAACCCTTGTCTACCAGATCTTGCAACTGAGTTTTCAACTCATTTAACTCCGCAAGCGCCATCCTGTAAGGTCGTATAGAATTGGGAGCCGTAACAGGCAACAAATCTATAACAAACTCCATGTCTCCGTCTAGTGGTAACCCTGGTAGATTCTCAGGGAAAACATCCTGAAACTCCCTCACCACTGGCATCTCCTCTAGAGGTGACTCCTTAGCTCTTGTATTTACCACATGAGCCAAGAACACAGGACAACACTTGCTCACCAGCCTTCTTGCTTCCAAGGATAAAATTAAGCATGAAGGCAAGGTCCTTCTCTTGCCCTTTAACACCACTGCAGTCCTGAGGACCTAGGAAACAACACTTCCTTCTTGAAACAATCTATGGAAGCATGATGCCCCGTCCAACCAGCCCATATCAAGAATGGCATCAAAATCCTTTATCTCTAAAGGAATTATATCTCGCCCTCAAAGCACCACTCCACAAACTACCACAGGACACTCCTTATACACCAAACTCCCTGAATACCTCTTCACCAAGAGGGGTTTGAATCACCAACTTACACCCTAAGGAGGAAGGAGTACTATCAGTATGGCATGCAAAAGCAGTGCTAACAAAAGAACGTTCTGAACTAGAATCGATCAATGCATAAGCGTCATGTTGAAAGATAGAAAATATACCTGGTGTAGCATCAGCAGGGGGAGTAACTCTCCCACGGTGAGCACAAGAATGTTGTGCTGGCATTTTACTGAAAGTGGATCACAAAATAACTCTTAGGAATGATTCTACATGTATGAAATGCAACAAGTCGACTCCATTTAGATCCAATAGTTATAAAATCAAAAGATAAACTTTTGGCCCAATCGGGGGACAACTCTAATAAACAAAAGTTCACTTTCTGACCCAATCAGAAAACAGTGGTAAATAACAGAATATCAATGATTGCTCACGCACAAGTGTACGGAGTCGCCAAGTAATACCCTGTGAGTAACACATGGGTCATATTCCACGGGGTTAAGGAGCTCCTATTACTCCTCCATCACTTACTATCTAACCTCACAATTTAAACATGGTAATAATAACACATGCAAGAAAGTAAATAAATTATAAATATACCAATTTCAAGGCAAGAAAAGAGATCACAAGAGCAACGATGAGATAAATAGGCCTAGGGATGAGGATCCCCATGAAGGGTCATCATGATATATGGATGCATGAAAATAACATAGCAAGGGTAATTTAGGCTGACGGATCTCAACATTAGTTCAACCCCAATTTCTTGGCGGTTAAACCATAATCCCATACGAATGATGATGAGGATCCCTCCCTAATCACATTCTGATGATCGCATTAAGTAAAGGAAGATCATGCGATAAGGACACACTTAGGGCGAGTTCATTTGGGCGTAAGTAGGCAGAAGTGGAGGGAAGTGGATTGACTTCCTCCACTTCTGATGTTTTTTTCCTCTGAAGTGGGTTTTAGTTAAAACCCACTTCGGTACTTTTTTCACCGAAGTGGGGGAAGTGAGTTTTTTATAAAGCTTACTTCCTCCACTTCCAAAGACCCTTCAGAAGTTACACCACTTATACCAAAATGAACACCAGAAGTGGAAAAATGAATACTTCATGAAAACACTTCCTGGAAAATGAACACAAGAAGTAGCGGAAGTCATATCACTTCCACCACTTCAGGGCACTTCAAGGAAGTGCCACTTCCCCCACTTCCTGACTTCCTCCCACTTAACGTAAGTTTATCCTCATGGTTCGGAGGGGTTACCGACATCCAATTTCTCGGCATGTTGGTCTAATAATACCCCTTTTAACTCATCAACGATCTAGTACAAGCGAGTAGGTCACATCTATGTGTACAACTCAATAAAGAACTAAGGATCTCTCCAATTTCTAGTTCTAAGCATAAAAAACAATGAGCCAAACCATAAATCACACCAATACATTCTAATTAAAAGCATAGCATCCAAATACATGATGAACCCCCCAAGGTTCACCTACATCCGGTGGCCTTGGGGGTCTAGTGTGTCATCATACAAACGAATATAACAATCTCAAGAAAAACAAGAAACAAATGCATAAGTGGCACTCCCTAGTCCGAATGATGATGAAGAAAAGCAATGCAGGACGAATGACGCTTCCTCTAGCCAAACAAATTCCGAATGCTCCTCCTCCCTTGATGATGAAGCTCTCCCTTTGAACTTCAAGCCCTTGATCACCTCCAAGCCTCAAGACCAGCTCTCCTCAGATGATATCTTCATTTTTCCCCACTTTTCCCCAAATGTTGGCTGCCCAAAAAGATCCCCAAGAAGTCCTCCAAATGCCCTCATATACCCCCTCAAAGGTTACCCCCCGAATAGGGGCCGCATGGCCTCAAAACAAGACCTAAAACTTCCAAAAAACCATACCAAACGGCCTCAATCAAGGGGCCAATCCTCGGGTAAATCATGGCCTCATTGAAGCAGTATGAACCAAGCAAAACCATTTCTCTTCTCTGGCTACCGTATCAATCCCGGGGTCAATCTAGGGCAGCATTGAGGCCGTATGGCCTGAATCAATTCAGGTGCTACAGTACTGCTGTTACAATACTCCAAGCTACAATAATTTGCTACAATAAATACGCTACAGCACCGCGACCTGGTTTTCTTCTCTTTTTCCGCCCAAATCGTATCTTCGTGTCTTCCATGGCTTTTTCATGCCCTGCGAAGCAAATAATACGCGATTAAGCACAAACCATTCATCCATTCCTATAAAAATACACGCCAGAGGTATCAAATATATATACTAAAACATATACATTTAGACACTTATCAATCAACATCCTGACCCAATCATAAGACTAACTCTAAATGTAGATTATACTGACGAAATTCATTTCTAAACTCTAAACCTGATACTAACCCAATAAAGAACAAACTCTAAATCAAGGTTATACAATCTGACATTGTCCCTAAGCTCAAAACCAGGGCTCTTATTGACCCAATCCTGAACCCTCATACTAACCCTATCATAAAACCTCATGCCCACCGAATCATGTAACCTTATATCGACCCAATCATGAAACCCGGGCTCGATACCACTAAAGTAGTGTCACGCCCGACTCTCGGTACCGACCCATGGCACCGCCGCTACGGCAACCCGTGGGAGGTCGACACCCGCCTCAACCATAGATTGCCGTGAGGCTAACCTCGTTACTCGTACAATATTAACATCAAAACAATAATACTCTAAATCTAAAGGTATTCAACCACAACCCCGTAAGAGATCAACATACTCACACCATGTATATAACCCCGGAAATATAGTCTCCCCGGATACGGGGTATATAGCTCATACGATACAAGGTCTTGATTGACCCAATCATGATTATTCAAAACCAAAGTAAAAATACGGAAACATAGATAATAGTGGATCCATCTTATGCAAGTCTACAATGTTTATGAATCATACACTACTCAAAGGTAAATGCAAGAATAGCTTTGCCAAGCACTTTCACGTCTCACGCCCGCCGCCGTGCTAACACCGGAAAGAAGAGAAGAGGAATGGATGAGTAACTAAGTTACTCAAGTGAGGGGCTGAACATGGAGCTATAATTTATACATGCGTAAACAAAATAATATGTCAAATATATATATATAACCAACAACTTGTAAAATGCTTAAAATACATGTTTCAATATGAGAAACTTTCCAACTTTCTCGGTGAAATGCATCCATAAAACTTTAAAAATCATTCATCAAATGATTTAAGTCTGAAAATCCAAGTTAAGAATACTCATTAAAAGATCAAACCCATCGAATCAAGGATTTATAGTGCAACACATACGAAAATCCTCCATCGATAGTATCATCAACAGCCTACAAAAACCCCCGCATCACTAACCATGGTCGTGGCTAGGTCAAGAGCCACCAAGGTGCACGTATCTTGGCGTTGGCCGTTGGGAATCCCGTGTGGTGACTCTAGGAACCCAACACAAAGCACCTTTAGGTTCTCTACACGGCTCCTGTAAGGACTAGTCAGCGAGAACTCCACGCCACCCCAACTAGGTCGGTCCGTGGAGACTCGCTTCTGCAGAAGATACCGGGGATCCCCCAAAGTCACCATCGAAACATTTGGAATAACCATCCCGCCCGTAGGCACTACACCTTCCAAGAGAAAGAAAGATGTAAGTTGATGACAAAAGAAAAGAGTTAGCCTGCGAACAAGTAAATAGTTGAATGTAATAAAAACAAGAGGGATGGAAAGTGAACTAACAACAATTAAGCGAAGAAAAATCAAAAAAGAAAATAAAAGACTGGATTACTAAGACTAAGAGATTTCTCAGAACTTGCTAGTACCCGGCAACGGAGTCAAAAACTTGGTAAACCCCTTGCGTATCCGCAAGTACACAAGGATCAGATAGCTGAATCCACAAGGACTGGTGTATCTCCTAATACTCTCTCGCTCTTAATATCTAGTCAATTAAAAATGGGATTAATGGGACTAAGGCCTAGACAGGAAAGAGAAGGAAAGAGAAGAATCACAGGGAAAATTGATCCTGGCTTGTTGAACTGGGGGGTAGGGCCCCGGGTTAGTCCCTTGGTGCAATTCAACTTAGATTCTTGCAGGATTTATCGGGAGTGTCTCAAGATCCCTATGTTCTAGAGTCTTGTTGTGCTATGTGGAAATTACATGTAGTAGGATTAGGACTATGAGCCGATTCCTAACTTCTAGTATCAATCATCAAGATATACAAGCTAAGTAAAAATCAAGCAACTCAAAGCATTCAACCCACTCTACAACCAACAATTAGACAAACAACCAAAGATCTAACAAAGAGAAATAGAGACTTCCATAAATGCTGCAATAAATGAATCCAAGTTTAACAAACACACAAGCTCCCAACCCGGGCCACCCAAAAAGGGTTTTAACCCCTCATAGGTTCAGTCAACAAGAAGATAACTGAGGAAACAAATACAATAGAAATTAAAGACTCCCTATTTGTTTGCATCCTTGTTGAAATCTAAAGGTTTGGTGTCGCTAGGATTGCCCCCTCCATTTGGCATACAATTCGCGCTTCAATCTTCTCCTGATGATGATGATTGCTGTACTAACTTCGCCCCTTAGCATCTAGCCGCCTCGCTCTGCCAAAAGTCCCCATAATCATAACTTTCAGTGCTTTTTAACAAGTTCTCGATGTGAGAACGGCCGTGCTTAGGCCGTGCAGCTTGCAGCAATTGGCAATTCCTGATTTTCACCAGGCAGTGAATTGCACGGGGTGGAACACAAACGTGCTTCGGCAGTGTTGCCATCTGCACAACCATGCTCTGAGGACTGTGACTGTGCTACTAATTCCTGAACTCTTTTGTAATGTGCATGGCTTGGGAGCACGGTCGTGCTTGGGTCGTGCTTGCCTTGACGAACTTCTATTTAGGCCCTTTCGCTATAAATCTTCTTTGAAAATGCTTGTTATTGCTCCAGAACCTAATTAACTCACAATAAACTGAAAATACCTCAAATAGCACTGAACTAGGAAAATAATGATATGAGAACAAAAAAATAGCGGGTATAAAATGGGAAAAATGTATATGTAAAATGCACTTGCCTGCGTAATGTCTTATCAAATCCGAAATCAGTATCTGGGTCTCCCGGCCTGATCAAGTGTCCCGCCTCTCTTAGACTTGCTAGATATCCACACTCTAAATAATCTAAGTCTGCAACACTTGACTCTTGGTATGGGCACGCCTTCCCCACGCGCTCATCGGTCACGTGCACGCTCATGGCCCAGCGCACGTGCGCTTCATGGTTTCAGCACATGATTGTGCGAGATCTTCCGCCCGTTTTTGGTCACGACACAACACACGCCTCGCATTAACCGCGCGCTACCCAATCCACGCAGCTGTGCACCCTCGTGGTTTGACCTATATTGAAATATACACCCACTGACCAATTGTAAGGTCATCAATCCTTACACAAAGAAGTAAGGTTTAACTTGCTGAAGACTTAGGATGTATACTTGATCCAATTATTGTATATACATGCGCTATTAGTGATTTTTTTCTAATAGAAATATTACTATTTGAAAATGCTTTGAAAACGGACCTTGATATTCATATAAGTTGCTTGAGATAAATAAAAAAAGCCATCAGTGCTTTAAAGTCAAGGGCGCAAACTTCATGATTATTATGGTTTGCGAGCATCAGAGGATTTTGCATTTTTGAAATCCTATAAGGTAATGCTGGTGTATGACATAAAGTTCATACGTTTATGTAATTAATCGTCAAATAATTAATCAAATGTTGATTATATAAAAATATCAAACAAAATTGTTTACACCCTGAATAAATTAAAAAACTTTCTAGCAATTTGATTGTATGTTAGTAGTATTAATAGCTAGAAGGGCCAGCAGGGAGAGCAGGATCTGAATTCAGAAAGGAAAGGGGGAGCAACTGAATTGAGAAGGTAAAATTACAGTATGTAGCCTCGGCAGTTATAATCGTTACTATTGTACAGGAGGGGTAGAATGGGGAAGAGGCAGTGTTGAGTGGAGGGAGTATTCAGCGATGACTCAGCGTTGAGTTGTCCCTGACGTGGTAAGCTGTGAATTATAAGTAAGTAGTTGAAGAGAGATGGGCAGGTGTGTACTAGATCTCTTTTCCTTTTTTATCATCTCGTTGTTGTTCACCCTTCGCTGAGGCTAGGGTTTCTTTGGGATCTTCAGGCTTGGCCTCTGATCCTGAAATTGGTTGTAATCTGAACTTCTTTTGCTATCAATAGCTACTATCTTTTGGGTGGAGTGTGGTTGTCTTTGGAAATTGCAGGATTGGCTGTTAATCTTGCATCAACTGGTATCAGAGCCGGTTCATCCGTTGGCGGTGGGAATGGAGACCAGAGGGCAGGAGCTCCGTAAGGTCGAAGAGGGTTTGAGAATCCTGAAAGAGCAAACGGAGAAGCATGCTGAGAATCAGGAGAAGGTTATCCATGAATTGAGAGAACAACATTCTAGGGATCTGTTGGAGGTCCGCAAACTACTCTTGAGTGTGCGGGGTATAGCTCCGGGGTTTCATCGTGGACTGCGGGGGTGTAGCTCGAGAGGGGCATCGGGCAAACGGGTATCACAGATCGTGACGCTAGGTACCATAGGGCTTTCCAACCGAAGTTCACCAGCTGGAATTTCCCAAATTTAAAGGAGATGAGTTGCAAGAATGGCTTTTTAAGTGTGAGCAATTCTTTATGTATGACGACACCCCGGAGGACGCTAAGGTGCGGATAGCTGCCCTACATATGGAGGGGACAACCCTGCAATGGCATCAAAATTACATGAAGGGAAGGCATGCGGAAGAGTGGCCAGGGTGGGTCGAATACGTGGAGGAAGTGACAGTCCGGTTCGGGTAAGAGTTGCACTTCGACCCCATGGTCGAATTAAAGAACCTCAAGCAGTTGGGGACTGTCCAGGCCTATTTAGGTCAATTTGATGCCTTGTTGAACAGGTTAGATCTTTCGGAGAGCTATACGGTTAGTTGTTTTGTGGGTGGCTTAAAGGAAGAGCTTCAGTATACTGTCAGGATGTTTTCCCCAACTACCTTACGGTAGGCAGTAAGCCTAGCTAAATTGCAGGAGATGGCCGTAGAAAATGCTCAAAAAAGGGGAAAATTTGGACAGAGAGGAGGTAGTGGAGTCCCATTGATACCTACTCCAGGACCAGCACCTCCCTTGTTCCTCGGGTCCAAGTTAGACCCAGAAGCACCCAGTAGTAATGGCAGGAAATCTTTCAAGCATTTGACTAGCAAAGAATTGGAGGAGAAGAGGAAAAAGGGGTTGTGTTACTGGTGTGAGGAGAAGTATACTGTAGGACATAGATGTAAAAAGAAACAATTGTTTCGGTTAGTTGTATCTGCTGATGAGGAGGTGGAAATTCAAGAAATTGAGGAGGAAGAGGAGTCCAGGTCAGAAATTGAGAAGGGAGAGACCTCAGGTGATTCCCCTAGAATTTCTTTGAGCGCACTAGCAGAGGGCCAGCTAACACCAGATTTCAACACCATGAAGGTGAGTGGGTCAGTGACAGGGCATAAAATACCCATATTGATAGATTCAGGGAGTACGCACAATTTCATCGACAGTTATACTGCCAAGGTTTTAGGGTGTGAGATCCAGAAAGGACCCTCAACTAATGTGATGGTTGCTGATGGCAATGTCATCAAGTGTGATCAAGTGTGCTTCAACTTGAACTGGAGAATGCAAGGCTTAGATTTTAGTGGAGACTTCTTGGTACTTCCCTTAGAGGGGTGTCAGATGGTTCTGGGGGTTCAGTGGCTGATAACACTTGGGCCAATTTTGTGGGATTTCAGTAAATTGAGGATGGAATTCCAAGTGAAGGGCAAGAAGGTAGTGCTCAGAGGGTCACCTCAACCCAGACTCCAATTAATTCAGGGAAAGGCAGTAGTCAAGGCTCTGCAGATGCCAATAGAGCTGCGCACCATACAGCTATGTTCACTCTCCCTTGTTACAAGTGATCAGCTTATGAATTCGACTAGCATGGCCACTAATCAAGCACTAGAAGTAGACCAAGGGAAGCAGCTAGAAGCATTGTTAATGCAGTATGACAGCATTTTTCAGGAAATGGAGTCTCTACCACCTCAGAGGGCCCAAGATCACAAGATAATTTTAAAAGAAGGTACTGACCCTATTAGCATCCGGCCTTACAGATATCCAGTTTTTCAGAAGAAAGCCATGGAGGAGTTAGTCACCGAGATGTTAGACAAGGGCATTATTAGACCCAGTAACAGTCCCTTTTCAGCACCAGTGGTCATGGTCAAGAAAAAAGATAACAGCTGGAGGTTATGTGTAGATTATAGATCCCTCAACGACAGAACAGTTAAAGACAAATTCCCTATTCCGGTGATTGAAGAATTATTGGATGAGTTGCAGGAAGCCATTTTCTTTTCAAAATTGGATCTCAGATCTGGGTATCACCAGATCAGGATGGAGGAATCTGATATTGGGAAGACAGCATTTCGTACTCATGAGGGACATTATGAATTTGTGGTGATTCCATTTGGGTTGACAAACGCCCCCTCTACTTTCCAAGGCCTCATGAACCAGGTATTTAAAACCTTTCTGAGAAAGTTTGTCTTAGTCTTTTTCGATGATATTCTGGTTTATAGTAATGGGTGGGAAAAGCACATGGAGCACTTGGCAGTAGTCTTTGAGACTCTAAAAACTAATCAGCTATATGCAAAAAGGAGTAAATGTTTATTTGCAGTCAGACAAATAGAGTACTTGGGGCATATTATTAGCGATGGGAGAGTCGCTATGGACCAGCAGAAATTACAGGTGATTGCTGAATGGCCACTGCCAACCACCCTAAAACAATTGAGAGGGTTTTTAGGGTTGACGGGGTATTATAGAAGATTCATTAAACACTATGGATTAATCTCTAAACCTTTGACAGAACTACTCAAGAAGAACAACTTCACTTGGAATGAGGAGGCCAGGAAGGCCTTTGCCAAACTTAAAACCATTATGTGTTCTGCCCCGGTACTTACACTCCCAAATTTCTCCACGGAGTTCACAGTTGAAACTGATGCGTGTGAAGAAGGAATAGGAGCAGTGCTAATGCAGGATGGAAGACCAGTGGCTTTTATGAGCAAGGCCCTCTCCCACAACCACAGGCTATTGTCAGTGTATGAGAAGGAATTATTAGCCATAGTCATAGCTGTGCAGAAATGGAGGCCTTATCTATTGGGTAGACACTTCACAATCAGAACAGACCATCACAGTCTTAAGTTCATGATGCAGCAAAGAATTACTACCCCAAGCCAACAAAAATGGTTAGCCAAACTCATGGGTTATGATTTTGATATAATCTACAAGAAAGGAACCTAAAATTCAGCTGCTGATGCTCTCTCTAGAAGACCTTCAGTGATGGCTATCTCCACTGTTAACTCAGACATATGGGAACAAATACAAGCGAGCTGGCAACAAGATCCTGAACTACTGCAAGTGATTCACCAGTTGCAGAATGATCCGGTGGGGAAAACACATTACACTTGGGCTCATGAACAGCTCAAGAGAAAAGGAAGGCTAGTAGTGGGGAATCATAAGGAGTTGAGAGATCTCATTATCAGTGAATTTCATGGAAGCTCTATAGGGGGCCATTCAGGTGTGGAAGTCACCAGGAGAAGACTCCGTGACTTCTTTTATTGGAAAGGAATGAACAAAGACATAAAAAAATACATTCAGGAATGTGATACATGCCAGAGATGCAAAAATGATCACTCGGCTCCTTCGGGACTACTACAGCCTCTTCCAATTCCTGCTGGGGTTTGGGAAGACCTCAGCATGGATTTCATAACAGGATTACCTAAGTCTCATGGGAAGGACACTATCCTGGTGGTGGCAGACAGGCTGACTAAATATGCACACTTTATCACCTTATCACACCCATACACAGCCCTGACTGTAGCTCAAGTGTTCCTAGACCACATATATAGGCTCCATGGCCTTTCCAAATCCATTGTTACTGATCGAGACCCCATATTCCTTAGCAATTTTTGGAAGGAACTCTTCAAGCTGCAAGGAGTCAAACTGAAATTTTCCACTGCTTATCATCCACAAACAAACGGCCAGACAGAGGTAATTAATCGGTGTTTAGAGCAGTACTTAAGGTGCATGACAAGTGAAAGACCTCGAGATTGGGCTAAATGGATTCCTTTAGCCGAGTGGTGGTACAACACTAGCTATCATTCATCTATCAAAACGACCCTATATACAGCTGTCTATGGAAAGGAACCTCCAGTGCATCTTCCTTATACTTCAACGACTTCCAATGTGGAGTTATTGGATAGGAGTTTAACTTCAAGGGAATCCATACTCAAATTCCTCAGAGAAAACCTGAGTCACGCACGCAATCGGATGAAGTAGTTGGCGGATAGGCACAGAACTGATCGAGAGTTGCAGGTGGGTGATCTGCTTTTTATTAAACTGCAACAGTATAGACAAAACTCGGCGGCACACCGAGTTTGCCATAAGCTGGCTGCCCGCTATTTTGGGCCCCTATCCAGTGATCGAATGAATCGGGCCGGTCGCTTATAAATTAGAACTTCCTATGGGGGTCAAGATCCACAACGTTTTTCATATATCACAGCTAAAGAAGAAGTTGGTGGAGAATCAAGTGGTGGCACAGTGGCCAGAATTCTTAATTCATTCGGAGGAGGGAACGCCTAAACAACCCGTTGCTATCCTGGATCGACAGCTAGTGAAGCAAGGCAATAAGGCATCTGTGAAACTATTGATACAATGGGACACATTCGAACCTGAAGGTGCTTCTTGGATGATGTATGATGACTTCCAGCGACAATTCCCCGCTTTTTGTGCCGCAAATCCTTGAGGACAAGGATTCAGTCAAGCGGGGAGGAGTGTTAGTAGTATTAATAGCTAGAAGGGCCAGCAGGGAGAGCAGGATCTGAATTCAGAAAGGAAAGGGGGAGCAACTGAATTGAGAAGGTAAAATTACAGTATGTAGCCTCGGCAGTTATAATCGTTACTATTGTACAGGAGGGGTAGAATGGGGAAGAGGCAGTGCCGAGTGGAGGGAGTATTCAGCGATGACTCAGCGTTGAGTTGTCCCTGACGTGGTAAGCTGTGAATTATAAGTAAGTAGTTGAAGAGAGATGGGCAGGTGTGTACTAGATCTCTTTTCCTTTTTTATCATCTCGTTGTTGTTCACCCTTCGCTGAGGCTAGGGTTTCTTTGGGATCTTCAGGCTTGGCCTCTGATCCTGAAATTGGTTGTAATCTGAACTTCTTTTGCTATCAATAGCTACTATCTTTTGGGTGGAGTGTGGTTGTCTTTGGAAATTGCAGGATTGGCTGTTAATCTTACATCATTGTATTCGTAAGATATTCTTCCCATTCGTTTTTATGTAGTTTATGAACTCTAATTATTTAAGGTTTCAGTTGATGATCACTAAAATTCCATCTCTATTATAGAATTGGGCAAGAGAGTTTCTTCTCACAATCTAACTCATGAAGATTGAAATTTTTCAATAATATGTTGTATATTTAATAAATGATTCACCAAACCATTAAACTGTGTAGTATGTTCGACATTTAATCTATTAAACGGTCCAAAATCAATGTTACCCAAACAAAAACCCCAAGGGTATAGAAATTTTTGGAGTTTGAATTCTGTTGTCAAAGTAGGTACTCTGTTCATGTCTCAACAATCATAGATTAAAATTCTAGATCTTTTCAAAAGATTAGAAAAGAGAAAAATGTGACCATAACAACATCACCACACCTTTTCAGATGCACAAAGTCAAAGATTCTCTCTTTATGATTCTCTCAACTATTAACTCGAATAGAGTCAAGACATGATTATAGGCTTGGCGCTTTCCATGAAAGGGGGTGAAGAATCATAGTTTATGGATTAATTTAATACTTCTAAGGTCTGCAACCTTTCCCTCATTGGCCAAATTTGCTTTCATATCCATTGCATAATACAAAAGAAACAAAATCATAGACTTCTTGGGCACCATATCTTGGGAAACAAATTAAATTTTCCATTAACTAATATAATTATTTGACCATTGGGGAATTTTGATGGATGTAGTTAATTTTGATGCTTGTGAAGAAAATGTTAAAATAACACCTAGTTGTGCAAATTTGATATTTAATTCTTTTTCTGCCAAAATTTTCAATACCAATGTGAACTGTACCACAAGCATCACAAATTCTGGAAAAAATCTTCTTCTACTGCTAGCTCTCAGAACATCCTTCAGTTATAATTTTTATGGTTCCTCAAAAGTAACTAACAAAAGAAAAAAAAAAAAAACAAAAACAAAAACAAAAAACAGATGAATTAATGGAAACACAAATCACAAGAATCCAATGGAGAAATCAAGATCACGGCTATAAAGAGACAAGTCATTATATTATTCCATTCCTAATAAACTTCACATAGAAAAATACACGGTAATGAAGTTCAACATCATCATGCAAAAAATCACTTATGCTTGGGAAGACCTGATTATTGATTATTTCAAATCCGAAGCTGCACAGGGGAAGTAGCCCGGGGAGCTGACCTGGCCTTTCTCCGGCCAGCGCCCTTGGGAACATTCCTCAGGGTCCCTCCGGCAGTCCAGTAACGGTGACATGACCGACAAAAATGTCGAGGTTGGTTGATGTTATAATTATTGAAGTAGCAAAACTTTGTGTCCTTACTCTTGCACCGAGCGCATGGTAGCCCCACGGTAGTGCTTGCAGTCTCGGTCCCATCTTCTCTCGTCGTGCTCTCTTTGGATATCTCTTCATGGCTTGGTAACTTCTCCTTCTCTTCTATTGTGATTGTTGCACCAAATAGCTTGAATCCAGGTGCATTGCCGTTGCTGCTGCTGGTGGTGCTGTTTTCTTCTAACTTTGCCATGAAGACAAAACAAGGTTAGGGAGAAAACAGACGGGAAGAGAGGATGGAGAAGAGAGTCTAAAACGTGGGGCTGAACAATAGTACTTTATTATTTATGCAAACCATAGTCAGTCAAACAATATGGCAATAATAATAGTAGAATATTAGATGATAATGAAGAACTTTATGGTAGGGGCATTGGTTGGTTTGTTTTAATAGCTTCCTTTGTCTGTATCTCACAACAAAACTGTCAATGTATGGTTGGGTTATTTATTTATGGGTAAGACGCGCTTTCACCTCAGTAGAACAGAAATTCGAAACTCTAAAAGAATGTATTATTTTATAAAGAATTTGTTTTTCACAAATTAAGTTTCTTAGTAGTGTTTCTTTCTCGAAATAGTTGACCCCTTGATAATTAGGGCTTACATTTTATTGTTGTTGTCATATCATTATTGTAATATTGTTTTCTTTTCCAAGAGTACTGAACTACATTCTAATGATGTGTAAATTTAATTGAGAAATATAGAATGGAGGAATAACATTAGCATGTCAAAATTTGTGTGCATTATATCAATCCCAAAAAAGACACATTTAAAACATTTGACAAATTCAAGCACACAAGAAAATTTGTATGTAAACATGTGACACTTTTGGCTCAAATAATATAAGTAAAAATTAAAATTTCCATAATTAAATCTTTTTTTAATGAATAATAATTATTTGTTCAGATTAATATCTCCGAAAAACAATTGATAAATATATTTTTTAAATAATTAAATTTTATAAAAACAGGTTGATGGAATAAGCTTGGTTTTATTTATAAAAAAAAACAGGAAGCTTGGTGATTTTGTTGACAAATGTTGGCAACTCACTAACCAAACATTCTCTTACCCTTTTTATGTATGCAATGAGATCTTGTCATTCTTTCGGTGGTTATAAATTCAAATCTATGCAAGATTTTGTTATTGATTTATTGAAATGTGATGAGATTACTCGAGAAATTATTTCAACTCTTCATAATAAATTTTTTTAAATAATTAAATTTTATAAAAACAAGTTCATGGAATAAGCTTGGTTTTATTTATAAAAAAAAAAAAAAAAGGAAGCTTGGTGATTTTGTTGACAAATGTTGGCAACTCACTAACCAAACATTCTCTTACCCTTTCTATCTATGCAATGAGATCTTGTCATTTTTCTGTGGTTATAAATTCAAATCTATGCATGATTTGGTTATTGATTTATTGAAATGTGATGAGATTACTCGAGAAATTATTTCAACTCTTGATAATAAATTTTTTTAAATAATTAAATTTTATAAAAACAAGTTGATGGAATAAGCTTGGTTTTATTTATAAAAAAAAAAAACAGGAAGCTTGGTGATTTTGTTGACAAATGTTGGCAACTCACTAACCAAACATTCTCTTACCCTTTTTATGTATGCAATGAGATCTTGTCATTCTTTCGGTGGTTATAAATTCAAATCTATTGATGATTTTGTTATTGATTTATTGAAATGTGATGAGATTACTCGAGAAATTATTTCAACTCTTCATAATAAATTTTTTTTATATCAACTCCATGTTCAGCAAACTGCTTTACATCCAACTTTAATTACTATTTTATAATTATTATAAAATAGTGAAGGACATGCCACCTTCTCACTCATGTGATTTAAGTCTTTAGTGCCATAGAAGTGAAGGATTACCTCCACTAGTAATTGCATTAGCTTAATTTAGTGGTAATTCAACCATGTATAAAGTATCTTTCTTCCAACCATGAGGAACGACCAGATTTCCTTTAACTATTTTCCACCCGCCGTTTCCAAACACCACACAATATCCCAAATTATCTAATTGTCCCACATAGATCAACATTCTTTTGAGACACGGGATATATCTCACATCCTTCAGCGTCCAAATAACACCTAAGGAGGTTTTCAGATTTATGTCTCCTATGCCTGTAATCTCTAGACTCTCATCATCAGCAAGGAGTACTTTACTAAAATTTCCACTTCTGAATTTAGCATCACGTCCTTATAAGGAGAACCATGGAATGAAGCACCTGAATCCATAATCTAGGATTCAATCGAACATTCAACACAACAAACCAATGCATCATCTACCTCTTATATTGCTACATTAACGGACCTGTCTTCCTTCTTTCTAGGAACTTGACACGCCTCTCGCGTCACCACAGGGAGCAGCCATACTAGTACTAATTTTAGCTTATGAAATCTAGACTAGAAAGGGAGGTTGTTGGAAAGTCTAGAATTACCTAGAAGACTGAAAACAACAAGAGTTGTGAGAATCAGTGGTAGAGAAGGGTATACTTGGACAGTACTACCTTGGGGATTAGACAGTGAGGTACTAACTTAACAGATTAACCTTGCTCAATTACAAGCAATCTTACAAGAATGTGAAGGTAAGACGGGTTTTCACCGCACGTTAATCCGAAAGATATAACGGGTTTTCACCGCACGCCTAGCCTCAAGGACTAACGGGTTTTCACCGCACGCTAATCTAACGAATAACGGGTTTTCACCGCTCATCAACAATCATGTAATGTATAAATGACACATATCAATTCACACATGCATTTCAAATAAGGGGCCGTTTGTTTCACCGAAGTTTGCACCGAAGTGGCCGAGGTGGCCACTTCCAGCCCACTTTGGTGTGTTTGTTTCACTGATTTGGACCCGGAAGTGATGATGTGATAACTTCTGAGTTCGTCCACTTCGGTGTCTGACTTCAGCTGGAAAAATCCCGAAGCCATGACTTCAGCCTCCCACTTCAGCCCACTTTGCAATATTTTTCAATGATAAATAAAATAATTGTTACCATGGTAATGAAATAATTAAATCACTACTCTCACTAATTAATAATTAAGCATAATATATTAACCAATTTAATTTAATTTAATAGCATGATATTAAATTAATTATATTGTGTGCAAAGTTTTTAATTTAATAAATAAATTATTTATTACTATCGTAATAAAGTAATTAAATCATTTAATTAAATCATATTATGTAATTAAACAAGTGTAAAAAGCATGAAGGGGCAACTTTACCCCCTCACGGAAGTGGTGATCATATCCCCACTTCAACCATCCAAACACAGGAAGTGGTATCCGAAGTCCAGTTTTCAGCTTGAACCAAACACACTGAAGTGGATAGTTCCAGCTGAACTATTCACTTCCACCGAAGTGCCCCTTCCATACTTCCACCACTTCGGTAATTCACTTCCGAACCAAACGACCCCTAAGTATCACAAATAATTGTTATTCAAGGAATAAAAGAAGAGTTTAAAAATCCCCCTAAGGTTCAAGTCCAAGTTCCCCTATGAGGGGATTAGCTCATGAAGCAAAGTAATGCAAGCAAGAAGTTATAAGCATTCATTATAAAAAAAATGGAGTGGAAATCTCCCTCAAACCGAAGGAACAAGGGTTACCCTGAAGTTTCCCTCGATGTTGCGAGATATGCAATCTCCCTCCACGATGATGCCTGACACACCCTTGCGTGTGTACTCCGCAAGTGCACGGGTGTCGAAGTAATAAAGTACCCAAACGGGTGGGTAGTCGAATCCACAGGGAGTAGACGTAAGAACAATCACACTTTGTTAAGTAATCAAAGATAAACCAATTGTTGTTGAAAGAAAATAAAATCAGAAAGTAGTAGAAACAAAGTGCTGAAAATGGAAGCTAGGTCGGAGAAATAGATCAATAAGAAGATGGGGTACTCGGACAATGCTCCCCATAGAATCCTTGTTTCAAGTGCAAGACTTCAAGTACTCTTATTCAATAGAGATTTCAAGAATCGTGGAATCCAAAGATACAAGGTCCCAAATCTAAGGTCAACCTTGACTAGTCCCCTACGAGGTCCCGGCGGAGAGAAGACTCTCGACGCCTCACACCACGTATGACTGCGCTATGCTCTAGGGATTCCAAGTGGTAAACCCTATTCCCAACTATAGATCAATCCCTTTGGTCCAGGCGAAAGATCCCTAATCACAAATAAGTCCCGGCGGAAAGGCCTCTCTCAACGCCTAACTCTCTTTGAGATCGAAGGTAAAACTTGGAATAAGAAGGTAGGGAAAACCACACCGGAGGGGAAAGGGGACGCGTCGCTACCTCTCAACTCACCCTCTCAACCCTCTTCAATCTTGGTAACCTAATCCTAATGGTGATGGTCACTCGTCAAAAGGATGACTGGATTAGCCCTCAACCCTAGTGTCACTCTAAGGGAGAAACCATTAAGCATACAAGATTGAAACTCAAATTTAAACTCAAATTGAATAAGATCATTAAAGTCAATGAAACATAGGAAATCTAGGGTTTACAAGTCCAAGTACCCACTAGGGGTTTAGCTCTCCATGGAGCAATACAAGTTCATCAAAATAACTGAAGATAAGTGCAAGAAATCCATAAAGAAAACCCCCTTAAGCTTCGTGTTGATAGACTATGGGAACTTCTCCTTCTTCTTCAAAGAATCCCTTCCTCCAAGCCTAAGGCACACCTCGCCGAATCGAGTCGTCGAAGGCTCCCCCAATGGCTCTCCTTGGAAGGGAATGATGATGAAACCGGTGAAGAAGCGCCCCCAAAGTGTAGCAAGAACCTCCCCGAACCCTAGCCGTCACCTCCTCCCAAAGTTAGAAGAAGATCCCCTTTATAACGCTTCGTAACGGCTTTATAATTGGCCATCTCGAGGATCCACACGGGCGTGTGGATGAGCCACACGGCCGTGTGGAAATTCCACACGGCCGTGTGGAAATTCCACACGCCCATGTGGAATTTCAGCCCCGTGGAAACTTGCTTATTGGTCCCCGATTTCGCCCGTTTCTTCTCCCGAGGTCACACGGACGGACACACGCCCATGTGAAAGGTCATGTGGCATTTCTTGATGATGAAAAACCCTTGGAGGGCTTTTGAAATCTTTGAACAAATCCGAACAAGTGAGCATGACCGCCTTCGTGTCCTTCTACAAGAATTGTCTTGAAGCCTTTAGAAGTTGGCACATACCCCTCGTTTGAACCCGATTTGTGTCTTGAACTTTGTATTTGCACAAAAGAGCTCCACATGGCACCATTATGACCTAATCTTGCTTTTCTTCGCATAAACCTTCTTCACAACCCTAATTGCACGAAAGAACACAAAAACACACGAAATGAGAAATATAACCTGAAAAATGTGATGCTCATGCAAGGAAAAACATCTCAAATAATATGTACATGCAAGCACTTATCAATGCCCTAGTAGATGATGAGGTTGGTAAAGATCGAAACATACACCGATTCCTTGGGTCTTTGTTGAAGGAATTCCCTCTTGATCTTGAAATAGAGCTCTTTCCTTCTCCCGCCACCCGCGCTCTCTCCAACTCAAGGAAACCTAAAAAGAACTCCTCATCTCTTTCCTCAGCAAAGGCTTAAATAGCCGTAAGCTTACGGCCAGCTTACGGGTGTAAGCCAAGCCGTAAGCGTCGGGATTTCATTTTTTCATTGCCTTATGCCCTCACTTACGGTCTAGAGTTCCCCCCGTAAAGTCCTCTGATTTTGGCTTACGGTCCGACTTATAAGCGTAAGCCTGACCGTAACTTCCTCTGTAGTACAGGGCCTCTTCACTTACGGGCATAAGGATATCGTAAGATTCTCTACATGTGGCTTACGGCCGTAGGCCCGGCCATAAGGAGCCCGTAAACATTGCAATCTTCTAAGTGCTAGTGCAAGAGTGTGCCATCTTTGATGTTTTTGTTGCCATTTACTTGCTTTAGCTCTCTTTTGGCTTTAATCCACACTTGATGCTTGCGAAGACAATTTATATTCGATTTAGACTCGTATTCCACTATATTACTCCAATACTAACTCGATAAATATACAATTCAATATATAAAATACGCACAATTATATACTTATCAGAACTGAGGAAGCTGTATATTGATTTCTAAAGTGACCCGTCTTTTAGCAATTCCAGCATGTTCTATCTTAATGATTTTTGGACTAACCCGTCTTTTTCGACTTCGATCTATTATGCCACTGATACTGCCCCTTTTCAAGTTTTTTCGCCTCTCGCTCTCGTATTCAAAGAAAGAACCCGATAACTCCCTTGAAGTTTTTCTCCGAATATCCTCTCTAAAGATCAAATCTCAAATCTCCTTAAATGTTAACTTAGCAGTCTAAATGAACTACTAACGGCGGTGACTGTCCCTGAGCAACTCTCAGGCAATGAGGATGATAACTGATAAACATCTAAATATACGTATTTTATACGTACTTGTGTATAGTTTATTCTCTCTTTATGTTAAGTTGTTTTCTATTTTCTTGTTTAATGTGGTTTTACTTGTGTTACAGGCCCGAAATAAGCTCAAGAACGTATTCATGAAGAAATCGACACCAAATACGGTGTTTTTGGGCTTCATCACTGTAGCAGTACTGTAGCGAAATTAGCAGGGTACTGTAGCACTGAATGGAAAAATTCATGAGAAACTCTCTGGATGCCTTGCGGGCAACCTTGCGCCCGCAAAGCCACCCGCAAGGCATCGCGATGTCTTGATTTAAAAGGCTTTCCTAGGGCATTTGGAGGGGGGTAAGTCTTCTTCCTTGGAGCTCCACACAACCATCTAAAAATCCGGCTTGGAGGAGGGCTTTGAGGGCGTTTTCACGGCAAGATCTTGTAGGAGAGTGCGTTTGGGAGCAAGATCCTACTCTAGGGCATCATTGAAGGAGGGTTGAAGACAAGAGAAGCCACCTCTTGAGTGGCGTCTTCGGAACTCCATTTTCGTATTTGAGGGAGTGATTATGCTTTCTTTAGTTGTTTTCATGCTTTTGAGTATGTATTTTGATATTATGAACAACTAAACCCCAAGGTCACCGGATGTAGGTGAACCTTGGGGGTGCACTTGTGTATTTTGGATGCTTGGTTTTAATTAATGTTTGTAGACTTGTTTGTGATCCTTGTTTGGTGCTTTTGAATGTTAGGGTATGCATGAGAACTCTGTGTATCTCTACTTAGCCAATACTAGGTTGCATGACCATTGCCCTAGTGTTAGACTCACCAAGCTTGGAAGGGAAATACATATAAATACGCCGTGACCATCGGGTGTTTGTACCCCTCCAATTCTATGGTTAATTGCTTATTTGTGATTCAACCTTAGTTTGAGAAAACCGCCTCACCCTTTGCAATCGTATGAGGATTTATACGGGTAGGGCCCGTATTCAATACTCGTAACGGATTAGGGGTCAACTGCCGTGACCATCGGGTTGACCTAATCTAGGGTTTTCTAGGTCCAACAAGCCATTTACATGTTATTCCAAAGCATCCCGTACACTCCAAAGAGCCCCCGAGGGTATCCTTATCCGGGACTCGCTTTCTCACCCCGATTTCACACTTTCTATTGCCCCGGTTATTTAGCTTTCTGATTTGCATTAATTTCGTGTATTTGCATTTTCATCTTTTACTCTCGAGTTTGATCGGCTAGACAATATTGCGAGAAGGAAGTAAGGATAGATTCTCGGACCCTGTGGAATACGACCCTCTCACGCGTGCGTGAGAGGTATTACTTGACGACCCGTGCGCTATGGGGACAACCACCAAGTTTTTGGCGCCGTTGCCGGGGACCCTCGAGAAATATTCGGAAAACTTTTAGCGTGTTGATTTAGCTATTGTTTTGTTGTTTTTGCTATTCTTGTTTATATTCCGTTATTTTATTCCCTACATTTTTCCTGTTTATTTTCTTTTATTTCCTCGGGTGTCTTTTCTTTTCTTGTTTTGTTTCTAATTTCTATTTTAAGTTTGTAAATACTTTTCTTTTATTATTTAATTATGTATAGTCTCAGTCTAGAATTGAACAATAAAACTTGATCTCCTTTTTGAAAAGTTTTAGCTCGTTTAATGTGGCGATCATGATACTCCTTTGTTTTCTCCTTGTATCGCACCGAGGTTTCATATGCCAAAGTTCGCCACTCATCTAATTCATTTAATTGAAACTTCCTCTTGTGGCCACTAAGGTGAGGGTCGAAGTTGAGTTGTTTCATGGCCCAAGAAGCTCGTGCTCCAATTCAACCGGTAAGTGACAAGCCTTTCCATAAACTAATCGGTAGGGTGTCGATCCGATAGGTGTCTTGTATGCCGTCCTATATGCCCAAAGTGCATCATCAAGCATTCCGCCCAATCTCTTCGGTGATGGTTGACAGCTTTCTCTAGGATCCGCTTTAACTCCCTCGTTTGACACCTCAACCCGCCCACCGGTTTGAGGATGATACGCAATCGACATGCTATGAGATACCCCGCACCGCTTTAGAACTTTCTCAAGTTGAGAATTGCAGAAATGGGTGCCTCGATCACTTATGATCATCCCTAGGTGCCCCAAACCGGGAGAACAACTTCTTTAGAAATTTCACCACCACCCTAGCATCACAGACGGAAAGGCTTGGGCTTCCACCCATTTTGAGACGTAATCTACCGCCACCAAAATGTATTTGTTACCGTGGGAGCTAGGGAATGGGCCCATGAAATCGATTCCCCGGACATCAAACACCTCGCAAGCCCGATTCCACGATTGTGGCATTTCTTCTCTCTTTGAGATGTTACCAGCCCTTTGACATCTCGTCACACCGTTGTACCAATATTTGCGCATCCCTGGAACATAGTGGGCCGGTAGAATCCCGAGTCAAGAGCCTTCTTAGCCGTTCGTTCCCGCCGTAGTGGCCTCCCCGTCGGACCCGAATGGCAATGCATCAAGATTTCATGCCCTTCCTCTCGTGGAAACACATCTCCCGACGACCCGATCGGCGCACATCCCGAATAGGTACGGGTCTTCCCAAATGTAATGCTTTAAATCGGCAAAGAATTTCTTCCTTTGTTGATATGTGAGCCGCTTTGGGAATATTTTTGCCGCTAAATAATTTGCGATATCTCGCAAACCACGGAGTCTCATCTTCCTCGATCACCCGAATATTGCACAACCGCTCACCAGTGGAATGAATCATTTATCTCACCATTCTGCCAATTATCCTCCATAGGCTCCTCAAGGCGTGAGAGATGATCAGCAGCTAAATTCTCCGCCCCCTTTTTATCCTTTATTTCTAGATCAAACTCTTGCAGTAGTAGGACCCATCGGATCAGTCGAGGTTTTGCGTCTGACTTGCTAAGTAGATATTTCAGGGCAGAATGGTCTGTGTACACAATCACCTTCGATAGCACCAAATATGATCGGAATTTGTCAAATGCAAAGACAACAGGGAGCATTTCTTTTTCAGTGGTGGTGTAGTTTTCTTGCGCGTCATTCAGAGTTTTGCTTGCATAGTAGATGGGGTGGAAATGATGGTCTCGCCGCTGTCCAAGCATGGCTCCCACTGCATAGTCACTCGCATCACACATTAGTTCAAATGGTAGACTCCAATCTGGAGAAACCATAATTGGTGCTTCTATAAGCTTTTTCTTCAAGGTGAGGAAGGCTTTCATGCAGTCTTCGTTGAACTCAAAAGGGGCATCCTTCTCGAGTAGCTTCGTCATAGGTCGGGCAATCGAAGAAAAATCTTTTACAAACCTCCTATAGAACCCTGCATGGCCTAAGAAACTTCTGATTGCTTTTACTGAAGTTGGAGGAGGAAGTTTCTCAATGGTAGCAACTTTTGCCTGATCCACTTCTATCCCTTTTTGAGAGATTTTATGTCCAAGTACTATACCTCCTTGACCATAAAATGGCACTTCTCCCAGCTAAGTACCAAATTTGTTTCTTCACACCTTTTTAAAACTCGCTCCAAATTTTTGAGACAAAAATCAAATGAGTCACCAAAGACTGAAAAGTCATCCGTAAACACTTCCATGATGTTCTCCACCATACCTTCAAAAATGGCCAACATGCATCTCTGGAATGTGGCAGGTGCATTGCAAAGTCCAAAGGGCATACGGCGGTAGGCAAACGTTCCATACGGACAAGTGAAAGTGGTCTTCTCCTGGTCTTCCGGAGCAATTGGTACCTGAAAGTATCCAGAGAAACCATCCAAGAAGCAGTAATAAGCGTGTCCCGCCAATCGTTCAAGCATCTGATCTATGAAAGGCAAAGGGAAGTGGTCCCTCCTTGTGGCATCGTTAAGCTTCCTGTAATCAATACAGACCCTCCAACCTGTGACTGTTCTCGTAGGGACAAGCTCGTTCCTCATTCTTTACTACTTCCTTCATGTTAGGATTCAACCTTCGCTGGGGTATTGCCGTAGGTTTATGATTGTCTTCCATAAGAATTTTGTGAGTACAAAATGATGGGCTGATCCCTTTGATATCAACTATTTTCCAAGCGATTGCCTTTTTATACTTTTTGAGTACATCGAGGAGTTTGCCCTTTTGTTCCTCTGTCAAATCTGACGCAATGATAATTGGAAGTTTGGAACCTTCTCCCAAAAACGCATATTCCAAGTGCACCGGTAGTGGTTTTAGTTCCAATTCGGGTGGTTCCTCCAATGATGACTTCAATTTCCCGAAACTGCCCCTATTGTATTTTTCAGTCCTCACTTCTTCCGTCTCTGGTCCACTGTCACTGTAATAACTTTCTTCCATTGCTTGCGCTTCTATTTCGACATGAATTGGGTTTTCCTCTAAACTGTTTGTCACTGAACTGTCTGTCACTGCGTGCTCTGTGCCCTGTTCAATTGGAGAATGCTCTACAAGGTTCACTTTCTCTGTTTGCATGTACTGGTTGAGGAATGACTGAGTATTGAAATGTCCCTGAGTATGATTAATCGAACCTTCACAATACTGCTTCTTCCATTGATCATCATAAACATTTGGAGTGTGTGACTCGATCTCAGTGCAAGGGTAGTAAGAGCATGGGCCATACATTGTCACGGAAGTTTTTCCGCACGGTGCCATCGAAATAACTCACCCTCAGAACGGAACATTCAAGGTTAATGGTCACCGTCTTAAGCATTACTTTCCAGGTAACAACCCTCCGCCAAGAAATGGAGGTAATTCTCCACCATTTGACCCACCATGAATCAAGGTATGATAAGTCGAGCTAACGACTTTAAACAAGCGCTTCTTGGGAGGCAACCCAAGCTTTTAAAATTCCTTGCACTCTAGTTTTCGTATTCTTTAATTTTGTAGTAGTTAGATTTTGTCTTTGTTTTAGTTATTTTGCTCTTCTTCTTTGTCATTTCTTTGTTGCTTGATGTTGGGATTCTTTGAGTTGTTTGATGTGTTGATGCCATGAAGCTTGCTTCTTGTGTGTTTATGGGATTATTTCAGCTTTGTTTTCATTGTTTTTAGGGTTTAAAGGAGGTTATGTTGATGCTAAACAAGTTTAGAGCCGTTTTATGATCGTTAGACAGGGTTTTGGTCGGATTTGGCAAGCTTGCGGGCAAGCTTGCGCCCGCAAGCTTGCCCGTGAACCATCCAGAGGGGCCTTGCGGGTGGGCTTGCGCCCGCAAGCCCAACCGCAAGGCTTCCCGAGGCTCCTTGCAGGCAACCTTGCGCCCGCAAGGCTACCCGCAAGGATGCCCGACACTTGCCCTAAAAAGGCTTCTTCCAAACTCTTTCTCTCATCTTCACACTCCCATCTTCTTCCTCTCATTTCTCACTCATTTCTCCACCAAATCACCTCATTTTTTTTTGCTCAAAATCACTCTCCTCCTCCTCTAAACTCTTTTGTGGAAGGATTTTGGAAGATTACAACATTTTCAAGCCGTTTCAAGCTTTTGATTCATCCCACATACTCTAGGGTTAAGGTTTGGTTTTCATTCTTTTACTTTATGTTTTAATGAATTGTGGGGATGTAATCTTTGTGTTTTTGGTTCTCTTTGTTTAATATAGCATTGTGAGATTGGTTTTGTATGATTGTAGAAATTTTTGGCTACTTTTTCAAGCAAAACTCTTGCCAAAATTTCTCGGATTTACTGTAGCAATGAACCATTCTCCTTAATTTTCATTCCATGAAGCCTCAATTTCTTTATAATTTGGTTTAATGGTGTCCCCTTGGTCTTGTAGGTATGAGGACCAAGAAAGTGGCTCATAAGAGGACACGGAGAGACCGTTCTCCGCCCGGCGACGGACCACGATTTCGAAAGGACGATCACAAGACCCGATTCGCCCTTTTGTCAAGGAAACAATTCGGCACCATACGAAAAATTGATTGGAATATTTTGAGAGCCTTGCGTTTAGATGAAGTCATCTTGGAGCTTATCTCTCATGGTGGGTGGGACAAATTGTTCTCCATTGAAGAACCCACCTACAAAGAGCTCACATTGGAAGTGTTAAGCTCCATTGAAGTTGCAAAGCAATGGTGTGCCGGCCGACCGAGTGTGATTACATTTCAAGCATTTGGGGAGAAACACCGAATCTCTTAAGATGAACTGGGCGTATACATGGGATTCTACACAGAAGCATACACCCACACTCCTGAGTTTAAAGCCCTAGGCTATGACTTACCGCACCCCGTTACAAATGAGTCCTATTGGTGTTCTATAGCAAATCGCTCGGGGACAAGGAAGGCATCCCAACTACTGAACCCTGCCCATCGATACATCCATGCACTGCTGACTAGAGGCATTGGGGGTAGACTGGACTCGACAGGGGTTGTCTCGCGCACAGACCTACTGATGCTGTACAGCATTATCGAGCGCTATTGGTGGTCGTCCCGCAAGCGCACGGGGTCGTCAAGTAATAAACCACTCGCGCACGCACGAGTGGGTCGTATTCCCAAGGGCCCGAGAATCTATCCTTACTTCCTTCTCGCAATGTTGTCTAGCCGATTAATTTCGAGAGTAAAGGAAGAAAATGCAAAAACAAGAAATAAATGCAATTCAGAATGCTAATTAACCAGGGCAATAGAAAGTGTGAAATCAGGGTGAGAAAGCGGTCCCGGATAAGGATCCCCTCAGGGGCTACTGAAGTGTACAGGATGCTGGATTAACATGTAAATGGCTTGTTGGACCGAGAAAACCCTAGATTAGGTCAACCCGATGGTCACGGCAGTTGACCCCTAATCCGGTACGAGTATTGAATACGGGCTCTACCCGTATAAATCCTCATACGATTGCAAAGGGTGAGGTGGTTTTCTCAAACTAAGGTTGAATCACAAATAAGCAATTAACCCTAGAATTGGAGGGGTACAAATACCCGATGGTCACGGCGTATTTATACGTATTTCCCTTCCAAGCTTGGTGAGTCTAACACTAGGGCAATGGTCATGCAACCTAGTATTGGCTAAGTAGAGATACACAGAGTTCTCATGCATACCCTAACATTCAAAAGCACCAAACAAGGATCACAAACAAGTCTACAAACATTAATTGAAACCAAGCATCCAAAATACACAAGTTCACCCCCAAGGTTCACCTACATCCGGTGACCTTGGGGTTTAGTTGTTCATAATATCAAAATACATACTCAAAAGCATGAAAGCAACTAAAGAAAGCATAATCACTCCCTCAAATACGAAAATGGAGTTCCGAAGACGCCACTCAAGAGGTGGCTTCTCTTGTCTTCAACCCTCCTTCAATGATGCCCTAGAGTAGGATCTTGCTCCCAAACGCACTCTCCTCCAAAATCTCGCCGTGAAAACGCCCTCAAAGCCCTCCTCCAAGCCGGATTTTTAGATGGTTGTGTGTAGCTCCAAGGAAGAAGACTTTTTTTTTTTAAATGCCCTAGAAAAGCCCTTTAAATCAAGACATCGCGATGCCTTGCGGGCGCAAGGTTGCCCGCAAGGCATCCAGAGAGTTTCTCAGGGATTTTTCCATTCAGAGCTACAGTACCCTGCTACAGTAATTCCGCTACAGTACTGCTACAGTGATGAATCCCAAAAATGCCGTATTTGGTGTCGATTTCTTCATGAATACGTTCTTGAGCTTATTTCGGGCCTGTAACACAAGTAAAACCATATTAAACAAGAAAATAGAAAACAACTTAACAAAAAGAGAGAATATACTATACACAAGTACGTATAAAATTCGTATATTTAGACGTTTATCAAACATCCCCACACCTAAGCGTTTGCTTGTCCCCAAGCAAACAAACATGAAGAACAGGGGCAAGAAGATAAATGGCTAAATATACGACCTCAAGCTCAAATGTACAGGACTTCACTAGCACAGGTGGTTAGAAATCAGGAAGTGAGTTGTTCAATGTATAGACAAGCAATATCAGCTCTGTTTCATCCAAAGTGTCATCGTGAGTGTGTGCTGACTCCCACACTGATCTCCACACCTTGGATTACCCCAGGATGTCCATTCACCTCACACAGATTGAAGTTAGTGTTAGGAATGCTAAAGACCCTCTCAATAGTCAATTAAAAATCTTCTGGTCTCCAAAAAGGAACTTTAACATCAAGAGTGAAGATAGTCCATTTAACTTTTTTTTTTTTTTTTTTTTTTTTTTCGAGTCCGCCTAACGTAGACTGCACAAAAATCTTTCAGTAGGATGCACATGCTGGCCAGGCACAAGAGCCACCCAACTTACTTGACTACAGATCTACATATACGCATTCATGCTTTTATAAGCAGAGGAATACTGACATAGACTCTCTTTTTTTTTTTTTTTTTTTTTTTTTTTACAACGCCTGATCAAACCTGCTAAAAACTTCACTTAGAAACCTCACTGAGGGTTAAAGCAAAAACAGGAGACTCAAAAGTTTTTAAAGGACTATTGAAAGAAAAATTTAACATCCTAACACAAAAATCAATAAGATGGGTTAGAGCGTCAGAATTGGGAGTTATAGTGAGCAGGTATAAATATGCACTAAGGATGAAACAGAACTACATTCATGCACATGTAAAGTACAACTCACTACTGTCATTCTACCAAGCTAGGAAATCCTTAACAAAAAGATCATAGCTATCATAGGTAAAATACAAGCATGCAATACAAAGATAAATACTCCATCCCCACACCTAAAGCTGTACATTGTCCCCAATGTACATAAATCAGCAGAGACAGGGTGGGAAATAAATATAACAAGAATTAAAAGATGGAGAAGAACTTCCCCATCGATGAAATGCATGTGGATTGGGGGGGTCCATTTGGTGAGGGTCGGGAGTGTGAAGCATTCCTAAAGAAATTCCCTGGAAAAAGACAGTAACACCGATCACAACTCCATAATAAGAACGACAGAGAAGAGTGCAAAAACAGAAAGTGCAAAATAAACAGAGAAAGTTTAGTAGGGTCGGAACCCTAACTAACTTAAAAAGTAACACTAAAGCAAACAACAATAAGAGCAGCAAAATAAATAAAAAGAACAACAACAAGTGCCGTGATGCTGGGAGTCTAAGAGTCAGATGGCCGTGATGATGCAGCACAGGTGGTAGCTGCGGAGGTGGTGCCTTGAAATGTAATCACACTTGGTCGGCCGGCACACCATTGTTTTGCAACTTCAATGGAGCTTAAGACTTCTAATGTGAGCTCTTTGTAGGTGGGTGCTTCAATGGAGAACAATTTGTCCCACCCATCATGAGAGATAAGCTCCAAGATGACTTCATCTAACCCCAAGGCTCTCAAAACATTCCAATCAATTTTTCGTATGGTGCCGAATGTTTTCCTTGACAAAAGGGCGAATCGGGTCTTGTGATCGTCCTTTCGAAATCGTGGTCCGTCGCGGGGCGGCGAACGGTCTCTCCGTGTCCTCTTACGAGCCACTTTCTTGGTCCTCATACCTACAAGACCAAGGGGACACCATTAAACCAAATTTTAAAGAAATTGAGGCTTCATGGAATGAAAATTAAGGAGAATGGGTTATTGCTACAGTAAATCCGAGAAATTTTGGCAAGAGTTTTGCTTGAAAAAGTAGCCAACAATTTCTACAATCATACAAAACCAATCTCATAATGCTATATTAAGCAAAGAGAACCAAAAGCACAAAGATTACATCCCAACAATTCATTAAAACACAAGATATAAGAATGAAAATCAAACCTTAACCCTAGAGTATGAGGGATGAATCAAAAGCTTGAAACGGCTTGAAAAGGTTGTAATCTTCCAAAATCCTTCCACAAAAGAGTTTAGAGGAGGATGAGAGTGATTTAGAGCAAAAAAAATGAGGTGATTTGGTGGAGAAATGAGTGAGAAATGAGAGGAAGAAGATGGGAGTGTGAAGATGAGAGAAAGAGAATGGGAAGAAGCCTTTTTAGGGCTTTTATCGGGCATCCTTGCGGGTGGCCTTGCGGGCGCAAGGTTGCCCGCAAGGATCCTCGGGAAGCCTTGCGGTTGGGCTTGCGGGCGCAAGCCCACCCGCAAGGCCCCTCTGGATGGTTCACGGGCAAGCTTGCGGGCGCAAGCTTGCCCGCAAGCTTGCCAAATCCGACCAAAACGATCTCTAACGGTCATAAAACGGCTCTAAACTTGTTTAGCATCAACATAACCTCCTTTAAACCCTAAAAACAATGAAAACAAAGCCGATATAATCCCATAAACACACAAGAAGCAAGCTTCATGGCATCAACACATCAAACAACTCAAAGAATCCCAACATCAAGCAACAAAGAAATGACAAAGAAGAAGAACAAAATAACTAAAACAAAGACAACATCTAACTACTACAAAATTAAAGAATACGAAAACTAGAGTGCAAGGAATTTAAAGAGCTTGGGTTGCCTCCCAAGAAGCGCTTGTTTAAAGTCGTTAGCTCGACTTATCATACCTTGATTCATGGTGGGTCAAATGGTGGAGAATTACCTCCATTTCTTGGCGGGGGGGTGTTACCTGGAAAGTAATGCTTAAGACGGTGACCATTAACCTTGAGTGTTCCGTTCTGAGGGTGAGTTATTTCGATGGCACCGTGAGGAAAAACTTCCGTGACAATGTATGGCCCATGCCATCTTGATTTCAATTTCCCGGGGAATAGTCTCAGTCTAGAATTGAACAATAAAACTTGATCTCCTTTTTGAAAATTTTTAGCTCTTTTAATGTGGCGATCATGATACTCCTTTATTTTCTCCTTGTATCGCACCGAGGTTTCATATGCCAAAGTTCGCCATTCGTCTAATTCATTTAATTGAAACTTCCTCTTGTGGCCACTAAGGTGAGGGTCGAAGTTGAGTTGTTTCATGGCCCAAGAAGCTCGTGCTCCAATTCAACCGGTAAGTGACAAGCCTTTCCATAAACTAATCGGTAGGGTGTTGATCCGATAGGTGTCTTGTATGCCGTCCTATATGCCCAAAGTGCATCATCAAGCCGTTTCCGCCCAATCTTTTCGGTGATGGTTGACGCTTTCTCTAGGATCCGCTTTAACTCCCTCGTTTGACACCTCAACCCGCCCACCGGTTTGAGGATGATACGCAACCGACATGCTATGAGATACCCCATACCGTTTTAGGACTTTCTCAAGTTGAGAGTTGCAAAAATGGGTGCCTCGATCACTTATGATCACTCCGGGTGCGCCAAACCGGGAGAACAGACTTCTTTAGAAATTTCACCACCACCCTAGCATCACAGATGGAAAGGCTTGGGCTTCCACCCATTTTGAGACATAATCTACCGCCACCAAAATGTATTTGTTACCTTGGGAGCTAGGGAATGGACCCATGAAATCAATCCCCCAAACATCAAACACTTCGCAAGCTTGATTCCACGATTGCGGCATTTCTTCTCTTTTTGAGATATTACCGGTCCTTTGACATCTGTCACACCGTTGTACCAACGTTTGCGCATCCCGGAACATAGTGGGCCAAGAGAATCCCGAGTCAAGAGCCTTCTTAGCCGTTCTGTTCCCGCCGTAGTGGCCTCCTCGTCGGACCCGAATGGCAATGCATCAAGATATCTTGCCCTTCCTCTCGTGGAAACACATCTCCCGACGACCCGATCGGCGCACATCCCGAATAGGTACGGGTCTTCCCAAATGTAGTGCTTTAAATCGGCAAAGAATTTCTTCCTTTGTTGATATGTGAGCCGCTTTGGGAATATTTTTTGCCGCTAAATAATTTGCGATATCTCGCGAACCACGGAGTCTCATCTTCCTCGATCACCCGAATATTGCACAACTGCTCACCTGGGGAATGAATCATTTATCTCACCCTTCGCCAATCATTCTCCATAGGCTCCTCAAGGCGTGAGAGATGATCAGCAGCCTAAATTCCTCCGCCCCCTTTTTATCCTTTATTTCTAGATCAAACTCTTGCAGTAGTAGGACCCATCGGATCAATCGGGGTTTTGCGTCCGACTTGCTAAGTAGATATTTCAGGGCAGAATGGTCTCGTGTACACAATCACCTTCGATAGCACCAAATATGATCTGAATTTGTCAAATGCAAATACAACAAGAGCATTTCTTTTTCCAGGTGGTGGTGTAGTTTTCTTGCGCGTCGTTCGTGGTTTTGCTTGCATAGTAGATGGGGTGGAAATGATTGTCTCGCCGCTGTCCAAGCACGGCTCCCACAAAGATAGTCACTTGCATCACACATTAGTTCAAATGGTAGACTCCAACTGGAGAAACCATAATTGGTGCTTCTATAAGCTTTTTCTTCAGGGGTGAGGAAGGCTTTCATGCAGCCTTCGTTGAACTCAAAAGGGGCATCCTTCTCGAGTAGCTTCGCCAAAGGTCGGGCAATTGAAGAAAAATCTTTTACAAACCTCCTATAGAACCCCGCATGGCCCAAGAAACTTCGATTGCTTTTACCGAAGTTGGAGGAGGAAGTTTCTCAATGGTAGCAACTTTTGCCCGATCCACTTCTATCCCCTTTTTAGAGATTTTATGTCCAAGTACTATACCCTCCTTGACCATAAAATGACACTTCTCCCAAGCCTAAGTACCAAATTCGTTTCTTCACACCTTTTTAAGACTCGCTCCAAATTTTTGAGACAGAAATCAAACGAGTCACCAAAGACCGAAAAGTCATCCATAAACACTTCCATAATGTTCTCCACCATACCCTCAAAAATGGCCAACATGCATCTCGGAATGTGGCGGGTGCATTGCAAAGCCCAAAGGGCATACGGCGGTAGGCAAATGTTCCATACGGACAAGTGAAAGTGGTCTTCTCTTGGTCCTCGGGAGCAACCGGTATCCGAAAATATCCAGAGAGACCATCCAAGAAGCCGTAATAAGCGTGTCCCGCCAATCGCTCGAGCATCCGGTCTATGAAAGGCAAAGGGAAGTGATCCTTCCTTGTGGCATCGCTCGCCTTCCCGTAATCAATACAGACCCTCCAACCTCGTGGATCGTTCTCGTCGGGATAAGCTCGCTCCTCTCATTGGTAATAACCTGTCATTCCTCCCTTTTTGGGTACTACTTGCACAGGACTCACCCGTGCACCGTCCGATATAGGGTATATAATGCCGGCGTCGAGAAGCTTGATGACCTCATTTTTCACTACTTCCTTCATGTTAGGATTCAACCTTCGTTGAGGTATTGCCATGGGTTTGTGATTGTCTTCCATAAGAATTTTGTGCGTGCAAAATGATGGACTCGATCCCTTTGATAACAGCCTATTTTCCAAGCAATTGCCTTTTTATACTTTTTGAGTACCTCAAGGAGTTTGCCCTTTTGTTCCTCCCCGTCAAATCTCGACGCGATGATGACTGGAAGTTTGGAACCCTCACCCGTAAATGCGTATTCCAAGTGCACCGGTAATGGTTTTAGTTCCAGCTCAAGCGGTTCCTCCAATGATGACTTCAATTTCCCAAAACCGCCCATATCGCATTTTTCGGCCCTCACCTCTTCTCGCTTCGATGCACCGTCACTAAAATAGCTTTCTTCCCTTGCTTGTGCCTCCGTTTCTCCATGAATTGGGTTTTCCTCCATTCTAAATTCCCCTTCTTCTAAATTGGTTGTCAATGGGTGCACTGTGCCCTGTTCCGTTGGAGAATGCTCTACGAGGTTCAATTTTTCTGTTTGCATGTACTGGTTGAGGAATGACTGAGTATCAAGATCTCCATGGGCGTGATTAATTGAACCCCCACAATACTGCTTCTTCCAATTATCATCATAAAAGTTTGGAGTGTTTGACTCAATCCCAGTGCCAGAGTAGTAAGAGCACGGCACCTGCGACAGATGATAGTTAACCCAATCATTGGTTGCATACATAATTAAATAATAGAAAAACAATATTTACAATCTCATAATAAAAAGAATGGAAGCAAAACAAGAAAAAGAAAGTCAAAAGAAGTAATAATGGAATATAAACAAGAATGGTAAAAACAACAAAACAAAAGCCAAATCAACACGCTAAAAGTTTTCCGAATATTTCTCGAGGGTCCCCGGCAACGGCGCCAAAAACTTGGTGGTCGTCCCGCAAGCGCACGGGGTCGTCAAGTAATAAACCACTCGCGCACGCACGAGTGGGTCGTATTCCCAAGGGCCCGAGAATCTATCCTTACTTCCTTCTCGCAATGTTGTCTAGCCGATTAATTTCGAGAGTAAAGGAAGAAAATGCAAAAACAAGAAATAAATGCAATTCAGAATGCTAATTAACCAGGGCAATAGAAAGTGTGAAATCAGGGTGAGAAAGCGGTCCCGGATAAGGATCCCCTCAGGGGCTACTGAAGTGTACAGGATGCTGGATTAACATGTAAATGGCTTGTTGGACCGAGAAAACCCTAGATTAGGTCAACCCGATGGTCACGGCAGTTGACCCCTAATCCGGTACGAGTATTGAATACGGGCTCTACCCGTATAAATCCTCATACGATTGCAAAGGGTGAGGTGGTTTTCTCAAACTAAGGTTGAATCACAAATAAGCAATTAACCCTAGAATTGGAGGGGTACAAATACCCGATGGTCACGGCGTATTTATACGTATTTCCCTTCCAAGCTTGGTGAGTCTAACACTAGGGCAATGGTCATGCAACCTAGTATTGGCTAAGTAGAGATACACAGAGTTCTCATGCATACCCTAACATTCAAAAGCACCAAACAAGGATCACAAACAAGTCTACAAACATTAATTGAAACCAAGCATCCAAAATACACAAGTTCACCCCCAAGGTTCACCTACATCCGGTGACCTTGGGGTTTAGTTGTTCATAATATCAAAATACATACTCAAAAGCATGAAAGCAACTAAAGAAAGCATAATCACTCCCTCAAATACGAAAATGGAGTTCCGAAGACGCCACTCAAGAGGTGGCTTCTCTTGTCTTCAACCCTCCTTCAATGATGCCCTAGAGTAGGATCTTGCTCCCAAACGCACTCTCCTCCAAGATCTCGCCGTGAAAACGCCCTCAAAGCCCTCCTCCAAGCCGGATTTTTAGATGGTTGTGTGTAGCTCCAAGGAAGAAGACTTTTTTTTTTGAAATGCCCTAGAAAAGCCCTTTAAATCAAGACATCGCGATGCCTTGCGGGTGGCCTTGCGGGCGCAAGGTTGCCCGCAAGGCATCCAGAGAGTTTCTCAGGGATTTTTCCATTCAGAGCTACAGTACCCCTGCTACAGTAATTGTGCTACTCTAATTTCGCTACAGTACTGCTACAGTGATGAATCCCAAAAACGCCGTATTTGGTGTCGATTTCTTCATGAATACGTTCTTGAGCTTATTTCGGGCCTGTAACACAAGTAAAACCATATTAAACAAGAAAATAGAAAACAACTTAACAAAAAGAGAGAATAAACTATACACAAGTACGTATAAAATTCGTATATTTAGACGTTTATCAGCTATCCACTACACATGGGGCATCTTCTTGCGGAAGTCTTAGCACACCAGGGCCAGTTTGTTCGCCTTGGAGCAATTTTCGCCGGGCCATATATCACAAGAATGATCAAAGGCATGGGCCTTCTTGAGCACACTCAAGGCATGACAGTCGTTGGTTCTATGGCACCACTTAGCATGCAAACTCTGACTTGCATTGGTATAGTTGAGAAGCGGGGTACCATACACAGGCTTGTACAACACCAAGGAACACACGCAGAAGACCCTCATTCTTCGCACGAGACGGACACCGGTTCAGAGTCTGAGTCCGAGCCAGAGTCTAGAGAGCAGAGACCATCACTTGAGGCACAGTTTGCAGAATTTCGCACTGAGGTCTACCAACAGCTGCAGACACTTGAGAGAGGACATAGAGAGTTAGCTGCATCAGTGAGCCATATTGAGAGTGCCACCACTGAGATCCTGACACTCCTACGCAGCTCTTCATCTTCAGTGGGCACCACCTCCGCAGCTACCACTTGTGCTGCATCATCACGGCCATCTGACTCTTAGACTCCCAGCATCACGCCACTTGTTGTTGTTCTTGTTGTTCTTTTTATTTATTTTGTTGCTCTTTTTGTTGTTTGCTTTAGTGTTACTTTTTAAGTTAGTTAGGGTTTCGACCCTACTAAACTTTCTCTCTTTATTTTGAACTTTCTGTTTTTGCAATCTTCTCTATCATTTTCATTCTGGAGTTGTGACAGTGTTCTGTCTTTTTCCAGGAATTTCTTTAGGAATGCTTCACACTCCCAGCCCTCGCCACATGGACCACCCCCAGTCCACATGCATTTCATCAACGGATTGGGGAAGTTTCTTACTCCATCTTTTAATACTTATTATATTTATTTCCCACCCTGTACTGCTGATTTATGTACATTGGGGACAATGTACAGCTTTAGGTGTGGGGATGGAGTATTTATACTGTATTGCATGCTTGTATTTTACCTATGATAGCTATGATCTTTTTGTTAAGGATTTCCTAGCTTGGTAGAATGACAGTAGTGAGTTGTACTTTACATGTGCATGAATGTAGTTCTCGTTTCATCCTTAGTGCATATTTATACCGCTCACTATAACTCCCAACTCGACGCTCTAACCCATCTTATTGATTTTTGTGTTAGGATGTTAAATTTTTCTTTCAATAGTCCTTTAAAAACTTTTGAGTCTCCTGTTTTTGCTTTAACCCTCAAGTGAGGTTTTTAAGTGAAGTTTTTAGCAGAGTTTGATCGAGCGTTGAAAAAAAAAAAAAAAAAAAAGAGCCTATGTCAAGATTCCTCTCGCTTATAAAAGCATGAATGCGTATATGTAGATCTCGTAGTCAAGTAAGTTGGGTGGCTCTTGTGCTCGGCCAGCATGTGCATCCCGCTGAAAGATTTTTGTGCAACCTACGTTAGGGCGGACTCGGAAAAAAAAAAAAAAAAAAAACGCCTGAAACCTGTTCTATCTTCACTTGATGTTAAAGTTCCTTTTTGGAGACCAGAAGATTTTTAATTGACTATTGAGAGGGTCTATAGCATTCCTAACACTAACTTCAATCTGTGTGAGGTGAATTTACATCCTGGGGTAATCCAGGGTGTGGAGATCAGTGTGGGAGTCAGCACACACTCACGATGACACTTTGGATAAAACAGAGCTGATATTGCTTGTCTATACACTGAACAACTCACTTCCTGATTTCTAACCACCTGTGCTAGTGAAGTCCTGTACATTTGAGCTTGAGGTCGTATATTTAGCCATTTATCTTCTTGCCCCTGTTCTTCATGTTTGTTTGCTTGGGGACAAGCAAACGCTTAGGTGTGGGGATGTTTGATAAACGTCTAAATATACGTATTTTATACGTACTTGTGTATAGTTTATTCTCTCTTTATGTTAAGTTGTTTTCTATTTTCTTGTTTAATGTGGTTTTACTTGTGTTACAGGCCCGAAATAAGCTCAAGAACGTATTCATGAAGAAATCGACACCAAATACGGTGTTTTTGGGCTTCATCACTGTAGCAGTACTGTAGCGAAATTAGAGCAGCACAATTACTGTAGCAGGGTACTGTAGCACTGAATGGAAAAATTCCTGAGAAACTCTCTGGATGCCTTGCGGGTAACCTTGCGCCCGCAAAGCCACCCGCAAGGCATCGCGATGTCTTGATTTAAAAGGCTTTTCTAGGGCATTTGGAGGGGGGTAAGTCTTCTTCCTTGGAGCTCCACACAACCATCTAAAAATCCGGCTTGGAGGAGGGCTTTGAGGGCGTTTTCACGGCATGATCTTGGAGGAGAGTGCGTTTGGGAGCAAGATCCTACTCTAGGGCATCATTGAAGGAGGGTTGAAGACCAGAGAAGCCACCTCTTGAGGGGCGTCTTCGGAACTCCATTTTCGTATTTGAGGGAGTGATTATGCTTTCTTTAGTTGTTTTCATGCTTTTGAGTATGTATTTTGATATTATGAACAACTAAACTCCAAGGTCACCGTATGTAGGTGAACCTTGGGGGTGCACTTGTGTATTTTGGATGCTTGGTTTTAATTAATGTTTGTAGACTTGTTTGTGATCCTTGTTTGGTGCTTTTGAATGTTAGGGTATGCATGAGAACTCTGTATATCTCTACTTAGCCAATACTAGGTTGCATGACCATTGCCCTAGTGTTAGACTCACCAAGCTTGGAAGGGAAATACGTATAAATACGCCGTGACCATCGGGTGTTTGTACCCCTCCAATTCTAGGGTTAATTGCTTATTTGTGATTCAACCTTAGTTTGAGAAAACCGCCTCACCCTTTGCAATCGTATGAGGATTTATACGGGTAGGGCCCGTATTCAATACTCGCACCGGATTAGGGGTCAACCGCCGTGACCATCGGGTTGACCTAATCTAGGGTTTTCTCGGTCCAACAAGCCATTTACATGTTATTCCAAAGCATCCCGTACACTCCAAAGAGCCCCCGAGGGGATCCTTATCCGGGACCGCTTTCTCACCCCGATTTCACACTTTCTATTGCCCCGGTTATTTAGCTTTCCGATTTGCATTAATTTCGTGTATTTGCATTTTCATCTTTTACTCTCGAGTTTGATCGGCTAGACAATATTGCGAGAAGGAAGTAAGGATAGATTCTCGGACCCCTGTGGAATACGACCCTCTCACGCGTGCGTGAGAGGTATTACTTGACGACCCGTGCGCTGCAGGGACAACCACCAATAACAGCAAATCTTGCACTTCATGATCGAATTTAATATCTATTGAGACCAATCTAGTTAAGATAGAGTACATAATCTGTGACTGATGTACATTCCTTCATCCTTTTATTAACTAATTGGCGGATGAAGAATACCTTGTTTAAAGCAGATAGCTTTTTATACATATTTCGCAATGCCTTCAGTAAACTGTGAGTAGTCGTCTCTTTGATAACATTGTATGAGATGTTCTTTGCCAACGTCAATCGGATCACGCCAAGAGCTTAGTGATCTAATATTCCCAGTCTTTTTTGCCCATTTGATCTGGCTTTTGCCCTAACAGAGATTCATGTAGCTTCTTCTGATACAGATAATCTTCGATCTGCATCTTCTAAAACCCGAAGTCCCTGTCATCGAACTTATCGATCTTGACTTTTCCTTCATCGGCCATCGCTCCCACTAGCCTCACAACCTGTAACTTTGGTACCACTGGTTGAGGATCGGCAATTTTGAACAATGGCAAAAAGAGAAAGCACACACATGAGAAGACACAATAATTTTACGTGATTCGGTCTTGAAGACTTACGCTCACGGCCACACTAATATCAATTTATTTCACCTACAGTACAACACCATAGGGTTTACAATTACAGGGCTATTTATAGAGAGAAGATAATTATGATATTTATGGAGGAAATAAATCCTAATCCTAATCAAAATTCTCATATTCGAGATAAATCATAATCCTAATCAAAATTCCTTTACTGGAGATAAATCCTAATACTAATCAAGACTCCACATACCCAACAACATGTTACCATATATAGATGCCTGTCTACATATGTGCATGAATTTTGATCCACGTACATACTACTAATGGATAGATACTCGCTACATATATATATAACTGTGTCTGTATATAGATACATGTATACTTAATATATAATTATATACACATATACTTACCAACATACATAGTTGAATGCATATATAATTATTGGCATATGTATATAGATATTTACTTAAATAATAAAGAATGTTTTTAGATTTAAATATATATTTTTTGTTATATAAATATGCATACCTAATTAAGTATATGTAATTACTACGCCCCTTGTGTATCCGCAAGTGCACGGGTCGTACAAATAGTATAATGTACCCAATATGGGATCGGGTAGTCGAATCCGCCGGGACTGATATAACTTTCGATATTCGTCGGATTTCTAATATCTAACCGGCTCAATAGATTGGGTTGAAGACTAATTACAAAGAAAAGTAAAGGATAGGAGGAACAGGGGGAAAGACAAGGTTCAGGTAATGAGAGATCAGTGATAGGGAGTAGTGCTCCGGATCAATCCCTCGGGAAAGCTTGCAGTCACTTTCTCACAATGTCTATAACATACATCCTACAAAATCTATGTGTGCTCTAGGAGATTTGTTGCAGCTATAGCTATGATAAACATCACGCTAGTGATTATACTGCGAGGTTTAAGCACTTCGAGGGAGCAATTACACTACGGTAATTACGCTAAGGCAAAAACACACGACAAGTTTATAATCACGCTATGTAAATTATTCACATCAAGTTATACAACACAAGATTAAACATAGAAATCACTAAGACTCCATAAAATTGCGAGAAAGCATTCAACTACAAAATAGCATCCATGTTTATGAATCCGGGGCACTGGAGAACGGTTAGCTCCAAATGATAATACAAGAAACATAAGGAAAGCAACAAGAGAATGAGATGAAATCCATAAACTTCCTTCTTACTTTATAATCTTCGTCGAAGGGTATCCAATAATGATCTTGCCAACGTTCCTCTACTACCACAATGATTTCTCTATCCAGATTTAGCCCCCTATGGTACGCTGCTCCCCTCTCACATTGCTTCCCCCAAACGGGAAGAAAGATACGGAATAAGTCCCTTTTGAAACACTACCTTTTGGGCTTAAAAAGTCACTTCCCGATGCAAGCACGGTCGTGTTTAATTCTCCAAGCTCGTACTCCAGGCAGTGATACCATACTTCGGCCGTGCTTCAGCCCGTGCAGATTTCAGGTTTTTGAATTTTTAGTTGCTACAGTAATTTGTTACAGTAGTTTTGTTACAGTACTTTTGCTACAGTATATATTTTTACCAGGCCGTAAAGTGCGTGAGTCTAAGCACGCCCATGCTCAGGTCATGCTTCCATTTGCACGCCCGTGCTCTTGAAACTAAAATTGTGCTTCTGAGTCCTTCATTTCTCTTGAGACTCCTGTGAAGTGCACGGCTGAGAAGCATGCCCGTGCTTAGCCCGTGCTTTTCTTGACAAACTGCCCTTTAGGTCCATTTTTATGAAAGCTTCTCCAAACCACGTATAGTTGTTCCAGAACCTAAATATCTGCACAATTAAGGACACATACCCAAGGTAGCACCGATTTATCATAAATACATGCCAAAGACAAGCTAAGAATGGGTAAAAGACATATGGAAATATATATATGACATGCACTCATCAAATATCCCTACACTTGAATCATTGCTTGTCCTCAAGCACAAACTTATCTCATGATACACGGAAGGATGAGTGCATGACCTCTTATCTCAGCAAGATAAGGAGTTTCCATGATTCAGGGAGATTCTATGTTGTAAGTGTTTATATCAACTGAAAGCTTATGTAAAAGTTTCACTCTCACTCTGTAGTTCCTGTGTGTGTGACCTAAAAGAGTGCGGCCATGTGGTTTTGAAGAGCTCTAGTTGGGAAGACCCTTAATTTTTCAACGACTGACTCCTAAACATTATAGTAGCTTCATACACTCTAAAGGTAGCCATTTCACGTGTAAGTCCTAAAAAAATAGCTTTTGTGATGCCTAAGATCCGACTACCTCGATGCGGCTTTCACTTCTTCTAGGGTGATAGCTCTTTCTACCATCTTAATTGTTATTTTCCAGAATTTGATAGGCCATCCCTAAAGGGATCTGACTTTACAATTTTTTTTTTTTTTTTTACTCTTTTTACATTTGAGTTTTCGGAGTAGAAAATTTTTTTAAAGGTCTTGAAACTAAACTCTCTTCTAAACAAAGTGGCTTCACAAAATTAGGTGAAGCGAAAAAGCTTAGGTTTTCAAAGTAAGAGTGAGTTTATCCCGAAGTTCAAAAATGCACACTAACATACTCATTGTCTCCCTAGCTTAGAAATTCCTATGCAATAAATCATAAATTCTTTTAAGTCATGCATCATCACAATAAGCACAAATATAACTCTCCCCTACACTTGAACATTACATTGTCCTCAATGTAATCAATGCATGCAAAAATAAATGACAAAGAGGATAATTTGAATGAAATTGAGGAGAGTTAATAAGGGCTTTCCCGGACCGTAAGAGTGCCGACGCCATTTCTCAATGTGAGCAGCTTCACTCATTCTCCATTTAGCATACATCCCGTAAACGCAAGAAGGTTATACAAGTGAAGCTCAAGAAACATAAATAAAATAAACCAAGCACAAGAAAATAACAACAAGCAATGAAAGAAGAACAGTTTAGCAAGGAAGTCTCCCTTGCTAATTGTACGCTAAGAACACGTTGCTAGCGGTGCTCATTTAAACTCGGATTCAAGTGGCATTAAGGTCATTAGAACCTCGCGGCATCGCATCGCTCTAAAGGCTTCCTTTGCTCTCTTAGTCATCTTCATCCTCTCGTGTTAGAGGCATCGGACACTTCGACTCCGGATCAGCAAAGACAGCTGATTAGACTTAAAAATAAAACAAGGGTTTGAAAGGGAAGGGATCACGGGTGTGTTTTATCCCATGCTTTCACTCGTGCAATTTACAGTGAAATCAACAATCAAAGCGAATAAAAGAGCAAGGGTGTGCTCGTAACCGTGCTTCTTCCTAGACCCAAATTTATCAAATGATGCAAAGTGCATGATAAGTGCTTGATTATATATATTTTATAATATCAGTTTACATGCATTGAGCATCACTTTTATCAGTTTTTAGCATTAACAAGGTGTGTTTTGTGTTCTTTTGTGCAAACAGGGCTTTGGAGACATGACATACAGGAAGAAGCAAAGATAGGGTGTGATGACACGTTTCAATGCCACTATCAGAAGCTATGCTCATATGCATGGGGGTGTTGCCAACTTTCGGAGGAGTACAAGTCATTACACAAACCGAAAGGGCACAAAGGCAGTAGTACGTCCATGTCCCAACTTCCGTACAAAGCATAAGAAGGTTCTTGAGGATTTCAAAGCATAGAAAGCCACGCACCCTACCACACGACCGTGTGCCTGACCGTGTGGACTCCAAGGAAGACTTCAGGGGAAAAATCACTGTAGCAAAGCACTGTGGCACTTTACTGTAGTAGTACTGTATCAAAAGTACGGGCGTGTGGATGCCCGCGTAAAGCCCCGAATTCAAATTATAAAAGCCGTCTTGTGATAATTTTAGGGATCGTTTTGGCCACTTTCGAGAGACAAGGCGGCTAGGGCTTGGGAGGAGTTCTTTGCGGCTTTGGGAAGCTTTCCTCACCAACTTGAATCGATTCCTCCTCCGTCATAGCATCAAGGAAGCCATCGGCGACCTAGCTTCGGAGTGGATCCAATCCAGACGTGGAAACTACCCATCAAGACCATCATCACGGATTTAGGGGGGTTGTTCTTTATGTCTTTGGAACTTTATTCTCAATTTATTATTTGTTTTGTGACTCGCTCCATGGAGAGCTAAACCCCTAGATGGTATTCGGACATGTGAACCCTAGGATTATTATTTTCATTAGATTTCCATTGTGTTTTCTATTCGAATTCATTAGTTTGAGTTTTACTCTTGAGTTCTTAAAGCTTGCTTGTGCTTTTGATTTCATCATTAATTGCCTTGCATGTTTTATTCAATCTAGTGAAGAGAGAGATCACCGCTATGTTTAGAATTACCAAGAGTAAAGAGGGTTGAGAGGGTGAGCCGTGAGATAGCGGAGTGTCCCCTTTCCCTTCCGACAGATATTTTCTATCTCCATATTCCTTAAGTGTCAAGCAACCATATGTGGTGTGAGGCGTCGAGAGAATTCCTCCGCCGGGACCTCGTAGGGGGGTTAGGGATCTTTCACGTGGAGGCAGGGGTTAGATCTACTTTTAGGAATTGGTTATATCTTTCGGATCCCTAGAGTTTTAAGTAGTCATATGTGGTGTGAGGCGTCGAGAGAATTCCTCCGCCGGGACCTCGTAGGGGGACTAGTTATCGGCGACCCGGGAGGCAAGGGGCCGTTATACCTTAGGATACCCACGACTCATTGTTTTCGATTAGAAACACTTGTAATCTACATCCAACACCCGAATCCTAGGGGGGGAGCATTGTCTCGATACCTCACTTTTATTGATTGAGAACTCTTTTCCTTTTCATTCCCCCGCGCACTTGTAGTGACACTCTTAGTTTTGGCCATTAGATCATCACACACTACACTCATCAAGCTAGATAACAAAAGAGGGGCTATTACTAGTACTTCGTTCCATGTGGTTCGACAACCCGACCCTTTGGGTCCACTTTTATTACTTGACGACCCGTGCACTTGCGGTAATGCAAGGGGTTGACACACATGACCCTGTTGTGTTATTGCGGAGACGTATCAGTGCACGCCCATGAGCATGGGCGTGCTTTACCTGTGTGCAGCCCAGGAAAGTTTTTCTAGAATCTGAATCCCGATGCTTTTTAAATTTCAACGCGTTAGTGCTCAACGTTAGCCAATAACGGAATGAAAATGTAATGCAAATCCTTTGAACTCCAAGAATCCCGAGATAAAAATAAAAAAACCACCAAAATAAACAACCAATCTCAAGGAAAAATAAAGAATTAACTAAAAGAAAACAAGAAAACACAAAAGCCAGAATTATTTGGGTTGCCTCCCAAGATGTGCTTGTTTAACGTCACGAACCTGACGTACCTGTTTCTTACATTATGGATGCTTGAAAATGGTGTGCTCCTACCGACTATAGCTTGCATAGCTACTTCTCATAAACACACTTTTATCTAGCTGGGGATGCACATTTGTTGGAGGCTTGACCATTTTTAATTTAGGCCTCCATGGAAACAACTTGGAACAGGAATTGTTTAAGGTCAGCTCAGGTGGGTCCTTGGATGGTTTGAGACTCCTACCCACATCTTCTGTAATCCTCAAATCCTCCTTATTGTGTTTTGCAAGTTGAGGAATTTTGAGGAAGTCTACTTGTCTCATTGCCTTGGGGTTTGTTGCTTTTATCTTTTTAACTTGAAAGAGACATGGCTTTAGCAAATCCTGTTCTACAGTTGCCTCCTCATAAAGATGTTGTCTATTCAAACATTCATCATTCTCGAATTGAAACTCTACTTCTTTAATTTGATTTTCTACAACAACTCGTGCAGTCTCCCCCACCTCTTCATTGTTCTCACATGCTTCCATGTCATTTTCCAAAAGAACTTTCTCAATAGACCGCTCGCCTTGGATCTCTAAGTTGTGAATAGGGCCCGATTGATATTGAGGTGAAATTTCAAAAGCGTGAATGCCGGCTTCCGCATTTTCGATATATCCGGCCAAGCAAATTCATCAAATTTAAATTTCTCTCGTTGAAATTGTTTCTTTAGGGGTCCTCCTATTCCCGAGCATATCTTGCCAATAGGTTTTCGAGGCTAGGCTCATGCTCTTATGGTGGAATGGATTCTTCAAATCCGAATTGTTGATTTTGCTATTATTGCTCAAATACAGTCCATGAGGTGTTAGTGTAGCTCCTTTGACTTGGATTATATGTGTTATAGTCGGGATAGCTTTGTTGTTGCATAAATAAAAAGTCATCATTCCTTACATTGAGAGCTTCAATTTGAATGGCGAAAGCTGCAATTGGATCAACCATTTTTCTCAAAATAAACAAACCCTACAAGGGTGCCTACAAAACTAGCAAACGACAATTGATACGCCCCTTGCGTATCCGCAAGTGCACAGGTCGTATTAGTAATAAAGTGTACCCTATGGTCGGGTAGCCGTATCCACTGGGACTGGTGTATCTTCTAATACTCTCGTTTTACTTAGTATCTAATCAATTGAAGAAGGGTTTAATTGACTTTAGGTTGGATTGAAAGAGATTGAAGATGAGGTAATGCACTAAGGGAAAGGTAAGGATTTGCTCGATGGAGGAGATGGGGCCCCGGGGTTGTATTCCTGATGCTCACTAACTTGGACTCTCAAAGTACTTATCAAAGATATCTTTAATTCTAAAATCTAGTTGTGCTAGGTAAATGATGCTCACAGTGCTGTTGAACCCTATGTTGAAATCTCACTTCTTGCCACTATCAATAAGATTCACAAGCTAAGATAAGATAACCAAACATTTAAGCATTCAACCACTCAACAACATTCAAGATAGCCAACAACCAAGATTTAATGCAAGGAATAAGACATTCATAAATACTGCAAGTAGAGTAATCAAGTTCAAGCTACAATATCAGAATATTCCCCCCGGGGCTCCCTAAGAGAGTTTAGCTCTTCATGAGGTTAGACAACAAGATAAATGCCAAAGAAATTAATACACAAGAAGTTGAAAACTCCCTAATTTCTTGCATCCTTGCGTTTATTCGAGGCGTCGCGATGTAATGGATTCTCCTCCCGATCGGCCTACCATTCGCGTAACATTTCCTTTGTGATGGTGAGGACGGCTCCCCAAAACTCCTTCCTTCTTCCTCCTTAGTTCGCAGCCAAAAAGTCCCCTAAAAACCTAAGTTTATGGGGTTTTAACCTTTTCCCGATGTGAGCACGGCCGTGTTGAAGCCGTGCTCCAAGCCGTACAGATTACGGCAGAATAAAACTCGTGAAACTCCAATTCTTGTAATCTGCACGGGGTCCAACACGCCCGTGTTGCGGCCGTGCTGAGAGTTGCATGGCCGTGCTTAGTGAATATAATGCGTGTTGCTCTAGGTTGAAATCTCCAGTAATTTGCACGGCTTGAAACACGGGTGTGCTAAGCCCGTGTTGAGCTTGATGAGGTTTCTCCTAAGTCCTTTAGCTCCTAAAATTACTCCAAATCACTTCTTCTTGCCTTAGGACTTTCATATCTGCATGCAAAACTAAGAATACCTCAAATAGCACTGAATTTGGAGAATTAATGCCAATAAATTGAAGAATCATGGGAGTAAGACATAGAATAAATATATATGAAATGCACTCATCAACAATCAAAACAAACAAAAGAAAAATAACCGAAAGAAAATATACAGAAATAAAGAAAAATTTCTAGATTACTAGAAATGAAAAATTTTCTTAAAAGTTACAAGTCCCCGGAAAATGCGATAAAAACTTGATACGCCGCTTGCATATCTGCAAGTGCACGGGTCATACAAGTAGTATAATGTACCCAATGTGGGATCGGGTAGTCGAATCCACAGGGACTACTATAGCTTTTGTCATCCGCCGACCCAAGGGTCCCGTGTATGACATACCGCCATGACAACCTAGGGGAGGTCAAGCACGCAGCTCAATTCCCAGATCACCGTAAGGCTAACCTGTTCCCTGTATAATATTAATATCACAACAAGAAAATAATCCAAATATGATGATATACCACCACATTCCTATACAAGGTCAAAATACTCACACCAAATATATGTCTGGTTAATCACAACATAAATGGTCAAAGCCACAAAATAACCTCCTCCAAACACTAGATATAAATCTCATACAACACAAGGTCCTGACTGACCCAATTAGGAAACATTCAAAGAAACAAGTAAAATACGAGAATATATGTTCTAGTGGATCCATCTAGCACATGTCTACAATGTTTGAGAATCATACCCAACTCAAACAAAAATGTAAGAAAAGCTTTGTGGTACGCCCTTTGCGTATCCGCAAGTGCACGGGTCGCACAAGTAGTAAAGTGTACCCTTTGGGTCGGGTAGTCGAATCCACAGGGACTGGTATAGCTTTTGATACTCGTCGGATCTCTAATATCTAACCAACAGAAAAAGATGGATTTGATTCTGGGTCGAATTCAAGCAGGTTAAGGAAAGGGAAGTTCACCAAGGGAAGGTTTGAGGATTGACTCGATGGAGGAGATGGGGCCCCGGGGTTGGATTTCCGACGTTCACTAACACGGTCTTTCTCAGTGTTTATCAGAGATGTCTTCAGTTCTAAACCTAGTTATGCTATAAGCATGTGGTTTCTAGCGCTGCCGAGCCCTAAGTTGAACTCCCACTGCTTGCAACAATCAATAACGATTCACAAGCCTAGATAAGAGAACCTAACTACCAAACATCAAGCACTAAACAACATACAAGATAGCCAATAACCTTGATTTATTGAAAGGAACAAGACATTCATAAACACTGCAAGTAAAGAAATGAGTTCAAGCTACAACGTCATCCAAACAACCCCGGGGCTCCCTTAAGAGTTTAGCCCCTCATGACAACAACCAACAAATATAATGCCAAAGAAATTGAAAGACAAGAAGTTGAAAACTTCCTAATTTCTTGCATCCTTGAGGTTGTCTGAGGATCTATAATGTGGTAAGATCTCCTCCCGATCGGCCTACTATAAGCTTGCCATTCCCTTGATGAAGAGGAGGATGAACCCCCAAAGCTCTCCCTTTCTTTCTCCCCAAGTTCGCCCACCAAAAGTCCCCCAAAAACCTAAGTTTTTAGGGTTTTAATGTTTTCCCGATGTGAGCACGGGCGTGCTGAAGCCGTGCTTCAAGCTGTGCAGATTACGGCCAAATAAATCTTCAGAAAACTCATATTCCCGTAATCCGCACGGGGAACAAAGACGGGCGTGCTTAGGCCGTGGCCGAGGGTTTGCACGATCGTGCTCGCCGAACTCAATGCTACAAGCACCCGTGCTACAAGCATTCTTGCTACAGTGATTTTCCCCGAAAATTCACCACTCGTAATTTGCAAGGGGAACAACACGGGCGTGCTTAGGCCGTGGCCGAGGTTTTCACGACCGTGCTCGCCGAACTCAAGCCGTGCCGATTTGTGGCTGAATTCTCCTCGCAATTTGCACGGGGAACAGCACGGGCGTGCTCAAGCCGTGCTGAGCTTGATGAGGTTTCTTCTAAGTCCTTTAGCTTCTAAAATTGTTCCAAAACACTTCTTCTTGTTTCAGGACTTTGATATCTGCATGACAAATAACGAATACCTCAAATAGCACTGTACTTGGAGAATTATAGCCAAAATATTCAATAATGATGAGGGTAAAACATGCAATACATATATATGAAATGCGCTCATCACTTTGCCAAGCACTTCACTCTTCACCCTGATGCTGAACTAACACCTGGGAAAAAAAAGAAGAGAGGGTGAGTAACTAAGTTACTTAGCGAGGGATTAATTATGGATCTATAATTCACACATGAACACATAAGATACATTTCTAAAAGTATATTTCTAAGGTTCATCAATAAATAAGATACTTTAAATATCCAGTTTAACATGAGAAGATTTCTAACTTTCTCAAAGAAATACAACAAAATAAAACTTTGCAAAATCATCCATAACATGGTACAAGCCTGAAATTCAAGTTTAAAATACTTTTTAAATACTCAACATTTCAAGAATTCATAAAGTAACTAAATTAATAACTCAAGTATCGATAGTTTCACAAATAGCCTCGAAAACCCTCCATCACTAACCATGGTCATGGTTAGGCCAAGAGCCACCAAGATGCGCTTATCTTGGCATTGGCCATTGGGGAACCCATGTGGTGACTCGGGCACCCAACCCTGCACACCTTTCAAGCTCTCTACGCGCCCACTAAAAGGGTGATACATCAGCCGAGAACTCCACACCACCCCATCTAGGTCGGCCCGTGGAAACTCGCCATACTGCAGTAGGTACTGGGGATCCCCCCATGTCATCATAAAACCTTTGGATATCCATACGGCTCGTAGGCATCACATGTATACATCAATATGATAGCATATATCTCATCAAGAGATCACAAACTCTCATAAAAGCAACTCTCCATCTAGGAGTGAATATTTGAGTAAAACATCATCAATGATACAATTTTCATCAAGAACATCATATAAGAGTATTCCTTGAAAATATGCTTCAAAATGGCACCATTACAAAGAAATTCATTTTGTTTCACATAAGTCTTTCTTGGGTTTTTAAAACAAGAACAATTCTTTGAAAATATGTTTCAAATATAGTATCATCACAAAGAATTTATTTTGATTCACATCGGCCCTTCTTGGGTCTTTATATCAAGAACATTAAACCTTTAAAGACATAAATCTTGAAAACATGTATTTCGAACTATAGGGTTTCCAACACACAAGAAATATGAATTATCTTTAGCATAATCAAGAAATAAACCGAATCATAAATCATCTTGATTTCTAAGTTTCATGGAAATCATTTCAAGGGTCCTTTGGACACAAGAAAATCATCATTCAAAAACATACAATATGGAGTATTCAAACAAGCATGATTATGACCCATTAATTAATAGATCCCACTCACAAACTTGGCAAGATCAAACCCTCCGGTTTAATTGCCTACTCACTCTTTACCCTTGCTTAAAGTTCCATCCCCTAGAAACAATCAAACATCCAATAAAAGCAAGAATCAATAACCATAACCCAATCAAGTAAAAGGAGGAGAAAAATGATTAAGATGGGCTTTCATTGCTTTCAGGGTTTGTTAACACTCTAACTATAAGAGTTAACAAGAATAAAATTCTCACAACCTTCAAGATCACAAGAAAATCAAGAAGATTCCAATTGGGTTTGATGCTACAAAGATCATAGGTTTGGAGATGATGGATCTCCCTCATTCTTCACCAAAACATGATTTCAAAACTCTAATTCCTTCTAAACTTTACATCCATACTAGATTAATGCTTTTCCATCATAAATCAAAGAGGAATTGGCATCAAGAACAAAAAATTGGAGAAGTAGAGAGAACTCACCTCCAAGCTTTACCTAGCCCTATAAGAAACCTTCACCAATGGAGAAGGAGAAGAGATTGTCATTTTCTCCTCTTTCTAGGAGACCAAGGATGATGATCTAAAAGAGGAGGGAATAAAGGTTCAAGAAGAGGGGAGAGAAAAGAAGTCTTATAAAGCCCCTAGAAGATTCAAAAGGGGTATAAATAGGCCCAAGTTCAGGGGTCCCTCACGGGCTCCCTTGCTGGCGCAAGGGAGGCCACCAGGCCTTAACCTGGGAGCCTTGTGCCTCACTTGCGCCTGAAAGGGAGCCCCCAAGGGCCCCTGTTTGTTTCTTGCGGGTGCCCGCAAGGTTCCCGACCTTGTTTGCACCCTTTAAACACTTTTCCAGCATCTGTTAACCTCCTAAAAAGACCTTAACTAAGATCCTAAAAACAAAACACTCGAAAAACTTAAAGACACAAATTTTACTAAAGAAACAACACACAAGAGAAGTAGAAAAAGTCAAACTTCACAACTTTCAATACTCGTCGGATTTCTAATCTCTAGCCGGCTCAATAAATTGGGTTGAAGGCTAATTACAAAGAAAAGTAAAAGGATAGGAGGAACGAGGGGAACAGACAAGCTTCAGATAACAAGATATCAGTGATATGGAGTAGTGCTCCGAATCAATCCCTCTGGATAGCTTGCAATCACTTTCTCACAATGTGTATCAGGTACATCCTACAAAATCTATATGTGCTCTAGGGGCTATGTTGCAGCTATAGCTATGATAAGCATCAAGGTAGTGATTATACTGCGAGTTTCAAGCACTTCGAGGGAGAAATTATGCTACGATAATTACACTAAGGTAAAAACACATGCCAATTTTATAATCACGCTATGCAAATCATGCACATCAAGTTATACAACAAAAGATTAAACATAGAAATCACTAAGACTCCATAAAATTGTAAGAAAGCATTCAACTACAAAATAGCATTCGAGTTCATGAATCCAGATCACCGGAGAACGGTTAGCTCGATGGTGGTGATCCCCCGCAAGCGCACGGGGTTGTCAAGTAATAAACCACTCGCGCACGCACGAGTGGGTCGTATTCCCAAGGGCCCAAGAATCTATCCTTACTTCCTTCTCGCAATGTTATCTAGCCGATCAAACTCGAGAGTAAAAGACGAAAATTCAAATACAAGAAATAAATGCAATTCAGAATGCTAAATAACCAGGGCAATAAAAGGGGAAATCAGGGTGAGAAAGCGGTCACGGATGAGGATCCCCTCAGGGGCTACTGAAGTGTACAGGATGCTGGATTAACATGTAAATGGCTTGTTGGACCGAGAAAACCCTAGATTAGGTCAACCCGATGGTCATGGCAGTTAACCCTTAATCAGGTACGAGTATTGAATACCGGCTCAACCCATACAAATGCTCATACGATTGCAAAGGGCGAGGTGGTTTTCTCAAACTAAGGTTGAATCACAAATGAGTAATTAACCCTAGAATTGGAGGGGTACAAATACCCAATGGTCACGGCGTATTTATACATATTTCCCTTCCAAGCTTGGTGAGTCTAACACTAGGGCAATGGTCATGCAACCTAGTATTGCCTAAGTATAGATACACAGAATTCTCATGCATACCCTAACATTCAAGAGCACCAAACAAGGATCACAAACAAGTCTGCAAACATTAATTAAGATTAAGCATCCAAAATACACAAGTTTACCCCCCAAGGTTCACCTACATCCGGTGACCTTGGGGTTTAGTTGTTCATAATCTCAAAATACATAATCAAAAGCATGAAAACAACTAAATAAAGCATGATCACTCCCTCAAAGATAAAAATGGGGTTCCGAAGACGCCACTCAAGAGGTGGTTTCCCTTGTCTTCAACCTTCCTTCAATGATGCCCTCGAGTAGGATCTTGCTCATAAATGCACTCTCCTCCAAGATCTCGCCTTGAACACGCCCTCAAAGCCCTCCTCTAAGCCGGATTTGATGATGGTGGTGTGGAGCTCCAAGGAGAAGGCCAAGTCCCCTTCCAAAATGCCCTAAAAGCTCGTTTAATACATGACATCGCGATGCCTTGCGGGTGGCCTTGCGGGCGCAAGGTTGCCCGCAAGGCATCCAGAGACTGCTACAGTAACTGCTACAGTAATCGTCCTACATTACGGCTACAGTGATGAAGCCCAAAAACGCCGTATTTGGTGTCGATTTCTTCATAAATACGTTCTTGAGCTTGTTTTGCTTATTCCGGGCCTGTAACACAAGTAAAGCAACTTTAAACAAAAAAATAGATAACAACTTAACAAAAAGAGAAAATAAAATATACACAAGTACGTATAAAATACACATATTTAGACGTTTATCAAACATCCCCACACCTAAGAGTTTGCTTGTCCCCAAGCAAACAAACATGAAGAACAGGGGCAAGAAGATAAATGGCTAAATATACGACCTCAAGCTCAAATGTACAGGACTTCACTAGCACAGATGGTTAGAATTCAGGAAGTGAGTTGTTCAATGGATAGACAAGCAATATCAGCTCTGTTTCATCCAAAGTGTTCTTGTGAGTGTGTGCTGACTCCCACACTGACCTCCACACCCTGGATTACCCCAGGATGTCCATTCACCTCACACAAATTGAAGTTAGTGTTAGAAGTGCTAAAGACCTCTCAATAGTCAGTTAAAAATCTTATGGTCTCCAAAACGGAACTTTAACATCAAGTGAAGACAGAACAGGTTTCAGGCGCCCAAAAGGTCTTTTTTTTTTCCGAGTCCGCCTAACGTAGACTGCACAAAAATCTTTTAGCAGGATGCACATGCTGGCCAGGCACAAGAGCCACCCAACTTACTTGACTACAGATCTACATATACGTATTCATGCTTTTACAAGCAGAGGAATACTAACATAGACTCAGTTTTTTTTCACGACGCTTGATCAAATGCCTGCTAAAAACCTCACTTAGGGATAAAGAAAAAACAGGAGACTCAAAAGTTTTTAAAGGACTATTGAAAGAAGAATTTAACATCCTAACACAAAAAATCAATAAGATGAGTTAGAGCGTCACAAGTGGGAGTTATAGTGAGCAGGTATAAATATGCACTAAGGATGAAACAGAACTACATTCAAGCACATGTAAAGTACAACTCACTACTATCATCCTACCAAGCTAGGAAATCCTTAACAATAAGATAATAGCTATCATAGGTGAGTCAAGCATGCAATACAGTATAAATACTCCATCCCCACACCTAAAGTTGTACATTGTCCCCAATGTACATAAATCAGCAGTACTGGGTGGGAAATATATATAACAAGAATTAAAATATGGAGTAAGAAACTTCCACAATCCGTCGATGAAATGCATGTGGACTGGGGTGGTCCATGTGGTGAGGGCTTGGAGTGTGAAGCATTTCTAAAGAAATTCCTGGAAAAAGGCAAAACACTGATCACAACTCCAGAATGAAAATGCTAGAGGAGAGTGCAAAAACAGAAAATTCAAAATAAACAAAGAAAGTTCAGTAGGGTCAAAACCCTAACTAACTTAAAAAGTAAACACTAAAGCAAACAACAAGAAAAGCAGCAAAATAGATAAAAAGAACATCAAGAACAACAACAAGTGGCGTGATGCTGGGAGTCTAAGAGTCAGATGGCCGTGATGATGCAGCACAGGTGGTAGCCGCGGAGGTGGTGCCCACTGAAGATGAAGAGCTGTGTAGAAATGTCAGGATCTCAGTGGTGGCACTCTCAATGTGGCTCACTGATGCAGCTAACTCTCTATGTCCTCTCTCAAGTGTCTGCACTTTTTGGTAGACCTCAGTGCGAAATTCTGCAAACTTTGCCTCAAGTGATGGTCTCTGCTCTCTAGACTCTGGCTCAGACTCTGACTCTGAACCGGTGTCCGTCTCGTGCGAAGAATGAGGGCCTTGAGCGTGTGTTCCTTGGTGCTGTGCAAGCCTGTATATGGTACCCCGCTTCTCAACTATACCAATGCAAGTCAGAGTCTGCATGCTGAGTTGTGCCATAGAACCAACAACTGTCATGCCTTGGGTGTGCTCAAGAAGGCCCATGACTTTCATCATTCTTGTGATATATGGCCCGGCGAAAATTGCTCCAAGGCGAACAAACTGGCTCTTGTGTGCTAAGACTTTCGCGAGAAGATGCCCCATGTGTAGTGGATAACGCTCGATAATGCTGTACAGCATCAGTAGGTCCGTGCGCGAGACAACCCCTATCGAGTCCAATCTACCTCCAATGCCTCTAGTCAGCAGTGCATGGATGTATCGATGGGCAGGGTTCATGATAAACTCCTAAGTATACGTATTTTATACGTATTAATTTGTATTATTTTATTATCTTTTTATGAGCCGATGCCTTTCTTATGGTCTAAATCTCTTTGTTTTGTGTTGCAGACCCTAAATAAGCCAAAATGAGCTCAAGAACGTATTTGGGAAGAAATCCGTATCAAATACGACGTTTTCGAGTTTCTATCACTGTAGCAGTATTGCAGAAAGATTACTATAGAAGGATTACTGTAGTAGGTACTGTAGCACCGAAACGGAATTTTCTGGAAAAAAGGCTGGGAGCCTTGCGGGCAAGCATGCGGCCGCAAGGCAGCCCGTATGGATACCCGAAAAAGAGATTTTTAAAGGAAAGTTAGGGCATTCTTTTGGGGGACATCATCTACTCTTCTAGGGCCGGCGCCCCACCTTCTTTGCCGGCCATTTCCTGCGATCTACGGCGCAATCTTCACCAAGAGGGAGGCACACATCAAAGGAGAAGATTTGGAGGGAAGATCCAAGACATCAAGGTGTATTTTGAAGGTCTTCATCTATTGAAGGGTTTCCAAAGCTAGAGGGAGTGTTTCTTCCTTCTTTTCTTGTTTATTTGCTCCTTGAACTTGTATGAGTGTTCCACTTTCATGAGGAACTAACTTATTTGTGGTTTGGACATGATGAACTCTAGGGGTGTTTGTTTGTAATTTGGATGATCATCCTTGTGATGTATTGTTGGATGTTGTATTTCTTTTATGGAATCTTATAGTTTGTGGTTCATGTTTGGTGTATTTTAATGCCTTGGTATGCATGAGAACTCGGTGTGCCAATTCTAGGAAATGCTAGGTTGCATGACCATTACCCTAGTAGTAGACTCACCAAGCTTGAAAGGGATTCATGTATGAATACACCGTGACCATCGGGTATTTCGTAACCCTCCAACCATTAGGGATGAACATAGATATTGTGTTTGACCCTAATTAGAGATTTTCCTAAGTTTAATGCAATCATAGGAGGATTTGGGCGGATGTCATTCCGATCCAATACTTCTACCGGATTAGGGGTTGATCGCCGTGACCATCGGGGTTAACCTACTTTAGGAGTCTCTTTGCTCAGCTACCATCTCAATATTTCATCCTAAATTCAGGACCTAATGACAACCCTAGGAGAATTCATTGTCCAAATCACCTCTTCGTGTCTTTGATTCTCCCTCGTTCGCTAAATGTGTGTAGTAGTAGCCCGGATTTCATTTTAATAGTTTTTTTATCTTTTTGCAATCACTGTTTATCTTTTAAAGTGTTAGGCTAGGAAATAGAAGAAAGGGGAGTAATAGTAGCTCCTTGGGCCCTTGGGAATACGACCCACTCGTGCGTGCGCGAGTGGTTTATTACTTGACGACCCCGTGCGCTTGCGGGATCACCACCAAGTTTTTGGCGCCGTTGCCGGGGACACAAGGGATACTAGGAAAACCTATAGTCTATTACTCTAGCCATTCTTCTTCTTGTTGTACATATTTTCTTTTTTATCTTCGTTCTTTTGTTGTGCTTTGTTTGACTTTGTGTTTTCTTTTTGTGCGAGGTATACTAATCTTGGCAAATGCATGGAGCTTTGACCTTGAATGATCCAAACTTTGCTTTGGCGGCTCGAATAGATGCTCTTGAGGAGAAACTCAACAAATTTATTAACCACAAATCACTTCAAGAGCAATGGTGCATTCCCCCTCCAAGTCCTCAACATGGAACACCGCAAGAAAGGAAATATACTACTGAGGATGTATTGGCAAAATTCATGGTGAATACTGAACATAGATTTCGCACCATCAACACTAAATTTTAAGCCATTACCGCCGAACTTCAACACTTTTGAATGTGCAAGCATCCCTTCACAAGCTAGAGGGCCGGGTTGAACAATTAATCCTCATGCCAAGAATAGAACTCCCAACTTCAAGCAATAATGAAAAAGAAGAGAGCTACATTGAAAGGGAGATAGAAGAGAACTTTGGTATAGTGGAGGTTGAAGGAGAAGAAATGGTGGTGCCAGTACCAATTGAGCGAGCCCTTTGCATAGAAGCCAATCCATTTATCATGCACAAAAAAGGATTTTCCGGGACAATTGAAGAAGTGGGTAGGAGGTTGAAGCCATCCAATGACCCACCTATGTCATTGCTAGACACGTCCCACCCAAAATTATTTCCTTGGAGACCCAAACGATTTTTTTGGGAAATTAAAGGAAGATTGACAATGGTTGAAGAAGGAGAAGTGTGTAGGAGGTTTACACCACCCAAGGACCCACCGATGCCGAGCTTGAAAAATCTTCATCCTAACCTATTCTCTTGGAGACCAAAACGATTTTTGATGAGGCTCCAAGGAAATTCAGCCGGGACAAATGAAGTGGCGGGAAGAATGCTAAGACCATCTAAAGATTTGCCAAGATTAAAATTGCACAATGCCCGGCCGAAGCTCTTTCCATGGAGGCCAAAAGGTAATTCATACTTGACCTCCACATTAACACCATTCCGGAAGGTACGATTTAATTTTCTTGGTAGCTCGTATGCCACTTCTAGCCGGGAGGAACACACCATTTTCAAGCCACCCTAAGTTAAGAACAAGGTACGTCGAGCTAATGACGCTAAACAAGCGCTTCTTTGGAGGCAACCCAAGTTTTAGATTCATGTTCTTTGAATTTTCGTATTTTAATTGTGTGATGGATTGTTGTGTTTGTGTTTTTCTTTACTCGTTGTTGTTTGATTGTTAGATTGTTTGGTTGTTTGTTTGAGTATGATTCATGCTTGTTCTTGAATTTATTGGTTTTGTCCTTTGATTTGATGGCATTCGAATGCAAATTCTTGTGTGAGTTTTTGTTGAAAACATTGGTGCATTGTTTGTGCTTATGTTGCAATGGAAAATGTGTGTAAGGGCTGATTTTTGCAGGCCTTGCGGGCTAGCATGCGGGCGCAAGCCAGGCCGCAAGGAGCTCGTGCTGCCCATCTCTCAAATCTACCTCTTCACCATTTTACTCATATCTCTCTCATTTCTCATCCGTTTTCCCTCATTCTTTCACCGTTTTTCTTCATTTTTCGTCCTCTACACTCCTCTCCTAACCTTTGCAATGAGGATCCAGTGGTTTATTCAAGGTTTCATCATCTTCTTCACCGATCGTTTTCGATTCAAGCTTTGAAGCCCTAAGTTGTGTGTTGAAGCAAACTTGATGTTTCTTCTTGTTTTTCATGCGTATCTTGCTTCAAACTTTCGGAGATGTTATGTGAATGTTTAATCTTTGATTTAATTGCATTTTAAGGCATTATTTGTAAATTTTTGGGCTACAAAAACAAGGGGATACTCTTGCAAAATTTCCGCTCGTGCTACAAAGAACTTTTCATTGAAATTTTCCTTGAATTTATTTGTTCACTTGTAGATTGAGAAGCGAACTTGCATGGAGTCATACTTTCTTATTTTTGTTCGACTTAGTTTATTTTTATTTTTGTTTTTGCTCCCTACTTTTAAATTGGTGAGATGAGATTTGCTTCTTGATCTTTGTAGGATTATCATAAAAGGAGCTTCACTCTCACCACCCTTCGATGATTGAACTTACCCCGTATTCGTGCATGTATTGTCCACTCCGAACCGAAAATGGGGAAGTTTTCTACACTCCATCTTTTAATTCTTGTTATATTTATTTCCACCCTGTATTGCTGATTTATGTACACTGGGGACAATGTACATCTTTAGGTGTGGGGATGGAGTATTTTATTTAATTGTGATAAACGTCTAAAAGTATGTATTTTACATGTATGTGTTGTATTTTATTTTTACATTTTATTGTTAAATCTATGCCCTTTTAGGTCTAAATTGCTTTATCTTTGTACTTCATGCCCGCCTGTAAGCCCCGGGAACTCGACGACGAGATGGGGAGCGAACTCCGACACCAAAACAGCGTTTGCGAGACAAGATACCGTAGAGCACGGTAATGTAGCATTCACCGTAGCAGTTACTATAGCTCATCGCGGACTTCTCGGCAGAAAACTAGAAATCCCGAGGGGTCCGCATACCGGCCGTATGCTGACCCGTTTACCCATCGGGATTTGGGGTTTTAAGGGCTATCTAGGGCATCTTTTGGAGGACTTTTGCATCATCTTGGAGAGAGTATTGGGCGAGAAAGGAGGCTAGGGTTTGGGCATCACTTCCACACCATTTAGGAGGGCAAGAAGAGAGGAAATCCGAGCTTTCTTCGGTGGGGAGAGCAAGATCTAGGAGAATCCACTTCAAGGGCTTCATTGTTTGGAGGTTGAAGACAACGGGAAGCCACCCCTTCGAGTGGCGTCTTCGGAAGGTTTTCTCCGGGAATTCAAGCGCCATTCGGCCTTCACCTTTTGAGGGAGTGTTCTCATGTTTATTTTGGTTATTTGTATGGTTTGTTTGGTGGATTTGATGAACATGAACAACTAAACCCCAAGGTCTCCGGATGTAGGGAACCTTGGGGGCAAAACTTGTGATGTTTTGGATTATTTGAGTTATCTATTGTATGATTGGCTTGTTGTGATCCTTGTTTGGTATTCTTGATTGTTTTGGTACATGTGCTTAATTGATGTATCAAATTCTTGGTAGCACTTTGTAGCATGACCATTGCCTTAGTGCTAGACTCCACCAAACTTGGAAGGGATTATTGTATGAATACGCCGTGACCATCGGGTATTTGTACCCCTCCATTTCTAGGGTTGAAAACTAACTAGTGTTTCCACCCTAACTTGAGGAAACCATCCTTCTCCTTGCAACCGTGTGAGAGGTTGAGTGGAAGAAATTCCTTATTTAACTCTTGTACCGGGTTAGGGGTCAATTGCCGTGACCATCGGGTTGACCTAAGTTTAGGTTTTCTCGGTCCAACTAGCCACATGCTTAATTTCTCAAATATCCTGCTCACTTGAGTAGCCCCCTTGGGGACCCTCATCCATGACCGTTTTCCATCATTGAGCATCTCCCGTGTTTTAATTTCGTCACATTTATTTAAACAATTTCTCTTGGTGATTATTTCTTTACTTTCCTGTTTATTCTCTTGAAATCGAATCGGTGAGCTAAACAACAAGTAAGAAGTGAGTAAAGTAGCTCCTCGGGCCCCTTGGGAATACGACCCTCTCGTGCGTGCACGAGTGGTTTATTACTTGACGACCCCGTGCGCTTGCGGGTGTTCACACTTTCCGTCGATCAAGTTTTTGGCGCCGTTGCCGGGGAATCACCGAGGGATATTTGGAAAGCTTTCCGCTTGTTGATTTAGCCTTATTTCTTTTTCTTTTGTTTTTCTTTTTGTTGTTTGGTTTGTTTTTGTTTTTGTGTTTTCTTGTCTTTGGTTGTTGACCTTTTGTAAATATTCTATCTTTGTGTTTATTGTTGCTCTTTTTGTATTTCTTGTTGTTAGCTAACGTCGTGGCTCCTCAATCCGTATAGGTACCCATCTTATGACATGAGCAAGTCAAGCAAACTTGGTTGAACCCGATAACGAGATAGAAAGAACTTTGCATCAACGATTGAAAGAAGTGGCGTAAAAGTTCTAGACAACAAGAGATTCGGGTTGAGTCGAGTGAACCATCGGCTATGGCGGAGCCTAGGAAGACCCTATCTGAATATGAAAGGCCACAATTCACCGTGAGAAGAATTTAGTGTCCAAGCACCAATTGTTCCGGCTAATAACTTTGAAATGAAGGCCAAGCACCATAGGGATGATTCAGAATTCAGTCCAGCTTTGATGGTCTAGCGGATAAAGACCCCCATACCCATCTTGCCCGGTTCCTTCGGATATGCTCCACTTTTAAGATCAACTCGGCCCCGGACGATGCCATAAGACCGAGATTATACTTGTTTAGCTTGAGAGGAATGGCATACAGATGGCTCACATCCTTAGCTCCCGGGTTCATCACCACTTGGAAGGAATTGGTTGAGAAGTTCCTCGCCCGATATTTTCCCCCAAGCAAAGCCGCAAGACTAAGACAGAGATATCGTCCTTCGTGCATGGTGATACCCGAGACACTCTTTGAAGCCCATGAACGATTCAAGGACCTTCTTCACAAGTGTCCTCATCATGGCTTCCCTTCATGGATGAGAGTGCAGATGTTGTGTAACGGGTTGAATTATGCTACTAGGCAACTCATCGATGCAGCAGCAAGCGGTTCTTTGAGCAACAAGCTTCTAGAAGAGGCCGAGGAATTAATTGAGAATATGGCCAGCAATGAGTGCCATTGGAGCACTCGACAGAAGCTTCCAAGGGATGGAGGGTTGTACGAGGTGACTAAATCCACAGCTTTGGCTGCGAAGATTGATGCCCTAACGAAACATGTCATGGAGAATAGTTCGAAGTATGACGCCTTAGCACAAAACGTTGATCAACTTATGATAGGATCCAGTTCAGGGTCCAAGGCTATTATGTCATGTGATACTTGTGGGGCAGGGCATGCAGCATCACAATGCCCTATTGTTGTTGCCCCATCACCGCTGATGGAAACGGTTGATTATGTTGGGGGTGGACCAAGAGGACCCGGGAATCAGTTTGGCAACACTTACAATTATGGATGGAGGGGCTCTTCAAATCCTTCTTGGACTCAAGGCCAATCTCAGTACAGACCTCCACCATATCAGGGAAGCCAATACCAAGCTCCTCCCCCATAAGAGAAGAAATACTCTACAGAGGCAAGCTTTGTGAATAATGAAAAGAAAATGGATGAATTTGGTACCATACTGAGAAATGTTCAAGCATCCATCCAATCTCTGGAGAACCAAGTTGGACAGCTTGCTCGTGGACAATCTGAACGACCCTCGGGGAGTTTGCCAAGCAATACCGAAAGCAACCCAAGGGAACAATTAAAAGCTGTTACTTTGAGAAGTGGTAGACAGTTGGAAGCAAGGGAAAAAGGGATCCCAAGGGCTTCTAATGATGGGGTAGCCGTCCGGGAAAACCCTAATTTGAGTGAAGATGCAAGCAAGGAGAATGGGGGGAAAACTGGTGAAGACTCTCCCAATTCTAACATTTTAAAGGAGCATGAATACAAGCCAGTGGTACCTTACCCTTCAAGACTCAAACAAGATAAAGATGAAGCCCAATTCAAGAAGTTCCTCAATATCTTCAAGCAACTCCACATAAATATTCCAATCATTGAGGCACTAGCTCAAATGCCAAAGTATGCCAAATTTCTAAAAGAGCTTCTCACCAATAAGAGGAAGTTAGAGGAACAAGGCACAGTTGCACTTACTGGGAATTGCTCAGCCATTCTAGAGAAAAAGCTTCCACAAAAGTTAAAGGACCCAAGTAGTTTTGTGATTCCTTGTGTAATTGGTGAAGGAGTGACGGAGCATGCTCTAGCCGATTCTGGGGCTAGCATAAATGTAATGTGATAAGTGCTTGCATGTATATATTTTTGGAAATGTTTTCCACGCATGAGCATCACATTTTTCAGGCTTTATCGCTAATTTCGTGTGTTTTGGTGTTCTTTCACGCAATTAGGGTTGTGGAGACATGGTACGTAAATAAAGGCAAGATTATGGCAGAATGGTGCCAAGTGGAGATGTTTTGTGCAATTACGAAATTCAAGACACAAATCGGGTTCCGACGAGGGGGTATGTGCCAACTTCTAAAGACTTCAAGACAACTCTTGTAGAAGGACACGAAGGCAGTCATGCTCGCTTGTTCCGATTGGTTCAAAGATTTCAAAAGCTCTCGAAGGTTTTCCCATCATCAAGAAATGCCACTTGACCTTTCACATGGGCGTGTGTCCGTCCATGTGACCTCAAGAGAAGAAACGGGCGAAATCGGGATTAGTATGAAGCTTCCACAAGGCGTAAAATCCACATGGGTGTGTGGAATTTCCACACGGCCGTGTGGCTTATCCACACGCCCGTGTGGATCCTCGAGATGGTAAATTATAAAGCCGTTCTGAAGCGGGTTGAGAGGGTGAGTTGAGAGGTAGTGACACGTCCCCTTTCCCTCCGGTGTGGTTTTCCCTACCTTCCTATTCCAAGTTTTACCTTTGATCTCAAAGAGAGTTAGGCGTTGAGAGAGGTCTTTCCTTGGGACTTATTTGTGATTAGGGATCTTTCACCCGGACCAAAGGGATCGATCTAGAGTTGGGAATAGGGTTTACCACTTGGAATCCCTAGAGAATAGCGCAGTCATACGTGGTGTGAGGTGTCGAGAGTTTCTCTCCGCCGGGACCTCGTAGGGGACTAGTCGTGGTTGACCTTAAATTTGGGACCTTGTATATTTGGATTCCACGACTCTTGAAATCTCTATTGAATAAGAGTAATTGAAGTCTTGCACTTGAAACAAGGATTCTAGGGGGGAGCATCGTCCGAGTACCCCATCTTCTTATTGATCTATTTCTACACCCTAACCTTTATTTTCAGCACCTTATTTTTACTTCATTCCTATTTTATTTTCTTTCACAACAACAATTGGTTTTTCTTTGATTACTTAACAAAGTGTGATTGTTCTTACGTCTACTCCATGTGGATTCGACTACCCACCCGTTTGGGTACTTTATTACTTCGACACCCGTGCACTTGCGGAGCACACACGCAAGGGTGTGTCAAGTTTTTGGCGCCGTTGCCGGGAGTTTGGCGTTTTAGAATTATTACACTTTGTTTCGCTAGTCATTTTTTCGCACGCCTATCTCACACTTCTTTTACTTCCATCGTTCGACTTTACTTTCTTTTCCCGATTTCAGCTCTAGGTTATGACCCGTGGACATCCTTCGACATTAGTGGATGGTGATCCGGAAATAGAGAGGAGATTGCACGAGACGGGGAAGACAACCTGAATTAGAACAGCTTTGATCAAGCCGAGATAGAAGTTGAAGAGTCCGCAACCATGGCCGAACAAAATGAGCAACAAATGACACTTTCTCGATTTTGCTAGGCCGTCTGCTCGTGGTACACAGCCAAGCATAGTCAAGCCACCAATTTTAGCTCATAACTTTGAGCTTAAGCCGGGGTTCATTCAGATGGTCCAACAATCCGCACAGCCTTAATGGGTTAGCAGATGAAGACCCAAACAATCACATAGAAAATTTCTTGGAAGTGTGTGACATGTTGAAGATCAATGGAGTCACGGACGACGCCATCGGATTGAGAGCCTTCCCATTTTCCTTGAAGGGGGAAAGCAAAACAAGGGGTTGCAATCTTTACCTAGAGCATCAATTACCACTTGGGAAGAGATGGTTGAGGCCTTCCTTGCCCGATATTTCCCTCTTGGGAAATCGGCCAAGCCGAGAAATGAAATTTCTTCCTTCATGCAGCCGGAATTGGAGTCTCTTTTCGAGACATGGGAAAGGTTCAAGGACCTTCCGCGCAAATGTCCTCAACATGGGTTCCCCGAGTGGATGGTCATCCACACCTTCTACAATGGATTGAACCCAAGCACAAGACAGCCTACTTGATGCCGCAGCCAGAGGTACCTTAGGAAGCAAGACCCCCAAAGCTGCCCGCCAACTGATAGAAGAAATGGCTATGAATAGCTATCAGTGGAATGCTCGAGACAAGAGGAAAGTGGCGGGTATTCATGAAGTTGATGCAGTAACATCTCTAGCAGCTCAAGTTGAAGCATTGAGCAAGAAGTTGGACACTTTGGCAGGCTCATCTAGAATAGCTGCAGTGATGAATTGTGATAATTGTGGAGGAGGGCATGTTTCTTCTGATTGCCCTATTTCTATGGTCGGAACAGCACCTGTTGAGCAGGTTGATTTTGTGGGGAATGCTGGACGAGGTCAAGGAAATCCCTATAGTAACACCTACAATCCGGGTTGGCGAAACCACCCGAACTTTGCATGGAGCAACCAAGGGCAACAAAGACCCTTTGCACCCCCCGGATTTCAGCAACCCCAACAACCAAACATGGAGGGCCGAGTTTCAGGGCTTGAGAACCGAATGACAGACTTGGAAAAGGCATTAACCAAGTTCATTCAGTCCTCAGACACGCGCTTCCAAGGCGTGGAGAGTACACTTCGCAATCACACCGCCTCACTACATAACTTGGAAAATCAAGTGGGGCAGATTGCGAAGTCTTTATCTGAGCGACCTCAAGGAAGTCTCCCGGGAAATACAGAGACCAATCCAAGAGAGCAGCTGAAGGCAATCACTCTTGAGGAGTGGTCGTGAGGTTGAGGGTAGACTTCCCGCTGAAGAGGTTGTTCAAATTCCTGCTAAGGAGAACGACAGGGAAAAGGTTAAGGAAAAGGAGGTCGCACTCGCACCATACAAACCAAGGATTCCTTATCCTTCAAGGCTGAAGAATGATCAAAATGATGAGCAGTACAAGAAGTTTCTGGGCCTTTTCAAGCAGCTGCACATCAATATCCCTTTTGTGGAGGCTTTGTCTCAAATGCCTCGGTATGCAAAGTTCTTGAAGGACCTCTTAACCAACAAGAGGAAATTGGAAGAGGGTGCAGCGGTGATTTTGGATGCATCTTGTTCAGCTGTGTTGCAGAAGAATTTACCTAATAAGATGAAAGACCCTGGAAGCTTCATCATCCCATGTAACATTGGGAATTTGGGTGAAGAGAAGGCATTGGCAGACTCAGGAGCCAGTATCAATGTCATGCCTTACTCCTTCTTCAAGAAGCTGGGACTGGGAGAGCCAAGACCCACTCGGATGACCTTACAACTAGCTGACCATTCCATTCGTCACCCGAGAGGCATTATGGAAGACATCTTGGTGGAAGTGGATAAGTATATATTTCCTACAGATTTCGTGCTACTGGATGTAGATGAGAATGTCGATGTGCCGCTCATACTTGGAAGACCCTTTCTGCGTACTTCCAAGGCTCTTATAGACATGGATGGCGGGGAGATGACATTGAGGATAGGAGATGAGAAGCTGACCTACCGCCTTGCTGAGGCCATGAGACATTCTCTTAACTTTGATGATGCTTTGTATTTTCTTGACACTACTGATGCATTGATTGATAATTATGTGCAGGAAATCTTTTACCCGGATCCACTAGCTGATTTGTTGGATCAAGAGATGGATGATGATCACATTTCATCAGTTGACTTGGAGAACAAGGATACACCTACCACGGGTACAGTTAACAAACTAATGAAAAAGCTAAGGAGGGTAAGACATCGCCGCAAGAAGCAAACGAATGAACCTGCGGACGTTCCTTCAAGGTCTAAGGATGATATCCCTCCATCTGGTAACAGATTCGATCACTCATCTTTTAAATTCCAGAACTTATGCTCTTCATGTTTCACATTTCCAAGCAGCGAAGTGCTTTCGACCCATGACCCCCCTTGAGTCTAGAGAGGCAGGTACGTCAAGCTAGTGACGTAAAACAAGCGCTTATTGGGAGGCAACCCAATTTTTTTTAAAACTCTTTGCTTGTGTTGTAGTTAGTTTTATTTCTGCATTTTTGTTTTGTTTAGTTTGTAGTGTGTGGATTCATTGCTGGTAGTGCATTTTTATGTTTTCACCGTTTCTGGCAAGTTAGGTGATAGTCCTGTGAAATTTTGCGAGATTTTAGTTGTAAATGTGTTAGTTTTCAACTTCTGCAGTCGTTCCATGTGTTACCAATGATTTCTGCAGAGTTTAGACTATGTTTGAGTTGAAGAATGGAAACACATGGCCATGTGGAATTTCCACATGGCCGTGTGGATGACTTTGTGAAAACATTCTCTCATCCAGAGAATCCACACGGGCGTGTGGAAATTCCACACGGCCATGTGGATTTATTTAGTACAAACCTTCATAATACAGAGAATCCACACGGCCGTGTGGAAATTACCCACGGCCGTGTGGAATTTCGGGGAGTTTGATAAGGTCATACAGAGAATCCACACGGCCGTGTGGAATTTCCACACGGCCGTGTGGGGTACTTAAACATGAAAAGGGGCCTTTCTCTTTATATTGCCCCCCAAGCAACCCTTCATCTTCAAACGCTTCCTCTCCAAAGGTCGCGACGGTTGCACTTCTCCTTCCATTCTCTCGCATATTTAAGGGACTTGTAGGCCTTACTCGTTGCTACATTGTGAGTTTGGACTCATCTTCTCCGGTAAGCCTTCCTCCCCTCTTCTTGCCATGAAACCTTCATTTTTTGTTGTGAATGTTGAATCTTGTGTTTTTGCATGCTATTTTCATGATTAATACTTAGATTATTGCTTAAAACACTTGTGTTCAATTGTGTGGATGATTGTATGAATTGGTGTAGATTCACCATGGCACTTTGGCCATGGTCGAAGATCCACACGGCCGTGTGGATTATCGGGTGCCCCCCTCGAACCCCAGAGGAGACACACGGCCGTGTGGAAATTCCACACGGCCGTGTGTATTGCCCTCGTTTCTTTGTTTTGTGTAACCAGAGGAGACACACGGCCGCGTGGAATTTCCACACGGCCATGTGGAATTCTCGGGAACCTATTTTAAGCTTCGAATTAACTTGTTTACCTCTCTTATGCACAGTGAATGGCCCCAAGAACGAAGAGACTCGCTCATAAGCGTCCCCGTGAGGCCCGTGAGGCCCGTGATCTTTCGCCCGCACCATTCGAGTTCGCCGTGCCCGAACATCAAGCACGGCTTGATCGACTTTCGAAGTTGAAGTTTGGCCGCACGCAAATTCCCGACTTGCAAGCTTTGGAGGCGATAGAACACGCGCGTGCGACCGAGTTGGCGGATGAAGTCCGTGAGCTCATTGTGTCGGGCGGGTGGGAACGACTATTGGGCATCAAAGACCCAACCACTCGCGATCTTACTCTCGAAGTCCTCGCGACATTCGAGTTTGATCGCTCCCACACCGACTACCACCGGCCGGACACGCCTCTATTCCGCATCTTTGTGCAGCACCACAAAGCATGAGCTTGACAGATTTTGCTGTCGCCCTTGGCCTCGTACGATCGAGACTTCATCCACACGGAGGAGTACGCGCAGCCTACCATTCGACTACCCCTTCCGCGTCACCCAAGCCGAGTCCGCCGGATGCTATGTGGAGATATACAGTACGTGCCCGGGTTGACCAAAGCTTCTCTGCTCCTCCGCCTCGCCCACAGGTACCTTCATGCCATCTTAAGCAGGTCTATTACTGGGCGAGGAGAAGCACCGGCGTATTGGGGCGGCTGGACCTCCTCTACTTACACTCTATGGTCCAGAGCCTGCCCCTGCACCTGGGATACGTAGTAGCTGATTTTCTGAGGCACCAGGGACAGTACGCGCGGATAGGAGTTCTTTTCTATGGTCCCTACATCACTCGACTCATCCGAGGAATGGGACCGATTGATGCTATTCGGGGAGCCGATAAGGTCATCATTCCCTCTCCACTAGGCCTCGACACCTTGCGTATGATGGGCATGGTGAAGAGGGCCACCCCGGTAGGTACGCACTTGTTGCTCCCTTCCCGCATGAGTCCGAGGAGTCTCGAGGACGAAGATGAAGACTCGGAGGAGACCCGAGCAGGGCCATCATCACAACCCGCACCCATGGAGGCGGAGGACACCCCAAGCAGACGAGGAGGTGCCACCGGTGTCGCACCCGCATCTCCTCCGGCACAGAGCGCATCGAGCGTACTTGAGGCCGCCGTGGGAACCCTCCGGATCGATCTTGCCGCCATGCGGGTGACCCCTGCAGCCGCGAACCACACCGAGGTTCTCGCCGCATGGCCGAGTACCACGCGGAGATGATGGCGCGCATCACTTCACTCCACCCGCCTGATGGGGAGAGGTAGCGATTCCACTTCGCCGTCCACACCCGGAGCACCCCACGCTTCACCAAAGATCCCCAAGAAGAGCACCCGAGATGACGACACTTGATGCGTCTTTTACTCTTCTTTTCTTCCTTTTTATTCCCTTGTACTTTCTTTTGTGTTGAGTCTTTGTGTACTCAGAAAGGTTACACCTTCTGAGAGTTATCTTACTGTTTTCTTTTCATGTTCTTGTTTGAGTTGTGTTTGGTTTGTTTATTTTTGTACTCTTTTAATCTTAGCTTTTGTTGAGATCCACTGAACCCCTTTTGTGATGTGCAGATAGACTTGTCAACTTGGTTATGAGAAATGGTCATAGGCACGGCCGTGTGGAATTTCCACACGGCCGTGTGAGCTTCACAACCCTACGCAACTCCACTTCCTGCTTTTACACCTCCATTCAAATACCACACTCGGAGATCAGGGGAGTGTTGTTTTTAATACCCACGCCCTCATGTTTTTATTTGCGTTATTATGTTGCATGTTTGTATGAGTACATTGAGGGCAATGTACAGCTCAAGTGTGGGGGGGGAGTTCACACTGCACACGTTCTTTATTCTTGATCATCACTTTCATGCTTATCTAGCCAATGACAGTTCACCCAAAGGAACATGAGTGTATTTTCGAATTTAGGTGAAATTTAAACTTCGGTTGTTACCATGCTCTAGTTTACTCGAAAAACTTAGAAATTTTTTGTCTGATTGCATTTCTTGCACTTTACTTGCTTTGTTAACCCTGATAACGCTAGTTCAGTTTGAAAGGACATTAGTTTCATTTTTCTTGTTAAAAAAAAAAAAAAAAAAAAATTTAGGAAATGGTGCTCCTTTCTTCTTGGGGTGGAAAGAGCTACCACCTATTCTCGTATGCAGCTACTCTCATAAGTCGGATACTAGCTATGCCCTAATGAGAGAAAGAGCTATCTAATAGGCCGCGTGAAAGCTAACACTCCCCGGTGGAAAGAGCTACCACCTTGAAAGGGTGAAAGCCGCCTAGGAGGCATCTTGGGAAATGGCTACCTTTGAGGTTGTGTGCAGCTACCACCGATTTCTTTTTCCTAAATAAGTCCTTGTATTAATAATGTTCAAGCGTAGACTTGGGGTGGCATGAGTAAGTGTACACACACACACGCTTTCAGATTTTATTTTCTTCGTAATTTGAGTTTTTGCTAGAGTTTTGGTTTTTATCTATCTATGTTTAAATTTTCCCTTTTTGAGAATACTATCTTTGTACACCTTTGGTGAACTTCAGGCCAAGCATTTTCATCACTCAACCTTTAATTCTCATGGTATGAACTTTGCTTGAGGACAAGCAAAAGCTTATCGCTAATTTCAGGCTTTAATTTCCATGCATGAGCATCACATTTTTCAGGCTTTATCGCGAATTTCGTGTGTTTTGGTGTTCTTTCACACAATTAGGGTTATGGAGACATGGTACGTGAATAAAGGCAAGATTAGGTCAGAATGGTGCCAAGTGGAGATCTTTTGTGCAATTACGAAATTCAAGACACAAATCGGGTTCCAACGAGGGGGTATGTGCCAACTTCTAAAGACTTCAAGACAACTCTTGTAGAAGGACACGAAGGCAGTCATGCTCGCTTGTTCCGATTGGTTCAAAGATTTCAAAAACTCTCGAAGGTTTTCCCATCATCAAGAAATGCCACTTGACCTTTCACATGGGCGTGTATCCGTCCATGTGACCTCAGGAGAAGAAACGGGCGAAATCGGGATTAGTATGAAGCTTCCACAAGGCAGAAAATCCACATGGGCGTGTGGAATTTCCACACGGCCGCCGTGTGGCTTATCCACACGCCCGTGTGGATCCTCGAGATGGGCAATTATAAAGCCGTTTTGAAGCGTTATTTAGGGATCTTCTTCCAACTTTGAGAGGGGGGTGACGGCTAGGGTTCAGGAGGTTCTTGCTACACTTTGGGGGCGCTTCTTCACCGATTTCATCATCAATCCCTGCCAAGGAGAGCTATTGGGGGAGCCTTCGGCGACTCGATTCGACGAGGTGTGCCTTAGGCTTGGAGGAAGGGGTTCTTTGAAGAAGAAGGAGAAGTTCCCATAGTCTATCAACACGAAGCTTAAGGGGGTTTTCTTTATGGATTTCTTGCACTTATCTTCATTTATTTTGATGAACTTGTATTGCTCCATGGAGAGCTGAACCCCTAGTGGGTACTTGGACTTGTAAACTCTAGATTTCCTATATTTCATTGACTTTAATGCTTTTATTCAATTTGAGTTTCAATCTTGTATGCTTATTTGTTTCTCCCTTAGAGTGACACTAGGGTTGAGGGCTAATTCAATCATCCTTTTGACGAGTGACCATCACCATTAGGATTAGATTAACCAAGATTGAAGAGGGTTGAGAGGGTGAGTTGAGAGGTAGTGACACGTCCCCTTTCCCTCCGGTGTGGTTTTCCCTACCTTCCTATTCCAAGTTTTACCTTCGATCTCAAAGAGAGTTAGGCGTTGAGAGAGGTCTTTCCGCAGGGACTTATTTGTGATTAGGGATCTTTCACCCGGACTAAAGTGATCGATCTAGAGTTGGGAATTGGGTTTACCACTTGGAATCCCTAGATAATAGCGTAGTCATACGTGGTGTGAGGTGTCGAGAGTTTTCTCTCCGCCGGGACCTCGTAGGGGACTAGTCGTGGCTGACCTTAAATTTGGGACCTTGTATATTTGGATTCCACGACTCTTGAAATCTCTATTGAATAAGAGTAATTGAAGTCTTGCACTTGAAACAAGGATTCTAGGGGGAGCATCGTCCGAGTACCCCATCTTCTTATTGATCTATTTCTACACCCTAACCTTTATTTTCAGCACCTTATTTTTACTTCTTTCCTATTTTATTTTCTTTCACAACAATAATTGGTTTTTCTTTGATTACTTAACAAAGTGTGATTGTTCTTACGTCTACTCCCTGTGGATTCGACTACCCACCCGTTTAGGTACTTTATTACTTCGACACCCGTGCACTTGCGGAGCACACACGCAAGGGTGTGTCATAATTCCATACAACTTATTCTTGAAGTTGGGACTAGAAGACCTACGACCTACACGAATGACATTACAGCTTGCAGATAGGTCGGTGCGAAGACCTCGGGGAGTAGTTGAAGATGTCCTTGTCAGAGTTGACAAACTCATCATTCCTGTAGACTTCGTGATTCTAGATGTGGATGATGATGTTGAGGTTCCCTTAATTCTAGGGCGGCCATTCCTGAACACTTCGGGTGCCCTAATTGATGTCAAAGAAGGCAAGATGACCTTGAGGGTTGGAGATGAGCAAGTGGTCTTCACTCTCCCTGAAGCAATGAAGCACACACTTGATCATGATGACAAATTATATTTCACTGATAGTACTGATATAATTGTTTCTGACTGTGTGCAGGAGGTGCTTGCCTTAAACCCTTTGGATGAGTATTTGGATGAGTTAACGTGCCAAGATGTCGAGGAAGACCTCTCTCCTCCACCAACAAAACAAATTAATCAAGTGGAGGGTAATTCATCCCACAATGGAAAGAAAATTAAGGGAGTTAAGAAGATGTAGAGAAAATCAAAGAAGAAGCAAAGAGAGAGTAGAGAGGTATCCACATTGCCTCCGGATGAGGTTGATCATATATTCTTTGGAAATAGTGGTAAATTTAAAGTCTTCTCATGTCTTTCATTGAATTTTCCGAGTGGCAACCCGGCCCCAAAGGTTGGAGGTAACTTCCCTCCATATGTTCCACCATGAGATTTTTTAGATAATGCACGTCAAGCTAATGACGTTAAAAAGCGCTTCTTGGGAGGCAACCCAAGTTCCTTTCATTTCCCGTATTCTTTTTCTTATTTGTGTTGTCTTATTTTACTTATGTTTTTAGTAGTGGTTCGTGTGTAGTTGTGCTTTTCGTCGGTTTTCTTAAATCTTTCGCCTTTGTGTTAACTTGTTTGTCATGTGGTTTTTTAAGAATTCTTGCTCTAGATGCATGCATGTTGATGTTTTGAGTGTTTAAATGATGTTTCCGGCCGTATTTTTCAAGGTTTCATCGATGGTTAATGTGTAGAAAGAGTGGAGAAAGAAGTGGTGCAAACAGAAAATCCCGAGGACCATCCTTGCGGCAGCAAGGATGCCCCTCGGGATTTATCCCGAACTTCTTGCCGACCATGCTGGCGGCCGTAAGGATGGTCGGCAAGACCACCCGATATGAGCATTTAAGAGCAAGTTTGGGGCTATTCACTATTCACTCTTCTTCCCCATTCTTCTAACCGGTTCTCCCTCATTTCTCCACCATTTTTCTTCATTGTTTTTGCTCTAGTTTGCTCTCCTCCTCCTCTTTTCCATCTTGGTGACAAAAATTTGGAGTTTGAGCAAGCTTTTGGCCGGATTTAGCATTTGGATTCACTCACCTTACTCTAGGGCAAGAGTATGGCACCTCACTCAAAATATTGATTTTTCCTTGTTTTTATGGCTGAAATTTCTTGGAATTTTGTTGATTGGTGAATGTTTAAAGTTTATCAAAGTATTTCTCTTAGTTTGTAAAATTTTTTGGCTACTTCTACAAGCAAAGTTCTTGACAAATTTTTCCGAAATTACTGTAGCACTACACTTTTTCTTGGATTCTTCATTCTTTTGGTGCTTATTTTGCTTGTAAATTAGTTGGATAATCTCTACTTTGTTTCTATAGGATGCCAATCAAGAAACTAGCTTCCAAGAGACCTAGGAGGGAACCTTCCCCTCCCGTCCATGAACCCCAATTTTCCAAGGAAGAACATAAGACTCGTTTTGCACTCTTATCGCGAAAAGGGTTCGGCACGGTGAGGAAGATCGATTGGGAAGCTTTGAGCACTTTGGGATTAGATGGCACGGTGTTGGAGCTTATTTCCCATCGTAGTTCGGATAAATTGTTTTCGATTGAAGAAGCCACATTCAAGAAACTCACCTTGGAAGTCCTTAGCTCCATAGAGATGGTCAAGGCATACCCGTTCACCCACCAATCAAACCATGTCACCTTTCGGGCTTTTGGAAAGAAACACCGCGTTTCGGAGGATGATATTGGTGTGTATTTGGGGCTATATACAGAAGCTCACCTACGATCATCCGCGTTCAAGCAATCCATTGAGGAAGTCCCACAGTTGAAAGCGAATGCATCTTATTGGCATTGCATCTCTGCTAGCACTAGAACACGGAAGGCATCCCAACTCACAAACCCTGCTCATCGAGTTATCCATGCTCTTCTGACTAGGAGTATTTGGGGCAGAGTTGATTCTACGGGGGCAGTGACGCGCCACGATCTGACTATGCTTTATAGCGTCCTTGAGCGTCAGCCTATCCATATGGGACACTTAATAGCAGAGACCCTTTCCCATCAGGGTAAGTTCGTTCGTTTGGGCGCTATCTTCGCTGGACCCTACATCACTAGACTTATCCGGGGCATGGGACTTATTGAGCACACTAGAGGCATGACAAGGGGTAGGATCTATTGCTCCCTTAGGGATACAAACACTCGTCTCCATTGGGATCGTTGAGAAGCGGGGAAGCATTTATCGCCTTGCCCAGAGGCAAGGATCACACTCACAGACCCGTGCACCTCACATGATACCGAGACCGAGCCGAGCCCCACTGTGATGCCGGGGAGAGTTCGCCATCGTTGACAGCCTGTGTTTGAGTCATTTTGCGCCGAGAGTCCAGCAGCAGATTCGTGAGCCTTGAGCGAGGACAGAGGGAGATCATCACCGCACAACAGCCGGAATGAGCACGACCCTATCCGAGCTCCTAACCATTGTTCGCAGCCTCATCCTCATCGACCTCTCGCCGCCACTACTTGCGCAGGTTATTAATTTTGGGAGCTTTACTTGTGTCGCCCTCCTTAGGTGATATACTCCCGATCCAAGTGGAACAACCGAGAATCACATCAAGGAATCAGGGAAGTTTCTTCACCCCCATTCTTTGCTTATCATTTTCATCCCTCACATTATTCTCGTTGACTTAGGTACATTGAGGACAATGTACAACTTTAGGTGTGGGGATGGTTATTTACTTGGAGTATTTTGTATTTGTGCATGCTTGTTACCTATGATGGCTATGATTGCTTTGTTAAAGGACTTCCTAGCTTGGTAGAACGATAGTAGTGAGCCGTACAAAGACCTGTACTTTAATGTAGTTCTGTTTCATCTTTAGTGCACCCGTATACATGCTCACGATCACTTTCACCTTGTACACTCTAACCAACCCATCTTAATGGCTTTGGCATTAATTTGTTAAATTCTTTCTTCAATTCACTTTTAAAATCTTTTAAGTTCCTTTGTTGTTTTCTCCAACCTTCAAGTGAAGTTTCTAGCAGGTAGTTTATCGTGGATCGAAAAAAAAGGGTCTATGTCCGTATTCCTCTCGCTTTATAAGTATGAATGCGTATATGTAGATTGTAATCGATTAAGAGGGGCGACTCTTGTGCCTAGCCAGCATGTGCATCCATCTGAAAGATTTTTGTGCATTCTATTTTAGGCGGACCTTAAAAGAAAGAATTTGTGTATATTTGTGTGTGAATGAAATAAAATTTCCCTTGTGATCCCTAGAACCTCGCTTTTATGGTCACTTAAGAGTTGGAGTTGTATTTAGGAACCAAAGGACTTTAATTGAGCATTGAGGAGGTCTTTAGCACTCTAATGCCATCTTCATTATGTGTGGGGTGAATGGTCATCCTGGGGTAACTGGGGTGTGGAGGTCAAGGTGCGAGTTAGCACACACACACATAGGGCACCGTGGATGAACCAGAGCTATTATCACCTCATTATTCATTGAACATCTCACTTCTTGAGTCCCCGTCCATTTGTGCTTGTGGAGTTCTTTAATTTTAAGCTCGAGGTCGTATTTTTAGCCGTTTATCTTCTTTCCCGTGTTCTTCATGTTTGTTTGCTTGAGGATAAGCAAACGCTTAGGTGTGGGGATGTTTGATAAACGTCTAAAAGTACGTATTTTACATGTATGTCTTGTATTTTATTTTTACATTTTATTGTTAAATCTATGCTCTTTTAGGTCTAAATTGCTTTATCTTTGTACTTCAAGCCAGCCAGAAGCCCTGGGGACTCGACGACGAGATGGGGAGCGAATTCGACACCAAAACAGCGTTTTCGAGACAGGATACTGTAGCACGGTAATGTAGCATTCACTGTAGCAGTTACTGTAGCTCATCGCGGACTTCTCGGCAGAAAAGTAGAAATCCTGAGGGGTCAGCATACCGACTGTATGCTGACCCGTTTACCCATCGGGATTTGGGGTTTTAAGGGCTATCTAGGGCATCTTTTTGGAGGACTTTTGCATCATCTTGGAGAGAGTTTTGGGCTAGAAAGGAGGCTAGGGTTTGGGCATCACTTCCACACCATTTAGGAGGGCAAGAAGAGAGGAAATCCGAGCTTTCTTCGGTGGGGAAAGCAAGATCTAGGAGGATCCACTTCAAGGGCTTCATTGTTTGGAGGTTGAAGACAACGGGAAGCCACCCCTTCGAGTGGCGTCTTCGGAAGGATTTCTCCGGGGATTCAAGCGTCATTCGGCCTTCACCTTTTGAGGGAGTGTTCCTCATGTTTATTTTGGTTATTTGCATGGTTTGTTTGGTGGATTTGATGAACATGAACAACTAAACCCCAAGGTCACCGGATGTAGGGGAACCTTGGGGGCAAAACTTGTGATGTTTTGGATTATTTGAGTTATCTATTGTATGATTGGCTTGTTGTGATCCTTGTTTGGTATTCTTGATTGTTTTGGTACTATGTGCTTAATTGATGTATCAAATTCTTTGGTAGCACTTTGTAACATGACCATTGCCTTAGTGCTAGACTCCACCAAACTTGGAAGGATTATTGTATGAATACATGCCGTGACCATCGGGTATTTGTAACCCTCCATTTCTAGGGTTGAAAACTAACTAGTGTTTCCACCCCCTAACTTGAGGAAACCATCCTTCTCCTTGCAACGGTGTGAGAGGTTGAGTGGAAGAAATTCCTTATTCAACTCTTGTACCGGGTTAGGGTCATTGCCGTGACCATCGGGTTGACCTAAGTTTAGGGTTTTCTCGGTCCAACTAGCCACATGCTTAATTTCTCAAATATAACGTGCTCACTTGAGTAGCCCCATTTGGGGACCCTCATCCATGACCGTTTTCCATCATTGAGCATCTCCCGTGTTTTAATTTCTTGCCGCATTTATTTAAACAATTTCTCTTGTTGATTATTTCTTTACTTTCCCGTTTATTCTTTGAAATCGAATCGGTGAGCTAAACAACAAGTAAGAAGTGAGTAAAGTAGCTCCTCGGGCCCCTTGGGGAATATGACCCACTCGTGCGTGCACGAGTGGTTTGTTACTTGACGACCCGTGCGCTATGCGGTGTTCACACTTTCCGTTGATCAAATTGCATGTGCTTGAATTGCTTAGCTATGATAGCTATGATCTTATTGTTAAGCGACTTCCTAGTTTAGTAGAATGATAGTAGTGAGGTGTACTTTACATGTGCTTGAATGTAGTTTCGTTTCATCCTTGAGTGCACATTTATACCTGCTCACTATGACTCCCACTTCGACGCTCTAACCCATCTTATCTGTGTTTTTGTGTTAGGATGTTAAACTCTTCTTTCAATAGTCCATTTAAAAGCTTTTGAGTCTCCCCATTTTTGCTTTAACCCTAAGTGAGGTTTTTAATTGAGGTTTTTAGCGCGCAATTGATCGTGCGTCTTGTGAAAAAATAAATAAATAAAATGATATAAAAATGAGTCTATGTCAAGATTCCTATCGCTCGCAAAAAGCAGATGCGTATATGCAGATCTCGTAAGCAAGTAAGTTTGGTGGCACTTGTGCCTGCCGCATGTGCATCGTGGTGTTCAAAGATTTCGTGTAGTCTACGTTATGGGGACTCGGGGACAGAAAAAAAGTGACCTTTTAAGTGCTTTTTAAACCCTGTTTTTGCCTTCCAATTGTTGTTAAAGTTTCGTTATGAGACCAAAAGATGTTTAACCTACTATTGAGAGGGTCTTTAGCACTCTTCTAACACTAATTTCAATTTGAGTGGGGGTGAACAAGCCATCCTAGGTAATCCAAGGTGCGGAGGTCGTGGTGGGGAGTCGGTACACACTCACAAGAACACTTGGATGAAAGGGAAGCTGATATTACTTATTTATACTTTCAACAACTCACTTCTTGATTTGTCTATTTGTGCTTCAGGAGTTCCGTACGATGTTGAGCGCTTGAGGTCGTATATTTAGCCGTTTATCTTCTTGCCACTTTGTTCCTCATGTTTGTTTGCTTGGGGACAAGCAAACGCTTAAGTGTGGGGATGTTTGATAAACGCCTAAGTATCTACGTATTTTTTTACGTATTAATTTGTATTATTTTATTATATTTTTATGAGCCGATGCCCTTCTTATGGTCTAAATCTCTTTATTTTGTGTTGAAGACCCTAAATAAGCTAAAATTAGCTCAAGAACGTATTTGGGAAGAAATCCGTAGACAAATACGACGTTTATCGAGTTTCTATTATTCAGAATGATTATCTTGTAGTGTATGATAAATGCTTGATTATATATATTTTTATAATATCAGTTTATATGCATTGAGCATCACTTTTTATCAGTTTTTAGCATTAATAAGGTGTGTTTTGTGTTCTTTTGTGTACATGCGGGCTTTGGAGACATGACATACGGGGAAGAAGCAAAGATAGGGTGTGATGACACGTTTCAAGGCCACAATCGGAAAGTTATGCTCATATGCATGGGGGTGTTGCCAACTTTCGGGCGGAGTAAGTCATTACACAAACCGAAAGAAGGGCACAAAGGCGTAGGCACGCCCATGTCCCAACTCCGTGCAAACGCGTGTGCTCGAGCGTGTGGACTCCAAGGAAGACTTCGGGGGAGGGGGAAATCCACCTGTAGCATTTATCTGTAGCAGCGAAGTATTGTAGCAAAAGTACCTTGTAAACAAAGTACTCCACATCCGTGTGGAATTTCCTACACTGGGCGTGTGGATGCCTCGTGTGGATGCCCCGCGTAAAGCCCAATTCAAATTATAAAGCCGCCTTGTGATAATTTTTAGGGATATTTTCCGCCACTTCGGAGACAAGGCGGCTAGGGCTTGGAAGGAGTTTTTTTTGCGGCTTTGGGGAAGCTTTCCTCACCAACTTGGATCGCATTCTTTCCCCGTTACAGCATAAAGGAAGCCATCGGCGACCTAACCTCGAGTGGATTCAATCCACGGACGTGGAAACTACCCATCAAGACCATCATCACGGATTTAGGGGGGTTATTCTTTATGTCTTTGGAACTTATTTCTCAATCCATTATTTGTTTTGTGACTCGCTCAATGGAAACTAAACCGCCAGAGGGTATTGGCGGACATGGAAACCCTAGGATTCTTGTTTTTATTAGATTTACATTGTGTTTCTATTCGAATTTACTCGTTTGAGTTTTACTCTTGAGTTCGTAATGCTTGTTTGTGCTTTTGATTTCATTATTAATTGCCTTGCATGTTTTATTCAATCTAGTGAAGAGAGAGATCATTTGCTAGGTTTAGAATTACCAAGAGTAAAAAGGGTTGAGAGGGATGAGCCGTGGAGATAGTGGAGTGTCCCCTTGCCCTTTCGACGGATATTTCCTATCTCCATATTCCTTAAGTTTTGTCAAGCAAGCTATGTGGTGTGAGGCGTCGAGAGAATTCTCCGCCGGGACCTCGTAGGGGGTTAGGCATCTTTCACCTTGGAAGCGAGGTTGGATCTTCCTTTTAGGAATTTGGTTATATCTTTGGGATCACCGCGTTTTGGGCAATGTATGTGGTGTGAGGCGTCGAGGAAGCCTCCGCCTTGGACCTCGTAGGAGACTAGTTATCGATGCACTGGAGGCAAAAGGGGCACGTTATACCTTAGGATACCCACGACTCATTGTTTTCGCTTTTAGAAACACATGTAATCTACATCCAACACCCAAATCCTAAGGCAGCATTGTCCTGGATACCTGTCTCTTTATTGATTGAGCACTCTTTTCCTTTTATTCCCTGCGCACTTACGTAGCTTGACGAGCCTTAGTTGCTTGGCCATTAGATCATCACACACTAAACTCATTAGGCTAGATAACAAAAAGAGGGGCTATTACTAGTGCTCTCTGTCTCCCGTGGTTTGCGACAACCCGACCCTTTTGGTCCACTTTTATTACTTGATGACTGACCCTTGCACTTGTGGTATCGAAGGTTGTGTCGGGCGCACATCACTCTGTTCGTGCTTGGCGAGACGCATCAAAATGTACCGTAGCACCGAAACTTGGGGATTTTATGGAAAAGAAGTCGGGAGCCTTGCGGGCAAGCATGCGCCCGCAAGGCAGCCCTATGGATGCCCGAAAAGAGATTTTTAAAGGAAAGTTAGGGCATTTTTTTTTGGGGACATCATCTGCTTCTTCTAGGGCCGGCGCCCCACCTTCTTTGCCCGGCTATTTCCGGCGATCTACGGCGCAATCTTCACCAAGAGGGAAGCACACATCGAAGGAGAAGATTTGAGGGAAGATCCAAGACATCAAGGTGTATTTTTGAAGGTCTTCATCCATTCAAGGGTTTCCAAAGCTAGAGGGAGTGTTTCTTCTTTACTTTCTTGTTTATTTGCTCCTTGAACTTGTATGAGTGTTCCTCTTTAATGAGGAACTAACTTATTTGTGGTTTGGATATGATGAACTCTAGGGGTGTTTGTTTGTAATTTGGATGATCATCCTTGTGATGTATTGTTGGATGTTGTATTTCTTTTATGGAATCTTATAGTTTGTGGTTCATGTTTGGTGTATTTTAATGCCTTGGTATGCATGAGAACTGGTGTGTGCCAATTCTAGGAAATGCTAGGTTGCATGACCATTGCCCTAGTATTAGACTCACCAAGCTTGAAAGTGATTCATGTGTGAATACACCGTCACCATCGAGTATTTCTGTACCCTCCAACCATTAGGGGATGAACATAGATATTGTGTTTGACCCTAATCGGGGATTTCCTAAGTTTAATGCAATCATAGGAGGATTTGGGCAGATGTGATTCCGATCCAATACTTCTACCAGATTAGGGGGTTGATCGTCGTGACCATCGGGGTTGACCTACTTTAGAGTCTCTTGGCCCACTTACCATCTCAATATTTCATCCTAAATTCAGGACCTAGTGACAACCCTAGGAGAATTAGATTGTCCAAATCACCTCTTCGTGTGTTTGATTCTCCCTTGTTCACTAAATTGTGTGTAGTGGTAGCCCGGATTTCATTTTAATAGTTTTTTTTATCTTTTGCATATCACCGAACTATTTTGAAGTGTTAGGCTAGGAAAAGACTAAAGGGAAGTAACTAGTTGGGTCCTTGGGCGATGTAAGGGGTTCATTTTGGGGGTTTATGGTAAGTCATGCTAGGGCCTTAAACTCAGGTGTGCGTTCTCTTCCCTAGAGCCCCATGTATAGGTTCCATTTCTGGTGAGATTCGTCCCCCAAATGCTTGAAATGTAATCACACTTGGTCGGCCGGCACACCATTGCTTTGCAACTTCAATGGAGCTTAACACTTCTAATGTGAGCTCTTTGTAGGTGGTTTCTTCAATGGAGAACAATTTGTCCCACCCATCATGAGAGATAAGCTCCAAGATGACTTCATCTAACTTGCTGTTCTCAAACGTCCACTAATCGATCTCCGTGACGTGCCGAATGTTTTCCTGGACAAGGGAGTGAATCGGGTCTTATGATCGTCCTTTTGAAATCTTGGTCCAGTCGGCGGGCTTAGAAAGTGGTCTCTCGGTGTCCTCTTGAGCCACTTTCTTGGACTCTCATACCTACAAGACCCAGGGGACACCATAGTAAACCAAATTATAAGAAAATAAAGCTTCATGGAATGAAAATT